>CM060971.1:119637329-120237329 GCA_030765045.1 Tenodera sinensis | reverse complement strand
ACTTAAATTATGTTTTTTCAAGTGTACCATTTGAGTAAAGCTCTTATCACAAATTTCGCATTTGTATGGCTTTTTACCTTCGTGACACAAATTATGCCTTTTTAAGTGTGGCATTTGAGTGAAGGTCTTTTCACATATTTTACACTTGTATGGTCTTATGCCTTCATGATTTAGGTTATGTCTTTTTAAATCTGACATTTTTTTATAACTCTTTTCACAAATTTCACACTTGTGTAGTTTCTTACTATTATCAGTCATTTTGTAAGTGTCTGGGTGTGACTTGTTAAGAATGATGTAAGTATTATCGTTGGTCTCCGTAACATTGCCTCCAAGAACACCAGAAAATCTAGCATTATCAGTTCCAAGGCTCCTTTTTCTCTTATTTAAGAAATTTTTTTCTGAAATTATGCCAGTGTCAAATGTTGTTTCAGCAATGCTATCATTGCCATGTGCCTCAGCATATAATCTGAAATTTTAAAAGACATCTGTATTTCCAAGAAATTAGGGAAATTTAAAATAAATTCTAATCATATGATATATGCTAAGCCAAAGCCTAAATTAACATTAGTGAAGGCCAAATATTTAGCTTTAAATATTATAAGTCTGATGAAATTTGGTTAATTGCATACACTAAAAATTGTTATAGTATAGTTTTTAACCAGAATCACTTTTACAAAATTATTTGAGGTAGGAAGATGACGGATGCAGAGGCATATAATTACATGAGTGAACCAGCTCAAGCAGGACCAGCTAAAATCTATAAGAATAAACAGGGTGACTCCAAAACACTTTTACAATGTTTCAGAAGGGCTCCTTACACCAAAAGAGGAAAACAAGTTTATATAAATGCATGTTCTAAATTCCTTCAATCTTGATTTATTAAAGCTGAAAGTGTTGTTAATTGTAGCATATTTTAAAGTGATACAATCTGTTTTTGACATTGACACCAGCTTGTAAGGAACTGTTCAGCATGGTTGCACAACATCATAGAAGAGTTTCTTCATTCAGGTTGTCTGCTTCATAAACCGTAAAGGATAAAAATGCAAAGGACTGAGTTTGGTGAAAAATGCAGGCCATGGAACTGGCCCTCCTCTACCTTTCCATGTGCCATGGTAGATACCGGCCAGTGCATCCTTAACAATGTCACTAAAATGTGCTGGAGTCCTGTCAGGCATAAACCACATGTTTTTTCTTCAATGTAGAGGTATATCTAGCAAGTCTGGGAGAGTTCTGAAGTATCTTTAGGCAGGACCTGTAACGTGCTGGGAGAACTTACGGATTTACCAGTTACCTACAATTGCAGCCACACATTAATCCTAAATTGATCCTGATGTCTGGTCTGAATTGTAGCATGAGGATTAAGAGCTGTCCATATGTGTTGGTTATAGAAATTTGTTATTCCATCTCTTTCAATGTTGTGAACATTCCCATTTGAATATATGTATTTCAAGTTTCTCATTTTGGTTATCATTACCATTGTCAGCAGTTGTAAACCAACCTTTACTGTATAGGCATAAGACAAATATTCAATTTTATATCAATATAGTAAAATGAACTTTGGATAACCCTAATTATGATTAATTTCTTTTCATTGATATGCCACTATTTTTTTAGAAGTGACAGTACTTAAAGATATTGGTTAATGATAATTTTACCTGTTACATAAGCATATATTCTAAATTACTGGCCAATGTGGATAACCTTAACTTCTGTGTGTTACAGGTAGAGTAATGTAAACCTTTGAAATTAACTTTTTTTTTGGGGGGGGGGGGGGACAGATTATCTACATCAGTCTGCAACCTTTTTGGTGAGTATTTCATGTTTCTGTTATTTACTGAATGAATAGAAAGAATTTTAAAAATATTTCAGCAAGGAAGAATACTAAGTGAAAGATACCTTAGCAGTGAAAGGGTTAACAAATTAATAACAGAAAACAAAATAAACAATATTGGGTCATAAATGTATGGTTTGTGAACTTTCTTGTTTCAGCATAAGAAACCTGATGCCAAACTTTGTAACATTATTCTAAAGTAAGAACAAATTAGAAACTAAAAACTTCACTTATCTTAGTAATGTTGCAGAAAAAAAACTTGCAACATTACTAAGATAAGTGAAGTTTTTAGTTTATAATTTGACTTTCTTACTTTAGAATCTTGTTGCTTCACTGTTAATAGCTTCAATTTCCTTAATTAATTTGTAATATTATTTTAGAATTTACCATATACATTATCAGCACAACATACGACATAAAGCAGCTGAAATGGAAGTAATACAAAATTAATTTCACATACTTACCTTGGTGATTCATTTGGTAGATAGTCCTTATTTACTTCGTCCTATAACAAAGCAATCCAAGTGAACATTAGGTTTACACATTTAGGTACTATCACAGTTACAGTCTCCATTGTGAATAATAGCATTGCACAGTAGCAAAAACTCTACAATGTCATACACACATGCATATCAGCAGTGGTCTGTTTATGTGAATTTCTTGTTTAACACTGACATTTGATAATTTTGACCTATAAATTAGCTCCATTGTGCAGACAGCTTACGATTTCTGATTCTGAAGGAGAATCCAACAACAAAGGAAAAGACTTATTATACTATATAGTGCTAATGGAATTATATAATTTATCATGAATACACCCTGGAACTTTAGGCAGTAAAAAATCTGAAAAAATGCATGCAACTGTACAGTAAAGACAACTAAAAAATTAAGTGCATGCAGTGAATAATATACTTCACATTTAATAATTTAAAATATTAAATTAATAATTGTCTTCAATGCAAGACTTGAAGCTTTCACGGCGAGCGTTATTAATCAAGGCTTCACGAGTGATCAGCCATGTGAAATTTAAAAGCATTGAGCTTCGGCCGTTGTAGACTACATGGCCTTCATCAGAATCAATCAGAATGAAGCCTTGATCAATTGTCTTCAAGTCATGAATATTTTTATTGTTTTTATCTACTATCAGTTTTAGTGACCGCCTCCATAGCGCAGTTGGTAGCGCACTTCCCTCTGGCGTGGATGACGCGTGTTCGATCCCCGGTACCAACATGGGAGGTCTGGCACGGGGTGTACTCAGCCTCGTTAGATCCCGGGGGGACCAACTGAGGAGCTACTTGATGGAGAAATAGTGGGCCCAGGTCGAGAAGGGGTATAACGGCCGGGAGGGCTCGGGGGGGTGCTGACCACGTCCCACCCTCCAGTACTGCACCCCACCAATGATGCCTGTAGTGGGCAGCAGCTGGGCGGCAAGCCGTGGCCCTTCATGGACTGTCACACTAGGGGTTTAGTTTTATCAGTTTTAGTATATATGTATATAAATTTATACACTTTAAACTTTGTTTTAGCTCTCTTCGCTATTCATGTAGTTCTCACAGCAGTAAACAACCAACAATTTCTGTAGGTTCTCCACTGTTAAACTTATCTGTCAGAAGCAGTTTGAATACCAAATGTGATCTCTCAACATCACGCAATGTTACTGGTGGATATAGAATGACAACAATACTATTTTGCTTGGTGTACCCTTTTAAGGCATGGTACTTTGAGATTTAATATGTGCCAAATCTTTTTTGTTGGAACTGCTAACAACTTTGGTTATTTCACTGCTAAAGTCAGCAGTTAACTGCAGCATAAAAGTGAGTTTAACCCTTGTTTTAGACTTATACAGGTACATGAGTTAGTGGTTGCATTGATTCTTTTTAATGAATAGTTTATCGTATATTTTATATACCATATTATAGTGCTACTATTAAATTTCCCATACCCATAGATGATTTAGTTATGGAGACTCGTGGACATACAGCATTATCAAAATGAACAAAATCTTCCATCTGAAAATGTTAAATATGGGCACTTTATTTGCTCCAGAAAAATAACAAACTCTTCCATAAAAAATTTTATTGTAATGACTTGCAGTTCATAACCAATAAATATAAAAATGTTTAAGCAGCATTTCAAAAAGGGTTACCTTTATTTCATTCTTCACCATAGCATTTGAAATGAAAGATGCTTCTGACTGACATTCAGTATCTGCTGATGTTTTGTCCAACCAGAAAGGCTCTTCGATTTCTGTTTTCATGTCCATTTCACAATCATCATTGTATGTATGTGTGCTACTTTCAACCATCATTACTGGATATGTAGAAATATCCTGATCAATGTGGGAAACCATGGCATTTTCCAATTTTATCTTGTCACTGCATGTAAGAACATTGTTCTGAAGCAACATGACTGGATTTGGTAAAAGTTCTGTTTCATTCTCTTGGCCAATACTAGAGATCATGGGCTGTCCTTCAACTTTTACTGTGGCATACATTTCAGGATCACTACTGCAGTCTGCCATGTTGTTCTGTAAGACAAAAACCTGAGAGAGAGAGAGAGAGAGAGAGAGAGAGAGAGAGAGAGAGAGAGAGAGTAATAACATATTAGAGTCTGAAGTAACTCAACTGCTTAAAGTACTTATGTTAGCACATCACATTTCATTTAAGTTTTTATTATTAATGCTGTTGAAGTGCATGATTAGTGAGAATGTGATATGTTTTGACAGTGTTTATGTTCTTGGTATCAAGAGCTATATTATTGTATTTTGCTGCAAATAGTCATATTCACAGAGATACTGTAAATGTGAGATACTGTAGTTCATAGCACTACCAACATGACAGCATAGAAGCCCTTATTATCCTGGCTGCCACACTTAGCTAGATCACAAAATATTCCTATTCTTATTTTATTATTATTATCATCTGTTGACTGTTTATACTACAGCAGTGAACATGCTATGCTTATAGCATTTTGTTAAACTAAACTGGGATATGGAGGGAATGTTAAGGATGCAGACGCTATGTAATCAAATAGCCATCTAGCATTTCATTACAAAATTTGCTTACTTTTATGTAGTATATAAAATAACAAAATAAATAAATAATTCTAAGTTGGTTAGCTGTCCTATTTCCAAATTTTATAATTTTGTACATTGTTATACTTCATCTGTCAAATATTTTATATCACACATTCTTTTATCCTTTATTATTCATACTTAAAATTGTCTTTTTCCACAGATTTATTGGCAAGGTGTCTCTTTATGACTACCCCAATATAGGACAGCTATCCAACTACTGGATTTTCTTTAACTGCACCTGTAAGCAGGCAACACACGTTTAATACCTGTAGCCCTGGTGGCCCAAAATAATAGTTTCCTTATAGATGTCACTTGTTCTAATTCTTTTGCAAATGTAGAACTGCCAACATATGACTAACCCATACCACCATTATTGTGGAAGGAACACCTAGTACAGCATTGTCGAGCCTGTGAGGATCCTAAGCCGCTAAGTCTAGCCGATGGGTGTTTTGTATATGAAGAAGAGTGAAGCACTACAGGGCCATGACAGAACATAGCCTTAGCATATGCGTAGCTAAACCCCAATGAATATTTTATGTATCACAAATTGGATGTGAATGAGGAAAACTAATATTCTTTTCTGTTGTAAGACACCTTCAACAATTTGCTGCATCAGCATTTATGTTACACGAGTGGCAAGCAAACAGCAGAAGGAAGGAAAAAAACAAATCAAAACATTGCCAATCCAATTGATTTTGCTTTGCATTTATGTTGGCAGTCCCCAATGCACATGCATAATAACAGGAAGATGGTCATAATTGTTATCCTTATGCCATTATTTTCCTATAAAAGAAAGCATCCTAAAAAGGATGGATGCAGATAGCACAAGAGCAACTTCACCAGCAGCTAATGCTGAGCTCCTCACTTAATCCCACTCGAGAGTTGTTCAGCTTTCAATATTATCCCCAACAAAATTACTGTCTGATTTTTAAAAGAAGATACCTACATGTCAGATGTCAACTTCTTCACATGCAAAGAAAAAAAATTATTTTGTTGTTTAACGACGCTGTCAATTGCCAGAATCACATCAGCATCACTGTTGTGCCAGAATTTCGTCCCATAGGAGTTCTTTTGCATGCCAGTAAATCTACTGACATGGAGCTGTCTTTTTTAAGCACACTTGAAAACCATCGGTCTGGACTGGGTTTGAACCCACAACCTTGGGATCAGTAGGCCAGGATCTAACCAACCAAATTGCCCAGACTGACTCTCCACATGGAGAGCTGCAGTGTTGTCAAGAAGCTGATAGCGATAATCCTCAATACTTGAGACACAAACAAACGTTTGGGTTTATCTCACGGCAGCAAAACCCTTCAGATGTAATCTATATTGGCCTACTATGAAAATAAAGGTAGTTTGTTCTCAATAAGATAACAGGCAAGTTCTCTAGTCTGGCTGTGCAATGTGACCAGAAGCTAATCTTTCTCTATGGGCATGAATTCTCAGTCTACTTCTACCTCTTTGTTCACCTCTATGTTTATCAACTCTTAGTTCCATAACTAGGTATTTTAATATAAAAATGTTTAAGGAGGCTAACAACACAGTACACAAGTGAACGTCCAAACAATCTCGGTTCCCCGCACACAACTAGCAATAACTGAGGAGTAAATTATTAATCAGTGTGACTAATGTAGCAAACTGAGTGTCCATAACAACGGCCCCCCTCTTTCGCTTTACTCCCCTTCCTAAACACCTGTCATGTATCTCCTTTTAAAAATGTTCACATATGCCAGGGTGCAGGAACTGCTACATCCTGAGAGACAACGGTCAAGGAGCTTCCTTCTTAACCCCAAACCTACCTAAATTAAAACAAGTCACCTTTTTAATAATTCTTATTTGTGGTTAAACCCTATTGAAGGTGGGTATGTGCCAAACAGTTTCAGGCTGAACCTCAGCCTGCCAGCAGCGCTGATGGGTGTTAGGGTTCCAGACTGCACAAGTATCGACATCAATCCCAACACTTCCATCCTGTTTTGATTTCGAGTTACAGGTACTTAATACACGTATAATAGCTATAAATATTAGTTATTCTCTAATACTATTGACCCGTGCTCCATAATAAGCCAAGCGACAACAGAAGGATATAAGCTGCCTATGTATTTTCAAAACGTGAGTGTTCCAAACAGGAAACTTACCAGAAATACACACAAAAAATGGGCAGCGTTTTGCTGATATGCAGTCAGTCAAAAGCAGAACAGTTGTAGATTCACACAAATGCTTTAAGTCTGATTATTGATTTATTAAGCAGCCAGATATTAAGATAACCTCAAAAGTTTTGGATAACCGAAATAGTGATCACGAAGGCAGTGAAACAGGAATGACTCCATGTGTAAATATTTAGTTTAATTTATTCCACTTTATTCAAATAATTAAATTGGTAGTCTGGGTACAAGAGCAGTGCATTTTTCAGCTAAATTTTCGTGTTCGACGACAGGAATAGTATCGCGTTTTCATTGCAGATGGCGCTTAATGCGGTTGCATGTGTAAACGAGGTTGTTGCCAACATATGCATGAAGAAAGACGCGATATGTTAACGATCCACGCTAATCTACAAGCAGAAGAGTTTGTAAATAAAATAAATGTTTTGTTGTTTAACGACGCTGTCAATTGCTAAGAACACCGTCGGTGTGCCGGAATTTCTTTCCACAGGAGTTCTTTTATAAGCTAGTAAATCTACTGACATGTAGCACATTTAAAAAACATAGATCTAGGCCGGATTTGAACCCGCGACCTTGTGATCAGTAGCCAAGCGTCTAACCAACTTAGCCACCCAGACCGACAGAAGAAGAGTTTGTGACTAGCGAAGTAAGATGAAAATGGCGGGAATCAGACATCTAAGCTTGTATAAACAGTGAGACAGAGATAATCATTAAGGGAAAGCAAACATGTGTTTGGTATTAAGACGCCGGTTGTGGCGCACGCTGAAAGATGGTCGGGGCCAAGCTATTTATCACCACATACCAGACCGCCGAGCAAACAAAGGTGCTCAAGGTCAAGCTTCCTACCACTCACGCGAGCAAACATGTGACTGACAACAATCAAGCTGCAACACAGGGGTTTCCAGAGCCTTCGAGAACTGTACGGCTGCCGGTGTGTTTGTAGAAGTTCCCGAAAGGAGCTCTGACGTCATCCCCACTATATAAGGAGGGAGGAAACAGCAGCTACAACCAACGCCACTGCAGACACACTCATCAGCCCCAACCAACGCCACCGCCGACCCAAAGCCAGTACCGCCAGCTGTCGCCGACGCCACCACTACCTACAGCGCACGCCTGGCGACCCAGTGCAGTGG
Source organism: Tenodera sinensis (assembly GCA_030765045.1). Classification (NCBI taxonomy): domain Eukaryota; kingdom Metazoa; phylum Arthropoda; class Insecta; order Mantodea; family Mantidae; genus Tenodera; species Tenodera sinensis. The sequence goes on along the minus strand of CM060971.1, from coordinate 120,229,130 downwards.
TAAGCGGGGTGCCACGGGACCTCCCGTGCCGCTACCTACTGACCGCCTCCAGGCAACACTGGAATTCAGCCATCAGGGCCACACGGACCGTAGCCCCACATCGATGGTTCGGCTGGAATTCGAACGAGAAGCTGCCGAGACTGTAGGACTGTCCTTGTTTGGGGAGTGCCTGCGTTCGAGGCCAGCTGAACCGGTCGTCTGGTCTCTCGTCGCCGCTGTTGTCAGTTCGGTCACGAGGCCGGTACCTGCACAGCCGGCCCCAGGTGCCACCACTACGGTGCCCGGACCCTTACAGCTCAGTGCTGCGCAACCTGGTGCACTGCCCTCTCCATCCCCGCCAAGCCCAGCAGAGGTGCACACCAGTGACCCACACCGCTCCAATAGACCTACAACCAGCGCAGACAGCTGAGACTACATCACCAGCACCAGCCGCCCCCTCCCGGGGCCTTGCCTGGCTGGACGGAGTACATGATCCCCATTCAGAGATCCTCAACATCAGCTCGGCAACAAATACTATCACTTTTGATAAAATAATGAATTAATATTATCTGATTACAAACTTCCAATATGTGGCGCCCCCCCCCCCCCTGGAAAAAATCCTGCCGACGTTCTTGTCACCACAGAACGCGCAGGTGCTTTAATGCGGTATGCAGCAATAAAGTTGGACCTCTAGACTTCCGGTGTAGTGCTGCCCTGGTTTGAATCCAGGGTAGGAGTCTTACACTCGCAGACTTGCCTGCGATAAGGGCCTAAGTGCTTTCTCCCCATTACTAACAAAAATAAACAACTCCATTGATTTTCATTGTACATAAGGTAAGCACTGTTATTTAAATATTTTAAATTTCAAGTATGGTATGTATATCTTCCTTTCATAGAAGTTTGAAAACAGTGTTGTTGTATTATAATTAATTTAATTTAAAAGGTGAGTTAATTAATAACACTGAACAACACTTACAACATATTTTTCCGGGACGCGTTTCGAAGGTAACTTTCCTCCATTATCAACCGGTTGATAAGTGTTGTTCAGTGTTATTAATTAACTCACCTTTTAAATTAAATGGTATGTATAGTTTAGTTTTGGTGTTACGCTAAGAGCTGAAGAACGTTAGTAAGAACTGGGCATTTAATAATGTGCCACATTTTCTCTGAGGTGTCCCGACTTTTGACTTGCCAAAGCTGGCAACCCTAGCTCCGACAGTCATTTTCACTGGTAGGACTGTATGTCCTTAACGCGCAATATTTCATTGTTAAAGCTATAACGTTCCATCTTAGTATTCATTTTCCTATGCAAGACAGCAAACAACTGAATTCTCTGTATTCATGTCACTGTTAGGATCACCAAGTAAGGTAAGTAAAAACAGCCAGACTGCAATTAAGTGCAAATGTGTCTATAAAAAACATCTGATGTGTTGCACTCACATGACTTTCTCTACTCTTGTACTAACCATTCTAACAAACTCTTATTCCTATATCCATGTTAGTTTAGATAAACATTCTTTCAAATTATCTTATTGCTTATGTCCTTATAGATGCAAGGGAGATATTAGAATACAGGTTTTGTGCGACAGTCAAATCTTTTTGACCTTTGAGATTCCGTTCTCGTTGCACGATTAACATATAAAAAAATGAACAACGTTGTTGCATTCCGCTGAACTTCTAAGTTTTCTGAAACTTACACACATAACAAGGAATATCTCCGAAATGGTTCACTCTACAAGAAAATTTATTGAGACATAAATTGTGTATTTTACCAAGATGTACGTTTTTTGCACAGTATGATTTGGTGTATCTATTACGATTTACCAGTGATGCAAAAGTTGTCCAGACTAAAGATGACTACAGGGGCTATAGCAGCCTTAAAATTCAAGATATACATGTAATTTGTCATAAAAATATCTCAAACATATGGCATTTTAATCAAAATCGTTTGAGCCATTTTCAAGAAAATCAAAATTTTCGAAAAAAATTTTCCATGTAAAGGGTAGTTAAGGGTGGGGCTATTTTCTTCAAAATCTTCGTGTCACATCACAGAACACTCTAGTCACATCCTTGAATGATATTAAACTTAAATACCAACTTTGCTTTTAACCGACTTTTCTTTTTGAGTTATGCTGTCCACAGACTGACACACAGATACACACATGAACCTTTTTCTAAAAATACTTTTTTTGGATTCAGAGGGCCTCAAAACATATATTTCCGTTGAAATCTCGACATCGAATTTTTGGGTGGAATACAATACTTCCCCTACTTACCAGTAGAGAAAGTAAAAAATAACAGTTACACACTGAGTCGGTCAGTGTGTCCGTGAGTGCGAGACAGCTGTTTGTGCGTGTGTGCGTGCGTGTGTGTGTGTGTGTGTGTGTTACTGTCGTATTAAATTATTTTGTTGTTTAACGACGCTGTCAACTGCCAGGATCACATCAGCGTCGCCGATGTGCCAGAATTTTGTCCCGCAGGAGTTCTTTTACATGCCACTAAATTTACGACATGGAGCTGTCGTTTTTAAGCACACTTAAAAACCATCGGTCTGGGCCGGATTTGAACCCGCGTCTAACCAACTGACCGACACTGTCGTCGTGAAAGTGAAGTTTCAAGTGATTGTATCGTCGGAGTTAGTGTTTGAGAGACAGTGAAAGTTGAGAGTTGTAATATCAAAAAGGACTGTAGACTGGGTTAGCGTCAGTAGGTGGTCAGTAGAAAAGAACTTGTTTTTGTGCTAAAGTTCAGAAGAAAAATAAAGCAATTGAGAAGTAATTAGACTGATTTTGTCACAGTATGAAAGAAATATTGTTATAAAGATACCTACTGTAGTGTTTTTGGGGACTGCTGAGCATTTCTTGAGATGGTGATGGTACTTTTCTTTGTTTTTACTGCGTAGTGGACAGACAGTTGGGTGATCGCAAGATTCTGATTCTATAGAAGTGTTTTGCCATGCAGTCATGTCCTGTGAGCAATCTGAATGCTGCAACTGCTGATTTCCTTGGAAAGTCAGGTATTGTTTGAGTTTTCACAAATCTCTTTCCATATTTTATCTTTAGTGTTTTCTGTATACTGTGTTTTAGTTTTTTATTTGATTTGTAATTTAATGAGCTTTTTGACAGAATGGAAGGGTAATTTTTCTGTGGGTCTGTAATGATGTGTACTACCTTACTTGGCTAGTGCACCAGCTGTCTCATTACTAAGTATTCCACAGTGGGCAGGTATCCATTGGAGTACAATTCTTTTGTTTAATTTTGAGTTGTGTTAAGATTTTTGTTGATTTTATTGATGTTCTGGTTGTTATTGCTAGAATGGCTGCTTGTGAATTTGACAATATCACTGCTCTTTGGAATTTGTCAATTTGATACAATAAATTATAGAGTGATGATAATATAGCTTCTAATTCTCCATTGAAATTTGTTGTTCCAAATCCTAGTGGTTTGTAGGAGAATAATTTACTTGTGGCTTCTGCACCTTCATGTAGCGATATTAATGATCCGTCTGTGAATACGTGTAGCCAATCTTGGCTTGAATGTTTGTGTTAATAGTTTCTAGCATTATCACTTTCATGATATCAGTGTTTGTATCTGATTTTTTTATTTCTTCTGATAAGGTTAAATAATGTTGTATGGGAGATAAGAGAAGTGGGTTATGGGTTATTATTGAAGTTTCTTGTAATGTAGGTGTGTTTAATTGTTGTTTTATTTTTCTAACTTCTGTGATAAAGCTTTTCTGTGTTTTTAGTCTGTTTGTTGGTTGATAGATGTTCCAATTGTTGTTTGGTAACTTGATTAATTTTTAATATTGGAGTAGGGCTCTTTCTTCTATTATAATTTTTAGATTAGGAATCTTGGTTAAAATTGCTATTGCTTCACTAAATGTTGTCTTCACTGCTCCAGTTGTTTTTGGTTTAATTTTTTATAATTTGCTGTGATTAATATTTTGTTGCATTATGTGAGGATTGTTTGTATATATGTTGTGTATGTAGTAGTCAGTTTATGTCTTCAGCAGCCCCATTTTTTCCCAGCTAGTTGCTTTAGTAATGATAGCTGATTATTTGCTTTGGTGGAGATGTTTGTGATGATTTTGCCGGGTTCATTTAGCATCCAGAGTTGCTCCTAAGTATTTTGTTTGATATGTTTACATAATGGAACACCATTATAGTGAAGGTTGATTTTTAGTTCTTTATGGCTGAAAGTGAAAATCTGGTATTTCGATTGATTTGTGTTAACTGTCACTAGGTTTGCTGTAGACCAGTGTTTCAATTTAGAGCTAGTCTTTCTGTTTGTAGATGTCCACAGTACAAGATCATCTGCATATAATGCACTCTTCCTATTTGATTTTCTGATGATATCTGGTAGATCATTAATATATACATTGAACAGTGTTGTACTAAGTGCAGCCCATTGTGGTTAACCACTATGGGTTTGCTTGTATTTAGAAAGTATAGGAAAATATAGCATAATACGATATTGTGCATGTGCTGTGGGAGTACCAACCAAAATCCACTGGGATAGTGATCCTGTATCATTGGAGGTTTCCTCCACGATTGTATAGCTACGCCCTGTTGCCAAGAGCACTGCTTCACCCTTCTGGCTACACCTTGTGGCTTAGATCCCTCAATCCCTTGTATGCGAAAACAGTCATTCCTCTACAGTGCATGTTAGTCATATGTTGGCATCTATGAAACACATGAAGCAAGTTGCATTTGTAGAGTAACTCGGAAATCATTTTGTAACCCAAGTATGCAAGATCTCTTGCTCTCTTGGCTCTATTGGGTACCTGCCTATCACACCTCTTTCCATCAGTACTTTCACCAACTCAGCGGATCCAAACCAATTATCAGCTGTGATGTTCCTGTTGAAATTTGGAAGATTATTTGTCAGTTGAAAGCTTGCGAGGTTTCAGAAGTTTACGTTCCTCATATGCAAGTGTTACACCATTACAGTCCTTTCCAGTATATATATATAGACATGAATTAGGTGCATGATCTTAAGACCATATTTGGCAATCTTCTTAAGAAAATACATTTTAAATTTACTACATTTCATCCACAGTGGCATAGCTTCCTATAGTGTATACTCCTACTTCATGACATTTCTGTGTAAACTGAGCAAAAACAGATACTTGTTTGTCCTCTCTTCTCTGTCACATGGATTACTAAATATGATAAAATTGCACACCTTTTCGTGGATGAGACACATTCCATCTGTAGCACACAAGAGCTTTAAATCTTTGTGATTAGATTTCAACACTGCAGTGTGTATAGCAAAAGACCAATGAATGTCTTCGGCTCCACTAAATCTGTTCTATGAACTTAGTAATTCTCTGTGTATTCTTTCTTTTCTAATTTTTGTATTTGTCCATTTTACTATATCTTGTAATATAGAATCTGTAATAAGATAATTCACCTCTCTTTCAGGGTGCTTGGCAACGCAATCAGGAAACTGCACAATGGTGTTGTGTTGCCTTGTTCTAGATGAAGGAAACCCTTCTTTGGCTGACCATTTGAGTCACTTTTGTACATAAATGATTTTGGGATTCTATTGGATTCACATAGCTCATCATTGTAAGTTGGCAAACTCTATTCACTGCTAAATAATGAAAATAGAAGCAACAAGATTCTAAAGTAAGAACAAATTAGAAACTAAAAACTTCACTTATCTTAGTAATGTTTGCAAGTTCTTTTTGCACAAACTGACCCGAGTTTCAAGTTGTCTCCAACTCATTCTCAAAGCTATACAAACCCATACTATAGTATAGCTTTGAGAATGAGTTGGAGACAACTTGAAACTCGGGTCAGTTTGTGCAAAAAGAACTTGCAACATTACTAAGATAAGTGAAGTTTTTAGTTTCTAATTTGTTCTTACTTTAGAATCTTGTTGCTTCACTGTTAATAGCTTCAATTTTCCTTATTTTCAATCATTTTTCTGTAGCGCATTGAATTTACAGTACATGTTTATCTTCATCCCCAAAGAAATATGGTCTGCTGCACTAATTTATGGCACAAATATGCTCCTTCACTAAACAGTGCTTCATGACTTACAGTCAAAGAGAGGGGAAACAAACAAACTGGCTAACTCATTTCCAAGGTCTACTCTACAGTCCTACCACACGTTTGCAACAATCAACCTACCAGATTCAAAACAGCAATTCAAACTGCCTTACTTCTGTCCCACCTGTATGTCAACTTCATAAATAAACAGGAAATGCTAACTTTTCAGGGAGAAACAACATACAGTTTACATACTTTAGATCACTCAGAAAGGCATTGTTTGTTGAAAATAAGATAATTAAACTCTGCACAAAAATTGGCATATGCAGATCATATCTTTCCAATTTATGCACTCGAACACATCCTATCTTAACAGGCCTAGAAAAAGAATTATATTTACAAGGAATAAATAAGACTGCTTTACAACTTATTTGCTACAAAATTATCTTTTCGATTGCTTTTCATTGAGTATCTATCTCTAATAGAAAGAAAAGGCAATGATTACTTTAAATATTTACTTGATACACTAAAGCAGTTTTTCCTTACAAGATTATTTAAAAACAGCAGATATCTCCACTTTATTTCATTACTTTAAGAGTTTTCATATTACATAAATAGTGCCTGCTGTTATTTCTAATAAGTTTTATGCTTGTGGTTCTTTGCTCTCGTGTGTCAAATGATGTCTTTTCAAACTCTGTACATGAATAAAACTTTTCTCACAAACATCACACTTATGTGGCTTTATGCCTTGATGATGTAAAATATGTGTTTGTAAATGTGAAATTCGACTGAAACTTTTGTTACAAGTATCACACTTATGTGGCTTTTCGCCTTGATGGTGCAAATTATGTCTTTTTAAATGTGATATCTGACTAAAACTTTTGTTACAAGCGTCACATTTGTGTGACTTTTCATGAATCAAAATATGGGTTTTCAAGTGTGACAATTGGGTAAATTTCTTATCACAAGTTGCACATGTGAATGGCCGAATATCTTCATGATACAAGTTATGTCTTTTTAAGTTTGCCATTTCAGTAAAGCTCTTTTCACAAACTCCACATTTGTACGGCTTTTTACCATCATGATGATACAAATGATGCTTTTTTAAGTTTCCTGTTTGAGTAAAGCTCTTATCACAAACTTCACATTTGTATGGCTTTTTACCCTCATGACACAAATTATGCCTTTTTAACTCTGACTTCTGAGTAAAGGCCTTTTCACAAATTTCACATTTGAAAGGCTTTTTACCCTCATGACACAATTTATGTCTTTTTAAATTTCCCATTTCAGTAAAGCTCTTTTCACAGATTTCACATTTGTATGGCTTTTTACCCTCATGAGACAAGTTATGCCTTTTTAAATCTGACGTTTGGAAAAAGGCTTTTTCACAAATTTCACATTTGTACGGCTTATTACCCTCATGATACAAATTATGCTTTTTTAAGGTTGCCATTTGAGTGAAGGTCTTCTCACAAATGTTACACTTATATGGTCTTTTGCCCTCATGACATAAAAAGTGTCTTTTTAAGTCTGACATTTTTGTATAACTCTTTACACAAATTTCACATTTATATGGTCTTTTACTACCATCTATCTTTGGGTGTGACTTGCTAGTAGTGCTGTTACTGCAAGTGTTGTAGCTGATTTCTGTGACACTCCTCCCAAGAATGTCACACAATCGAGCTTCATCAATTCCAGGGCTCTTCTTTCCTTCATTTAAGAACTCATTTTCTTGTGAAACTATGTTAGTGAGTATCGTTTCAGTACTGCTATCACTGACAACAGCTTCAGCACATGATCTGAAAGGTTAAAAGACATTACATTAATAGTTCAAGTAACAAGTAATTAAGGATAAACAGCACATGAAATTTAACATAAAATGTTAGTTTTCAATTACATGGATACATGCTCAGACAAACATTGAAATATTATGGCAGAGGTTAGGATCTTCAGCTTTGGATATTATAAGTCTGATGAAATCAAGTTAACTACATATACTGAACAAAAGTTTTAACACTGTATATAACCAAGGCAATCACAGAATAATTTTTATCTTTTTTCAGGTGAAATATGTAATCCGAGTTAAGCAGTAACAATTGAAATGAATAAGACCACCACCAGTAATATAGTAAGTTCAAAGTCTGTAATAGATAATCTTAGACAAGGGTGAAACATTTCCTTTATTGTTCTATACATGGGTCATTCAATAAGTAGTGGCAAAAATGTTTGCCTGTGTCACTATCAGTCGTAAACGATGCAAGCTGGTAACAATGAGAAAGTAGGAGCATCTGATGTACATATGTTACCTGTGAGTTTAAAGATAGTAATGTTATTTATAAGATATTTATAATAAGTTGTGATGCCATGGCTTCATTACCCTGTGGTCATTGACAGACTACATACCATGAAAGTACACCCCAGCATCTACCACAAACTTATGGGCATCCCTGCAAGGATTCAAAATCTAATTAATCTCCAATTAGCAAATTCTGGCAAAAGATAATCAGCACTTTAACTAGCTAAGTTATAAACCACTTTTAACACTGCAAGTGCATCCAATTTGATAAACCTAAACTTGATCAGAAATAAATCAGGTTTTTAAGGGTTACATGGATAACATTAGTGATATATTTGTTGTGTCAAATACAGAAGAAAGCAGAATTCAAGGAACTGTGTTGGAGCTATGGAAAGAGCACTGCAAGGTTTCCTCTTTTATTACAATAGGCTTGAGCCATCCAAAGATGTTATACTTAAAACTAATTTCTAGAGAACATATGAGAGATTTATCACAAGTTAACTTGGTTTTCTGTATTTAAGAATAGCTTATTCATCATCTGTAAAGCATTCCTGTTTAATTAAGGAAAATGAAGCTATTAACAGTAAAGCAACAAGATTCTAAAGTTCTAAAGGTTGGAGTTAACTCGAAACTCGAGTCAGTGTTTGAAAAAATAACTTGCAACATTATTAAGATAACTGAAGTTTTTACTTTCTAATTTGTTCTTACTTTAGCATTCCTGTTTAAATTATGTGCCATTCATAGTGAACTCAATGAATCAGTAACATCAAAAGTTAATCATGAAATCAAACTAAATTATTATTTGTCAGGTTCTTAGAATATCAAATTGTTTGATACTTCTTCGTGGCATTTCTTTTGGAGGTTGAGACCTTTAAGTGGTTTGCTCATATCAAATGGAGCATTTATTACCTTTTATAACAATCTGACAAATAAGATTGACTATGAATAAAATCTGGAAAGTTTCAGTTAAAATTGTGGCCTAACTTCTACAACATATTGTCACCGCGCCCGCCGCATCTGATTGCCTACACTGGGGAGGGGGGGACCCAGCCAGTCGCCTGCCTGGCCTAACGGCCTGCCGCCGCCAACAATAGGAGCGTACGAGACAATAGCTATTACATGGTGCGGTTTCTGGACCGTTCCGCCACAGGCCGCCGACAACAATAGGAGCGTACGAGACAATAGCTATTACATGGCGGTGCGGTTTCTGGACCGTTCCACCACAGGCACTCCCAAATATTCGACCTCCAGAACTTTCCCTCTGTCTAAGGCGCTGCCAAGCACCGGGCAGGAGAGGAAAAAAGAGACGTATATGAAGCGTTGAGGAGTCGTGCCGACTAGCAGTTCAAGCTGACAGTTCTTATTTGTGATTCGGCAGTTGTTCTGTTGCTCTGAGCTTGGACAAAAGTAATCTGAGTGTAACGTTAACACTACGCTAACTGACTAAAAGGCAATAAAGTGTGAATAGCAATAACTGGTGTTTTCTCCATTTGTTACAATATTGTAAGGGCTCAATTTTCAATAACTTTGTCATTGGATTATTCAAGGGCTATCAAAGAAGACACATTTATTACATTATCTCGGGAATCAGAGCTTTAAGAAAACTTAATTAAAAATCTGATGTGTTGCACTCACATGACTTTCTCTACTCTTGTACTAACCATTCTTACAAACTCTTATTCCAATATCTTCTTTCTGTTAAGATAAACATTTGTACAAATTATCTTATTGCTTATTTCCTTGTAGGTACAGGGGGAATATTAGAATACAGTAGGCTTTGAGTGATAGTCAAATCTTTTAAAGCTTTGAGATCCTGTTCTCTTTGCACACTTAACATATAAAAAATGAACAACGACATTCCATTTCACAAAAGTTTTTAAGTTTTCTGAAGCTCACACACATAACAAGGAATATCTCCAAAGTGGTTCACTCTACAAGAAAATTTATTTGGATATAAATTGTGTATTTTAGCAAGATCTACATTTTTTGTATAGTATGATTTGGTCTATCTCTAATGGTTTACCAGTTATGCAAAAGTTGTCCAGACTAAATATGACTACAGGGGCTATAGCCAGAAAATTCAAGATATACATTTCATTTATCATAAAAATATCTCAAACATATGAAATTTTAATCAAAATCGTTAGAGCCATTTTCAAGAAAATCAAAATGTTCGAAAAATTTTCCATGTAAAGAGCAGTTTAGGGTGTCGCATCCTTGAAAGACATTAAACTTAAATACCAACTTTGGTTTTTAACCTACTTTTCGTTTTTGAGTTATGCTGTCCACAGACTGACAGACACACTGACACACAGACCATTTTCTAAAAATGCTTTTTTTTGGATTAAGGGGTCTCAAAACACATATTTCTGGTGAAATCTTGACATTGAATTTTTGGGTGGAATACAATACTTCCCCTACTTACCAGTAGAGAAAGTAAAAATGGAAAGGGACTGACTATCTTTATGTGTAAAGTAGCCCCAATAGTAACAGGAGAACAGACTTAGAAACCAGATGTACAGTGTTTTGCTTGTGCACATCCTTACACTCATTGCCATGCACTGCTATCACAGAAATGTGCTGATAAAACAGTACAACATTCTTACAACTGCTTTTAAAGGCTTTATTTACTTTATAAAAGGAGATGCTAAAGCTGGCCACTGTCATCCATACATTTTTGGCACCTCTTTAGGAAACTATCCATCACACTGTGGTTCACAATGAAAAATGCTGAGAATTTCCTGGAGCATATTTTATTTCAATTCTTCGAGGTTGTGTGAGTTACTACTGTATATAGTAAAGGCATATTTATAATAACATGTATTTTAAACACTGCTACCAGGAAGTGGAAGTAAAACCAGTTATAAGGACATGAAACAGTTGAAATGGAAGTGAAGCACCACAAAATTGATTTCATAGCCTTACCTTGGTGATTCATTTGGTAGGCAGTCCTCATTTACTTCATTCTATAATAAAGCAATCCAAGTGAACATTAGGTTTACGCATTTAAATATTATCACATTTACAGGGCATTGAATGTACTAATGATGATGGTGATGATGATAGCAGTAATAACAGTAATAAAGTAGTAATGGTAAAGTTGCTGTATGTGGACTTTGTGATGCACAATGGTGAAAACCCATGGCAACTTGACATGAAGAAATGCATTACTAGACAAAGAGGTTAGCAACTACAAATCAGAGAGGAACATGGGTAATAGGATGGAAGTGCTCTCTAAAACTGAAAGAACGTAATATAAGCACAAACTAAATAGTTGAATAATGTGTACAAAGGAGACGTAACATTAGCAGAAAGTATTATGAAGTGAAGATTTCCTTTTTCCTCATTCCTTATGACTGTCATCATTAGTGGAAATCTGTATTTAAAATAACATTGAAATCACCAATAATTTGTGACAATTATTTCCAGTAAAATCCGAAGTTTAAAGCTTGCCGTCTGTCCATCACCTGCCACATGTTAGCTCTTATAAAACTTTGCATTTGTTTCATAAACATATATAATGAAATATGTTACCAATTAAGGTTATCTGCATATGTTCTGCACAAATGCATGAGCTCATGATTCCATAGTTTTAGTTTATATGATTCATGAATTAATTAGTTTCATTCTAATATAAAATGGCACATGTGCAAATCACCCAATTTTGCCATTTTGAATGACAATAGTTTCCCGCCTTATTGGTCATCTATGTACATATATTGCCAGAAGTTATCATCATTCTGATGTGATACACATTGCCAACTTCACAATTTCAATGTCCTGCAATTGTTGGCTACTTTCATTTCTAATTGGTGCTCTGTGTTAATGGTCGCTAAGCCTGTACATGGCAACTTTAAATAATAATTAGATTGGACAAAGTAGTTAATGACAATTATAATGGGACTACAGAAAAAATGTAGTTGATGAGAATTATAATAGGACTGCAAGGACTACATTAGAAATGTATAAATATATGATGCAGTGAAAAAGATTGCATTTAAAGTTTTGGCTGTGGAAAAGCAAATGAATGGATGACAAAAGATATTTTAGAGCAAATAGAGGATAAAGAAAAGCATACCAGGACTGGTTAAGTTCAAATAAAGAGGAAGACAGGAAATCATATGATGAACAAAAGGAAAATATATTGAAAGAAGTAAGAATGGCAAACAATTAATATTGGGAAAGAATATGTGTGGACATAAATTGTCAGATATGGTTTAAACAATCTGCAACAGTGCGACCAATGCTGAGGAAACTTAAAACAAATACAAGTCATCATAAGGCACATACAAATGATTACAATGAGTGGGAAAACTATTACAAATGCCTCCTTAATGAGAATAGAGAAACATTTAAACAAGAACTTAAATTTAGACAGGAGCTAATCAGTGACTGAAGTGGAACTATGTTTAAAGGAAAGGAGGAATGGGAAAGCTACTAGTCATGGAGGAATTAACCTGGAACTGTTAAAATACGGGGAAAGGAAATTGATTAAGATAATCACAGTTTTATACAGGAAGATCAATACCAGAAGAGATGAACCATGGATTTATAAGCTCTATATACAGAAAAGGGGATAAGAGGGAATGTACTAATTATAGAGGAATATGTGTAACAACGTAAGAACAAAGCTTTGAGAATGAGCTAGACACAGCTTGAAACCCCAGGGTCAGCACCAAAACAATAAGATAAGTGAAGTTTTTAGTTTCTAATTTGTTCTTACTTTAGAATCTTGTTGCTTCACTGTTAATAGCTTCAATTTTTCCATGTGTAACAAATCCATTGATGGAAACATTTACAAGGATTATTAAATATCAATTAGAGTGCACAGGACAAGAAGACAGAGTGGCTTCACCCCAGGATGATCATGTATACCTAATATATTCATGTTTAGGCACATGATGCAAAAATACTGTGACAAGTTAAAATTTCTGGGGATGATATTCAATGATTTACGTAAAGCTTATAATACTGTGCCAAGGATATTATTATGGGATGTTCTGAAGAAAGCAGGTAAAAGTGAAAGTTATTGACATAAAATCAATATATTCGCAAAACAAATGTCACATAAAGATGGGGCTCAAATTATCAGAAGAATTTTCTACATCAAAAGGACCTTTACAAGGATGTTGTTTATTTCCAACACTGTTCAAAATATATATCAAGGCATAGCTCTTCAAAATTGGACTAAGAAATGGGAATTCAAATTCATGCAGACTACCACCTGCATAATCTACATTTTGCAGATGATCAACTTTTTTGTTGTTGTTATTAACGTCCTCCAACATAGTGTCATATCACACTATGAATGAATGAAATGAGTTAAATGATGCTCAAATGAGCCAGAGATCAATAGAGCTTAACCGTCTATTGCCTGAATTATTCTGCTACATATGCTGTTCTTCCTATAATTCGAAACCGGTTTAGATTAGGCGGTCTGAGACGCCTTCAGCCTGCTGGCTCGGATAGCCATGATCGTTAAGGCAACACGTAGTGCACTGGCCATGCACTCAAAGCTTGAGGTCGTGAGTTCGAGTCTCGGCAACTGCAGTCAAATGTGCCTGTGGTAAAGGACGGGGAGGGCCCACGTAAAATAATCGGTGTGATGGCACGCGTGGATGATGACAGGGTATCATTTGACTGCAGTTGCATGGATTTTGCTTCTTTTCTTAAAAAAAAACACTACAATATAAATTGTAAAAAAAATACTTTTTTACAATTCAAAACGTCTCAAATATGTATTTTTAATTGGTGACAGACAGTATAACAAGAATATAGCAGGAAAAAAAGGTTAAAACTAGTACAAATAGGAAAAAAAGCTTATGTATCTTATAAGTCACACCAGGCAATAAAGGGTTAAAGTTACCTGACATTCATCTTCCCAGGAGAAGGGAAAACCTCAGAAAAATCCTTATCCAGAAAACTCACCCTAAGTGAGATTCGAATTCATGCTCTCTGGGACATGAGGCAGCATGCTACCACCATACTACAGAGGGCAGATGATCGAGTTATAATTATTGAGGTTGCAGATGATGCATCATATATGCTCAGAAAAGTACAGGATATGGGGATTAGAAATAACTTTCAATAAAACTGAATATGTGTCAATGGGTTTAGAAGAAAAGCTTACATGCAATACACACTAAATAACACATGTTGACTATTTTAAATATCTTGGGTCTGTAATACAAAAGGATGCAACAACAAATTCAGAGAGCCAAAGAAGAATAACTGATGGGAAGATAATTATAGAAATGCTAAATTAAGATTTTTGGAGTAAAAATGTTTTACATAAAACTAAAAAATCGATATATTAGGTACTACTCCAAAGTGCAACATTATATGGTGCTGAAACTTAGACCATAAGCAGACAACAAGTAAACAAATTAATGGTACTGGAAATGAACTTTTGGAGATGGTCAGCACAAAAGTTCAGGAAAGATAAAGTTTGGCATAATAGAATAATGAAAATTATGCAAGTTGTTAAAAACATTTTGGAAATTATAAAAGAAAGACATCTGAAATGGTATGGACACATGCATAGAATGTTAGAGGACTGAATACCCAATAAAATTCTAAATTGGGAAGTAGGAAGGAAAAGAACAGGGAAATGTAGGAAATGCTGGATGAATGGGGTGAAAAGGAGTATGGAGAGAAGTGGGTTAAAGGAGGAAGATGCTATGAACAGAGACTTATGGAGGCAGAAGATCATTTTGGAATGAAGGAAACCTATTGTATTGTGGAATACTTCTCAATAAAAAAAGTAAATGACGATGGCGATGACGACAACAAGAATGGTGGCAGTGCCAGCGGTGACGGTGGTGGTGCACATATTAGACATGGGAGTACTAAGCTAGCAGTGGTAGAGAGAAGACGTGTGTGGAGGTAGCTCCTGGAGTGAAAGGAAAAAGGGCTCAAGAAACAATGGGTGTTTGTATTCAAGTGTACAGGGGAAGAATCGGAACATTCAACAAGTTAAAATGGAACGAGTTTAAAACAAGCAGCAACTTGGAAGAAATGGTAAACATGTTCCTTCTTACATGTGCCTTAGGTATATTATTGGTGATTGGTGGTGTTGAAATTAACCCGGGGCCAAATGGAAATCAAAATGTTATGGAAGAAATTTTGGAGAAAATAAAGAACATGGATGAGAAATTAGGAAACAAACTCAATGGAGTGGAAAAGGAACTAATAGATATTAAGGGAGAGATTAGAAAGGAAATGCAAGATATAAGCAAGGAGGTACAGTACGTCAAAAGAAGAGTGGAGCTGATGGAAGAGAGGCACCGGAGATACAACCTAGTTATATCAGGAGTAAAAGAAAGGAATGGAGTATGGCCTATGCAAGAGGTCAGAGAGATCATAGAAGGGAAGCTTGGAATGGTACTACAGGGCTGGGAGATAAGGGAGGCTTTCAGAGTGGGCAGATCAAGAGGAGCCAGAATGATTATCGCAAGATTTACGTCAGTGCAGTTTGTTTATGAAGTGTTAAAGAAAACAAAGCAACTAAAAGGGTCAGATATTTTTATAAATAGGGATTTAACGGTGGAACAACGAGCCTTAAAGAGAAACTTATTACAACAAATGAAGATGGCAAGATTGGAAGGAAGATCGGCTTTCATAAAGAATTTACAATTGTGGGTCGACGGACGCATAGTGGATGGGTACGAAACGGGCATAAGAAGATACAGAACACACGAGCAGGAAATGACTCAGCTTAATACATCAGCAACTAGAGTGATGGAAAGCAGATCGAAAAGAAGTTCAATGGACGATCGGAGACCACAGGAAAAGGATAGTCATAAAGAAATTACATTACCGGCACGTGGGGCTGGCAGGCAGATGATTGCGTCAGAAGCAAGAAGAGATGACGTAGCGAGTACGTCAGAACAGAGTGCAATGACGTCAGCGGAGGGACCTGTGGCAGAGCCGGCAGGAGGAGGAGCGAGTGGGGAGACGTCACACAGGAAAATAGTGTCACCGAGTAAGGGGGAAGTAATAGCTGCTCGCAAATTGGTGGTGGAAGGAAGGAAGGCGTGGCGTCCGAGTAGTGGGGAAAATACAGAAGGGGAAGGGGAAGATGACAGCATCGTATCATCTGAACATGGCAGTATTTTAGTTTTAGACAGAAATAAACCGTCCACCTCGAAACAAGGAATACGACTAAGGAGTAAAAAAACACTAGAATCATTCAGATTTAGATCAGGATCGCAATAGGGAACAGGGTCTATAAGGAGGCTTGGATTCTGGAATTGTGAGGGAATAAAAAATAAAATAGATAAAGGGAGTCTAAATCAGTTATTGACAAAACTTGATTACCTTGCGGTAGTCGAAACATGGTTAAAAGAGGAACAAATTTATGTAAAGGGTTTTGAGTACGTAGGATTAAAAGGTCATACCCTAGCAAGGAAGGGAAGGGTTTCAGGAGGCATAGGATTTCTTGTAAGGAAGACGTTAAATAAAGGATTTAAAAAATCATGGTCAAGGAGGAAAGAGATATTATGGGTGGTATTAGAGGACGAACAAATAGACGGAAAAGTGATTTGTATAGGAATAATATACAATCCTCCTCTTTCCTCGCGATTTCATAATCCGGAACTCCTTAGGGATCTAGAGCTAGATATTCAAACTTTAAAGGAGAAATATATAAATTCGGAGGTTATACTATTGGGAGACTTTAATACTAGGATTGGGGAAAATGATGTTAATGGAGGGAATGGTTGGATGAGTTGTGATGTATTAGAAAAATCAGAAAGAATTAGACAGAGTAAAGATAAGATGGTAGATAAAGGATATGAAAAATTTATAGAATTTTGTGAATTGAATTCTTTTGATATTTTGAATGGGAAATTCGGAGAAGATGTGAATGGGGAATATACTTTTGTAAGCAGTAATGGGCAAAGTGTGATCGATTATGTTCTGTGGCCAATTAACATGGGATACATTTTAAGTAATTTTAAGGTATTAAATTTAAGCTCTAGTAGTGGTCATTTTCCACTGATAGTGGATATAAAAATACACTCTGAACAAATGATTGACAATTTAAGAGAGGATGGATGTATGGTAGAAAAGTATAGCAGATACAGATGGAAGGAGGAGTATGGCATTAAATTTAAGCAGGTGTTAAGCTCTAACTATGGCCAGATATGTCAGTGTGGAATAAATTGTATGATAAAAGAACAAAAAATTGAAAATGCGATGGATATTCTAAATAATATGATGGTAAGAGCTGGGGACGAAATGATAGTAAATAAGAGGGTTTACAAAAGAGACGAGGGTTGGTTTGATGAAGAATGCAGAGTAATAAAAAGACAAGTTAAACAGATGCTTATAAAATGGAGGGAAATAGGTGGTAAAGAATTAAGGGAAGAATATATGCAAGGTAGGGATTTATATAATTCATTATTAGAACAAAAGAAAATAAACTGGAGGAAAAAACAAGAAAGTAAACTGATAAGGGTTCTAAACGAAAATAATGTAAATGCAGTATGGAAAGTTATAAAATCAATGTATAATAATTATGTAATAAAACCTGATGTATATCCAGGTGAATGGGTGGATTACTTTAAAGAATTGTATGGGGGAGAAAAGAGCAAAATAGAAATAGGAAGAAGGGAAATAGTTAACAATTATGTAGATTTGCTGGATGATGAAATAAGAGGGGAAGAAATAATACAGCAAGTTAAATTAATGAAGAGAAATAAAGCAACTGGGATAGATGGGATCCCAACAGAGTTCCTTAAGGAATGGTGTACTGAAAAAAATAGAGTCAAGGTTCTTGTAGACTTATTCAATCAAATTAAAGAGAAGGGTTATATACCGAAAAAGTGGGGGAAAGCAATCATACATCCAATATACAAAGGTAAGGGTAGTGTCGACAAACCAAACAACTATAGAGGTATTGCTTTACTATCAAATGTAGGGAAAATTTTTACTGGAATTATGGCAAGTAGGTTACAAACGTGGGTTGAGAAATTTAATATTCTCTCGGAATTTCAGATGGGGTTTAGAAGAGGGAGGAGAACAGTTGATAATCTATTTATTATAAAAACTTTGGTAGATAAATATTTGAAAGCTAAAAGAGGAAAGTTGTATATGGCTTTTGTTGATTTAGAAAAAGCATATGATCGAATTGAGCTTCATTTGTTATGGCACAAACTGTTGAGTAAAGGAGTGAGTGAACAAATGGTGAAAACTCTCAAAGCATTATATAAAGACAATACCTTTTGTATAAGAGTGGAGGAGGGAGTTGTAACAAGAGAAATCCAACAAGAGAAAGGCCTTAGGCAAGGATGCAAGTTGAGTCCGGTTCTTTTTAATCTTTATATTGATGATGTATTAATGGATATTGGGAGAAATAATAACTTTATGCCTGTTATTAATAACATACAGATTCCAGGACTACTTTTTGCAGATGATCTAGTTGTAGGTTCAATCACAGTGAATGGCTTAAATCAGTCCTTACAAGTATTAAATAATTACTGTAAAGAATGGAGCCTAAAAGTGAACCAGGACAAGACACAGATCATAGTTTTTAAAAAAGGAGGGAAATTGAGCAAATATGAAAAATGGAGGAATGAAAATAAAAAAGAGTATAGGGTAGTGAGAGAATGCATTTATCTAGGAGTGAAGTTAGATAGTAGTGGTAATTGGGAAAAACAAAAGAAATTTGCATTAGCAAAAGGAAAAGGGGCTTTATCAGCAACCAGAAACTGCAAATACAAAGTACCTAATATAAATGTTAAATGGTTAGAAAATGTATACAATATGGTAGTTGAAGCAAAGATGTTATATGGGACAGAAGTATGGGGATTAGGAGGAGGTTGGGAAGTCATAGATGAGGTGCATAGAACTTTCTGCAAAGAATTGCTTGGATTACCAAATGCAACTGTTAGGCAGGTAGCACAAGTAGAACTGGGAAGGGTAACAAGTAAGGGAAAGATTATGGAGAGGGCACTGAAATACTGGTTTAGAATATTGAATTTGGAAGAAAGGAACCTGTTGAAACAGTGCCTACTATATCAAGAAAAAAGCCTAAAGAATAAGGGTTGGGCAGACTGTCTCAGAAATAACTTGGAAAGTAGTGGTTTAGGGGAAGTATGGAGGAATAGAGAAAATAATATACACAATTTTTGGAAACTGGCAAGAAAAAGATTTGACGATATAGAAATACAAAACATATTTAGTGAGATAGCTGAAAAGAGATCCTTAATTTTTTATGTACAAATGAAAAACTCTTGGGGTAGGGAGAAGTATATAGACGTGACAGACAAAGAGGAGCGAGAAGGCATTGCATGGATGAAAGCAGGAGTATGGAGATTAAAGGGACTAAGGAAGGGCATTCCTCAAAACCAATGTCCTATATGTGGTGGAAATGAAGACATAGAACATATAATATTTAATTGTATTGGGACTGAAGGTTGGAGAAAAGAATATATTAATAAGAAATGGTCGAATATGAATAGAAATAGATCTATAGTTGAAATGCTTCATAAAGACAGTAAGAGGGTAGGAAGATTTTTACATAAGGTGAAAAATAAATGGATCTGGACAGTAAATAGAGTTGAACAATAAGATATAAGTGATAGAATAAGTTAGAATTAAGGAATTATTGTAGAATAAGAATATGACTGGCAATGAGCCAGGGCTGAACACCGGTCATATTCACATGTATATAGCTTAGTAAATAAATAAATAAATAAAAAATATTAGACATCCCACTGAAATTGACTCTGGCCACTGTTGTGCTGAGCAATCCATCTTATGTTACAAACCACAAGGCTGTTTTAAATCTTATTGATATAATTGAAGATGAATGTTCCTTTCTTCTTTTTAACATTTCATTTCCATTCAGTTCCCCTGAATGAAGTATGGAAATCTTTAGAAAATATTGGTATCACAAGGAATATGATAAATGTAATACAACATGTGTATAGAAAGTCAATTGCAAAAATTAAACTAGGTAATAGAGTGTGATTAGGTTTTGAAGCATCTATAGGATTAAAACAAGGATGCTGTTTATTGCCAACATATTCAAAGTTTATATGGTACAAGCAGTGTGTGATTGGAAGAAAAAATGTGGTAGTATAGGTGTAATGGTTGGTAAACGCACAATTTATTGCTTACAATTTACAGATGACCAGATATTATTGACACACGAATATGACGATTTAGAATATATGTGCAGAAAAATAATTGAAGAATATGATAAATGGAGTCTGAAATTTAATTTTGAAAAGTCAAATTCTATGCTAATAGGAGGAAATAAACAACATTTGATAACTGAAGATGAACAGGTGTAAAACACTGTGATAAATATAATTATTTCGGTGTTAAAATTACAAGTGATGGAAAAAATGTAGAACATCAGAACAGATTAAAGAAAGGAAAAATAGCAATCTCACTTTTGAATGGAATATTATGGGTCAAGGAAATTACAAAAGAAACAAAATATAAAATGTATAACTCTATTATAAGAAGTACAACCTTATATGGATCAGAACTATGGCAACTTAAAACCACGTATAAAAGAAATGTTTAGCTTTAGAGATGGGCTGTTGGAGACGATCCACCCAGATATCAAGAAAAGAGAAGATTAGAAACAATATTATAAGACAGAAGATGGATGTAAACCAAAATATGCTATATGATATTTTGGCTAAACAGTTAATATGCTAACGTGAATGTAGAAAGAGAAAATACTAAACATTGCTTATGAATGGATTCCAACAAGAGATAAAAAGGGCTGACCAAAAGTAAAATGGAAACATGGAATTTTGGATGCAGTGAGAGATAGACATTTAACAGAGGGACAATGGATGAATAGAGAAGAATGGTTTTTGGCAATTATGGAACAAAATTTATAGTTATACAAGTAATGTGTAAATTGATATAAAACATTTGGCTGTCAGAAGTTCTACAATACACTGTAAAAACTGATCTAATAGCAATAATTTCCATTTACTCTTTTTTTGCCTGATTATTGCCATATATTCTTAAAGTTTTTATGTGAATTTTCCTACTCATTCCTAATCATAGACTTTCTATTCTCCAAATTTTGATTTCCTGGCATTCAAATGCTCTATGTTGTACATATAGAACCTGAATTAATTGCTGCATTTACTTTTTTTAATGAGTAGTTTATCTCATATTTTATGAGATGCACAATCGTATAGTGTTACTATTAAATGTATTATATCAATACAGTTTTCCCTATGGAGCTCATGGCCATTCACTGTTATCAGGATGTCCAAAATGTTCCATATGAGAATATTGTGTATTGGTACTTAATTTGCAAGCAGGAAAATAACAAACTCTTCCCTTGAAAATTCTAATTTAGTGGCTTGCAGTTCGTTGCCAATAACTATATAAAGATGTTAAGCAGAATTTCAACAGTACTTACCTTTATTTCTTTCTTCACCAAAACATTTGAAATGAAAGATGCTTCTGACTGGCCTTCAATATTTGTTGATACTTTCTCCAACCAGAAGGATTCTTCAGTTTCTGTTTTGATGTCCATTTCACAACCATCATTGCATATATGTGTGTTACTCTCAACCAACATTACTGGATATGTAGAAATATCCGTCTTGTTCTCCTGACCAACATTGGGGAGCTTGCCATTGCATGTAACAGTGTTGTTCTTAATCATCATGACTGGCATTGGTGAAATTTTGGGCTGTCCTTCAACTTTTATTTTGGCATGCATTTCAGGATCACTACTGCAGCCAGCCATGTTGTTCTGTAAGACACAAAAACTGAGAGAGTAATAATATCCATCAACACAGGTCATTCACAATCAATTTTTCAAGCAATTATTCATAAGTACATAATGGATTAGCTTAGGAGTGAAGTAAAACCATGGAAAGCATACAGCTAATAAAAGAGTTTTCACTATGAAGCCATTGCTAATATCAACCACCCCCCTAAAAAAGAAAAGTTATTCTTTTTGGGAAACTTGCTTTAAGTTTTGTAATTAAATATATATTACTGAAATCCTTCTACAAATAACTATGCATCTTAGATCCATGTTACCAATGCCACTGATTGAATGTCCTGCTGTAAGAACAGGAATAGGATAGATACGGAGCAGGTTTTAACACTGAAGCCAGGTTTATTGCAGCTATACCCTCAAGGGGGCTCCCCAGTAGGAAGGATAAGGTGAAAGGAGATACCGGGTGACATGAACGTTGGCAGACTTTTTTCCAGGGGGGGGGGGGGGCACATGCTGGAAATTTGCGATCAGATAATATTAATTCATTATTGTATCGTCAAATTTATATTATTTGTTGCAGATACCCATATTAATTTGTGCTAAATAAAAATTGAACTTTATATTAACATTAAAAAAGTAGTTTAATAGTCAGTAATTGATTGTTTAATTAAGTTGACCAACTTCCAGGGGAAGGCCGCGGCCCCTCCTTGCCCCCCATTCGCGACGCCCATGCCGGGCGACCAGATCCAGACTTAACGGATCACACATTGGCAGAGGTTCAGAGGACACCTCAAAGCCTTTAGGTCTTCTGAGGCCAACACAGGGGGGATCTCAATGTGGGATCCAATGCCCCCAGATGACATCCCCCTTTTCTACCTGGATCCCATGGACGAGGGACAGAAAGAGTTCCTTTCACATATCCCTGCCAAGCTGCACCTAATGCCTTTGCTGACACTTGCAACCCTAAAAGAACCAATGGATGAATGTTGAATGAAATGATTAATGAACAAAATGAAAGGATAGGAAATTTGGGGAATGTAATTATCCTTCCAAGCATTTGCTGGCAACCGGGGAAACCCCCCCCAAAAAAAAAAAAAAACCCATGGGCCAAGGTCAGCCATGGGAATCGAACCCACAACCTCCAAAATGTTACTGTAAAGCCATCTTGCTCATGTTCTGAGAGGTCTATCCCAGCCATCTTGGTAGATTTTCAACTGATACTGGTGATATAGTTTTTCATTTCCATATCTCGCTCACACAGTATTGCAAGCACAGGTATTGTGTATGTTAGACACCAGTTTGTAATTTTTTAAATTGTTTTATGGGATTTTCATATATAAGAATCCTTACTTGAATTCCTCTTTACATGTGACTAATGAACTTTAAGGATATGTTCAATGGTTGTGTGCATATCTGTTATCACAATTTTATTTGTTACTCTTAAGAGCACATTGATTTTGTTTTAGCTGCCACCTGTATTGCAATTAACTTGTTGTTCTATACTATGAGTTGTCATTTGTTTTTCTGTGATTACCATTTGTGTACCATTTTGTCTGTTCAAGATACTTTATACCAATCTTTGTTCAGGGTATAAAATAATATCCTACTCCTCTATTAAATAATATTTCTTTGACACCTTATAATACCTATAATAGTAACTTTTGCAGGTGGATTATCTTGATGCTTATGTTGTATTAAGAGTATCCATGAGTTGATCATCCTGGTGACTATAGTTCCTGAGCTTATGAGTTCAAGCAGAGCAGAGAGCAATGGATATTTTAGCACAGAAGTCTGTAGCCTGGCTTCCTTCAGAAGGTGGAGTAAAACCAGTGGTCTTTTCTCATAGATTTACAGGACGAAAAAGAACCTCAAGCCCTCTGAGCAAAATTAAGCCATCTCTCATGCCCAATATAGAATGGGGTTCTGCAAACCATAGCAGTTAAAGAGCACCCATAAATAATAAAAAAAATACTGTACCTCCCTTGCAATTAAGATGGTTTAGAGCATGGCATCTATTAGGTATGATCATTAATGAACTGCTCGATGGTGTAGTATACTTTTTCAATTAGCTAAGATCCCCCAGCAGTTTAATTTACTGCACCCTATTAAAGTTTTAAGTAGATTAAATACTTTGGCACCTTTCATAAATATTGAGGTTACGGATGGAAGCTGCCACATTGTCTTTGTTTCTAGCATGGTCATTATAGTTTTTAATGGAAGGATTACACCTGATTAAATTAATAATAGTTTTGTAGATATAAAGATTAGCCAGTCATAATCCACATTTCCCTTAAAGTAAGTGTAGATGTAAAACTTGTGCAAATGAACTGTTTAAAACAGTGTAGTATATTATTAAAATTTTAGTTCAAACACTTGTTGCTCTACCTGCTTTAAAATCCAACAGGACTATACTGCTCGCAAACGTTTAAGGCATGTAAACGCTGGCCAATACTCAAATGGAACGCTGTTGTCAAGCGTAGTGTATGTACCGGCAGAAGTTCTGTACATAAGAGCATGTGAGTTGTGTGCAGTACATTCGGCAGTGCTGGTAGGAGGGGCAAGCTTAGGATTCGCTGGAGTCTGCAGTATGGCCCGCCTCCATATGCCTTTAACTTTTCCGAGGATTATAGTTTTGTAGAAGCTCCTCTCCATCCTCAGCTGGTCAGATAAATGCCTCCCTCTTCCTTCATCTGCTCTGCTCCTCTTTGCATTAGTCTTACGGAAGAGCAGACCAGACAATTAGGAAAATGGAAGAAGTTACCTGACAAGGAAATCAATGGGCCGACCACCTGTAGAAGGAGAGCCTCTTCAAAACTGTCCTATTGGACTTTAAAGTAAGTGGAGCAACAAGTGTTTTTAAATGTCCTGATAGCCTTGAGCCATAGCCACAGCACCACAAAATTCTACAAAGGTCGAACTAACAAAAAGTGGTGCTGTATTGAACCATGAGTAATTCAGGAGAGGTTTAAGCACAAGATGTTGTCTAGTTGTAGTCAGTGGGCTCAACCAGTTACTTATATAACAGAAACTGGCACCATTTTGAGAGGGAAGAAAGTGAATGGTTGCCAATGCAAATAGTAGGTCACTTAATGATAGTAGGTCACATTGGGTTTAAGCAGTGCCTTGCAGTTAAGGCTACAACTGCTCCACTTTTCTTATAAAAAATTGTCTACTACTCTTAGCAGGTTAGGGTCCTCAATGTTGCTAACAGATGGCAGCAGTGAAGGTGTTTCCATGATGCATCATTAATGATGCCTACATGAAATTACTTGCATTGCTAGTTATAACTGCATATAATTGTGGCAAAGCATGTTTCATGAGAGTTAAATATGTAAAGTGGAGTATTAATTGGTGTTCAATACATATATTACTCACAATTTGTGAATAAGAAAATGATATATTTGTATCAGAATTGCTTCCACAGTACATAAGTTCATCCAAAATAAATAACCAGCCATACACATTTAACAGCATTACAATTCACTTATTAATTACCACTAGCACAAACAACATTCACTTTCTTTAACCCTTTATTTCACTTCTAGGTATTGCACTTTTTCTATTATATTGCTTAAAAGAATATTGGCAATACTAACTTAGGTGAGACCTCACAGGAAACACTCATTCTTAGCCAACAATTCACTTCCCCTCCAAGCAAGTTGGTTTCCCAACCACTGCTTTACTCCCCAATTGCGCCTTACAACTTACGTCTACTTAATTAGTACCAAATCTTCATTCTTGGATGGAACAAACTGAAATGTATTCATTTCACATCCAAGCTATCTTTTCCTTGCCCCATTCCATTAAAAGTAAAATACATTAACATGTCAGCCCCCTGGGTTCAATTCTTGGCTGGAGGGTGGGAATGTTTATTTAGCCAGGATTACTTCCCGGCTCTCTAGATGTTGGAAGTATGAATTTAATGTAATACAAATCCAAAGATTAACACATCACAAGCCAGTGCAAAGCAATTGTTGTTCCAGAGGTAAAAATGTGCTAACCTGATCTTAGAAGTTCAATAATGACAAATGTATTGCTTTATTCCTGCACATTGTGAATTTATTCCTTTGAAATAAATATCAATTAAGGTGCATTTGTATAATGTGCTTATGATCCTTTCTTTTTTTCAATTATTTAAAAGAACTATATAAGTAATACAGCTATGGATGCTAAATTTGAGAACATTATTATTGTTCTAATGCTACCTATTAGTGTCAAATGTTGATGGATTCCATCATGCAGTGTTACAGTAAGTGAGTTAATTTCTTGTTTTAAAATAAATGTAAATTAACATGCATTCATGCATGTATCATGCAAATTAAACTTTCTCTGACCCTATCATTTGCAAGAAGTAAATAAAGTAATGTGACATGGAGTAGTATTCAGTGGTAGACATCCCAGTTGAAGGAAGGAGTAGTGGGGAACCAACTTGCTTGGAGGGGATTGGAGGTGAAGTGAAAGGTAGGTTAAATATAAGTCTTTAAAGTGCAGTCCCAGTTAAGTAGTATCACCAGAATATTACACTTAGGGAGGAAAGTCTTTTGCTGCTTCTAACAGCAAGTGATGTAGTCTGTCACCTCTTGCAAAAGCTTCTTTGAACGCATACTCAGCAAGATAACCTGCAAAGTGTCCCTGTTTTTGTCGGAATTTGCATATTCACACTGTGGATATCCCCACTTGCCCAGGTGCTGAAGAGTTCCAAGGAATGGTTTACCCAGAGGTACTGGAAGCCTTCATCTTGGAGAACATCATAATCCCTACAGCAGTTTGATATTATTGTTGTTCCGGATAAAATCCATCCTTGATTATGCCAGGTAATGTTTCCTTGTCTCTAGTTTTCACAGGAACAAGGAAAAATGTCGTGGCACCCCTCCGAAAATCCACTGCCCTTCTACGTGGTGCCCACGATGGAATTATCTCTGGCGGAATTTGGATTCTACTATTGTCCCAACTCCACCAATTTGCCTGTGGTTTTCCTTGGCCCAGTTGATGCAAACTTCTTGACAGTAATACAACCAGTTTGCTACAGCACTTCAACTCATCCCGTATAAATTAAATCTTGGGCTGGGTAGTAAGCACCACATTACACAAAAGTGGATTACTTGTTCCGGGTATAGACGTGTATCACCAATGAAGCTTCCTGATTTGGCACTAATTCTCATTTGCTTATGACCTTTCCTGTACACAACAAATATTTGTCTTCCTTTTTTCCACATTGCTGGAACCAAGTTCTCACACATAGGGTACAAATACACTTCGTTAAGTATGCCATGTTCTATTAGTAACTGCAGTAGTCTTTGTTGGTTTTGATGCCTAAATACTCTCTTGTAATACTGTACAAACTTTTCTCACAGCCTCTGCATGCCATTATCCCAACCATTCACAGAACACAAACCTTATTACTAAACTTCTACAATAAACTCCACATATTACTTTACCCACAACTTGTTATTGTTGCTGTTTATTAATGCTCTGAATCTTGCACTTCTTTCTGCAAGGTTAGGAAGAAAAAAAATTAAAATCACGCCCTTTGAACACAATCTTAAACACATGTGCAGTACCGCCTATGTACGTCTGCCGCACGTCTGCCGTGTTCATTAATTAGCCATCCCCCCCCCCCCCCCAAAAAAAAAAAAAAGTTCCCAAATAGGGTAGGAAGGTAAGTGGGGCAGATAACTGTGCTCCGTGATAACATTTACACCGCACAGGTATTCCGCTATTCTAATCAATGTTTAACATTTCTACATTGGGCCGAAGTAGTAAAGAATGTGAAAATGAAGCTAAATAAGTTAGATATTTTCAACACATAAATGTTCACAATTACTGGGATTCTTACCGGAAATCCACGAGAAAAATGAGTACTAGGGTATCGATGATGTTAAGTTGATGTGTAATCAGAATACCAACTGAATTACAGTGAAGTGAAGGTAAATCTTGAAATATTACGCAGCCAGAAAACCAGCATAACCTCAAACTAGTAGATAAATATACATAGGTGATCGCGAAGGCAGTGACATTTGGAGTTAATGATGTTATCAAAACCTGTTCCACGTGTGGCTAAGTTACACTGCAAGTTCTTAAAAGAACAACATCGCCAGTGAATTGGTACTCTCAGTACAAGTCTCCTGCAGTTCTTCTTCGAAGAAATAAATACAAAGGCACAAGTTGGTAGTTGGATCATGTCAAGAGCCCTTTCCAGCATTCATGTAACATGATGTCCGACTCTCCCGTTTTAGAACTTTTTAAAACAAATAAAAACGTAAAGGTGTGTGCCCCGATGGTTAGGTATAGCAAGTAAGTACGAATATTCCACTCTTACGTGTCCATAAGGTTATAAACATTTTACACTATCCTAAATGTCTTAACATTGCAGTAACTCGATCCTCTACAGGGTGGTAATCAAATGCGAGTAAAGTTGCATGGTGTTGGGAATACGTTTGCATAGGTTAGGAATATATGAAGTAGTAAGTGTAGGGCGGTAGGTCGTTTGCACCTAACAGAGTGTTCTGTGGTATTATGACTGTTATCCAACACCTTAAATACGTACCGCAACGTATGACTGGCATTCGGGTGCAAATACACGTTATGAGCTCCCCCAATATGAGCTCCCCTGAATAAAAAAAAGAAGATAATTTCTGTAATACCTATTTAGAGAAAGTATTCCAACCAAAATTTTCGACGCCGAGATTTCGTTGAAAATTCACGTTTTGAGAATTCCTGAATGTAAAAGATATCTTTTTAAGCAAAAAAAAAAAAAAAAAAAAAGAGTCCGTGTGTTGATGGGGTGAACAATATAACATAAACAAAACATCGGTTAAATACCGGACTTGGTATATAGATTTGCATCTTCCCAGAATATGACACAAAGATTTTCAAGAAAAACCCCAGCCTCAGATTCCCCTTTACATGGAACATTTTTTTTTTCAAAATGTTCATTTCCTCAAAAATGTGTAACAATTTTAATTATGATAGGTACCATAAGTTTAAGACATTTTCAGGGCAAGCAAAATGTATATGTTGAACTTTCTGTGAATAGTCTCTGAAGTGCTCTTTATTCTGAATGACTTTTGCATAATTGGCAAGATGTAAGAGATGCATGAAATATTACTGCAGGAAAAGTGTAGGTCTCGTTAAAATACACATTTTATATCAAATACTTTGCTTCATAGAGTTAACTATTTCCCAGATATTCAATTTATTGGCTTGCATTACATTTATTTCCGTTGAAAGCTTGGTGTGAAAGTTTTGGTTGGAATAAAGCACTTCTATCTATTACATATTGAA
This sequence comes from Tenodera sinensis, assembly GCA_030765045.1. NCBI lineage: Eukaryota > Metazoa > Arthropoda > Insecta > Mantodea > Mantidae > Tenodera > Tenodera sinensis. The sequence continues at coordinate 120,199,859 of CM060971.1, read as the reverse complement.
TCATAACATTTTCAAGTCCTGGCGCATGTGCAATGAGAATTAGCTGGGTACCGACACTAGACTTCACATCCACCTCGGGAAAAACTTTAGAAGTACTAGCACATGCGCAATGACTAACGGTGTGGGATGCAATGGAAGATTGGGACTAATATTTTGGACAGTATTTTTCATTAGCAGTCTGTGATGGGTTTCAACTTTTATTCGCATTGGAAATCAGCTACTGCTTTTTTTCTTTCATTCAGCAGAAAATAGTTAACTTGGTTCTCTTTATTAGGTTACAAATAGATATTGAAAGGATATCTTGTGTATCTTACAGTTTACCGATTGTACAAAAGTCATTCAGAATGAATTAATAAATACGTAGCAATTTTCATGGATTGAACTATTAAAATAACTGCATATCAACAACTATTTGCAACCTAATAAAGAGAACCAACTTAAATATTTTCTGCCAAATGAAAAAAACAGTAGCTAGTCTCCAATGGGAAAAAAAAAAGAGTTAGTAAAAACCCATCACAGATTGATAATGGAAAATACTGTCCAAAATATTAGTCCCAATCTTCCATTGCCTCCCACACTGTTAGTCACTATGCTCCAGGACTTCAAAATTTTTCCCTAGCTGGATGTGAAGTCTAGTGTCGGTACCCAGTGAATTCTCATTGCACATGCCCTAGGACTTGAAAATGTTATGATTCAATATGTAATAGGTAGCAGTGCTTTATCCCAACCAAAACTTTCATACCAAGTTTTCAACGGAAATAAATGTATTGCAAACCAATAAAGTGAATATCTGCAAAATAGTTAACTCTATGAAGAAAAAAAGTATTTGGTATAAGATGTATTTTAACGAGACCTCTACTTTTCCTGCAGTATTATTTCGAGCATCTCTTATAACTCGCCAAATGTACAAAAGTCATTCAGAATAAAGAACATTTCAGAGACTTCACAGAAAATTCAACATATACATTTCGCTTGTCCTGAAAATGTCTTAAACTTATGGTATCATAATTAAAGTTGTTATACATTTTTGAGAAAATGAGCATTTTGAAAAAAAATTCCATGTAAAGGGTAATCTGAGATTTTCTTGAAAATCTTCATGTTGAATTCTGGGAACATGCAAAACTATCTACCATTCTATCTATTTGGTATAAGATGTATTTTAACGAGACCTCTACTTTTCCTGCAGTATTATTTCGAGCATCTCTTATAACTCGCCAAATGTACAAAAGTCATTCAGAATAAAGAACATTTCAGAGACTTCACAGAAAATTCAACATATACATTTCGCTTGTCCTGAAAATGTCTTAAACTTATGGTATCATAATTAAAATTGTTACACATTTTTGAGAAAATGAACATTTCGAAAAAAAATTCCATGTAAAGGGTAATCTGGGGCTGGGGGTTTTCTTGAAAATCTTCATGTTGCATTCTGGGAAGATGCAAAACTATCTACCAAGTTCGGTATTTAACTGACGTTTTGTTTGTGTTATATTGTTCACCCCATTCACACAGACTTTTTTTTCCTTCTAAAAATACCTTTTACATGCAGGAATTGTCAAAACGTATTTTCAATGAAATCTTGGTGTCGAAAATTTTGGTTGGAATATTTTCTCTAAATAGGTGTTAGAGAAATTATCTTCCTTTTTTTTTATCCAGGTGAGCTTATGATGTGTATTTTGTATTGAGGGGAGCTCATAACGCGTATTTTCACCTGAATGCCAGTCATACATTGCGGTACGTATCTAAGGTGTTGAATAACAGTTATAATACTATTATATCACTACCCAGATTACAATACACGCATAAATACACAATTGCTGAACTAGCTAAGTTTATGCAATGTTGGCGCTACTGCCATTGCATGTAAGGCTTGCTATCTGGCTTTGTATCTTCGGTTGGCAATAACTCCTCCATCGCTTCAACTAGTGACCAGCAACAGACCTGCGCATGCGCCAGGTATCATGTAGATGGCCAGGTACAAACAACAATCATTAGTAATAGAGGAATTGTATGGTCCCTGCACCTCGCTTCACATTTCCCCTTCTTGGAACTTCCCACGGGAATACATGATTTCCCCGGCCCCTCCTCCCCCTCCACTGTGACTGCCTTCTGGAGTAATGTGGTCGCCCATACTACCTTCATACTTCAACATACAATTCATATAACTTTTTGTAAGATTAAACATGATATAATGTAATTACATATTCTGTTTGTGTATATGCAATTATGAGGAAAGCTAAAATGTCGACAAATTATACTGGAAGAACATTAATTTCAAATGTTTAATTTACATATTTTTAGATACAATATTTACATATTTCTCACCATACTCAGTACTTTTGAAGGGGGCAGTCACATGTTACTGTGCTAAGGCGTGGTGGGAGGTTCCAAGGAGGGTAAATGTGAAGTGAAGTGCAGGGAGCATAAAACTCCTCTATTACCCAGACCTTGCCTGATTAATCTAGCCCATAAACAGAAAGAAGTATTAAATCATAACCTCACATAATTGTGCAGTAGTTAAATAAACTTTAAATGTGTTATATTTTCTAATACGTTCTGTTAAACAAATATAACAGGCCAGTTTTACTTTCTCTACTGGTAAGTAGACGAAGTATTGTATTCCACCCAAAAATTTTATGTCAAGATTTCACTGGAAGTATATGTTTTGAGACCCCCTGAACCCAAAAAAAAAAAAGCATTTTTAGAAAAAAGTCTGTCAGTCTGTAGACAGCATAACTCAAAAATGAAAAGTTGGTTAAAAACCAAAGTTAGTATTTAAGTTTAATGTCTTTCAAGGATGCGACATGAAGATTTTGAAGAATATATCCCCACCCTACACTACCCTTTGCATGGAACAATTTGGAACATTTTGATTTTCTTAAAAATGGCTAATGAGTTTGATTAAAATGCCATGTGTTTATGATATTTGTATGACAAATGAAATTTATATTTTGAAAGGTAGAACTGGAACTTAAAAATTCAATGCCACAACTGGGATTTGAACCACAGACCTTCCACTGCCAGATTGTCACAATAGCTCAGTGGTAGAGCAGCCGCCCGGTAAGTGGCAGGTCTGTGGTTCAAATCCCAGTTGTGGCATTCAATTTTTAAGTTCCAGTTCTACCTCTCAAACTTTGCCCACACAGTGCTTGTGTGTTTAAAAACATCAACAGTAAGTTTGTTGGCATAAATAAATAATAATTACATTTTGAATTTTCTGGCTATAGCATATGTAGTCCAATTTACTCTGGATGACTTTTGAATAACTCGTAAACCATAAGAGATAGACAAAGTCTTACTATAAAAAATGTAGAACTCACTAAAACACAATTTATGCCTAAATAAATTTGTTTGTAAATTTACCAATTTTGGAGGTATTCCTTGTTATTTGTGTCAGTTTTGGAAAACTTAAAACTTTCGTGAAACAGAACATTGTTGTTCATTTTTTATATGTTAAGCATGCAAAGAGAACAGGATCTCAAAGCTTTAAAAGTTTTGACTATCGCTCAAAACCTACTGTATTCCCATATTCCCCTTGTACCTACAAGGAAATAAGCAATAAGATAATTTGTACAAATACTTATCTCAACTTATGCGAAGAAGATATAGGAATAAGAGTTTGTAAGAATGGTTAGTACAAGAGTAGAGAAAGTCATGTGATTGCAACACATCAGATTTTTTGGTACTTGTTTCCAAAATAAAAACTGATAAAAGTGAAGGAGAGGGCTCTGAAGAAATATAATGTGTATTTGGATACATCACTATCTTTAATATATAATACACATATTTTCAATGAATTATTGGGGTTTAGCTACACAGATCCTGCTACACATTGATCTCAGGAACTGCTTCACTCCTCACTTTATAAAGAACATCTCTCAGCTGTGCTTTGTGGCTTAGGGCCCTCAATCTCTCTGCATCTAGAGAAACTGGGATTTTGCATTGAGCTAAGTAGGCTACAGGTATTAAAAAATCTCTCAGTGCACTTAGCACATTTTCTGCTAAAATGTTGACATTGTGCAGCAAGAATGCGCAGTTCCTGACTGTACACCAGAAACGAAGTGATGGTGGTTGATTTCTGTTGTCCAATTTGAGGATAGTATTCTCAGCAATATATATTTTAATGTAATCAAATGACCTTTAGATCATTTTTGCATGCATACTTTTGCGATATTGGGTTATCCTATAATAGTGACTGGCTTCAGCTCATTCTACTGTCTCATATATCCAGTACTTCATCAGGACTGGCAAAGAAGCAGTTACTTATACATTTTATTTTAATTATTTATTTGCAGATTAAGATTATTTTGTTGTTTAACGATGCTGTATATATCACATCAGTGTCGCCGGTGTGCCGGAATTTCGTCCCATAGGAGTTCTTTTATATGCCAGTAAATCTACTGACATGGAGCTGTCATTTTTAAGCACACATGAAAACCATCAGTCTGGGCCGGATTTGAACCTGTGACCTTGGGATCAGTTGGCCAGCATGTAACCAACTGAGCCACCCAGACCGACAATATTTCTTTGCACATCACTGGTTTAAGGAAGATGCTAATTCCATTTCTGGTCAATTTAGGGTGGTGAATAATAATTATGATAATAGTAGTAATAGTAGTTGTCGTAATAGTAATAGTAGTCGTCGTAGTCGTAATAATCGTAATAGTAAAAAAAAAAAAAAAAATAATAATAATAATAATAATAATAATAACAGTAACAGCAACAGCAACAGCAACAATAGTAGTAGTAGTAGTAGTAGTAGTAGTAGTAGTAGTAGTAGTAGTGATAGGAATAGTAATAATAATAGTTATAGTAGTAGTAATAGTAATAATAGTAATAATAATAATAATAATAATAATAATAATAATAATAATAATAATAATAATGGTAATAATAATAGTAATGCTAGTAATACTAATAATAGCAGCAGCAGCAGTAGTAGTAGTAGTAGTAGTAGTAGTAGTTTTTTTGTTTTGTAAGCAGAGGAAAAATCTTCAAAAAACATTGCAGATCCGGCGAGTTGGGTTCCTACTCCAGAATCATTAGAGCTGCTTCTTGGAACTACCCTGACTGTATTACTTCAAGAAGAAGACGATAAAGATGTTAGAGTAGTAGTAGAAGTGGTGGTGGTGGTGGCAGCGGCGGCGGTGGCAGTGGCAGCGGCAGCACATTACTTCATAATACATTTACATTAGTGGGTTGTTACATTCTGACCTCTCTGTCCACATGATCCCAAAGTAGTTCAATAGGATTGTAGTCAGGACTTTGAGGGGGAGCCAAACCAGAATCTTCAAGTCTTGTCTCTCTTCTAATTGTTCAATGCATCTTATACACAGTAAAGATGTATGCATGGGGTCATTGTCCTGCTGCAGAGTGAAACACTTGCCAATTAACCACATCCCAGATTGGTTCGGCATGGCATTGGAGAATGTTGTGATAATGCTTCTTCTTCTTCATAATTGTTTCTATTTTCACAATATCGCTTGTTCTATTGCTACCAAAACAACCTCACACCAGCATCGAACCACCTCCATGCTTGACTGTAGGGGATATGCACCTTTTACATGTTGGACAAACTGGTGAAGTTTTGAGTCAAGTAGCTCAAACTTAGATTCATCAGTAAATAACTTTTTCCACTGATCAACAGTCGAGCTTGCATTTCGGCTGGCCCATTGTAATCTTTTCTGTTTATTAACAGCTCTCACTAGGGGTTTCTTTGCTGCACAATGCAATCTTTCAGATGTGATGTGTGTTCTGAAGTCATCTCATTGTAGAAACATTCATGGATTCATCCCTCAACTGGTTCAGTTGTGCTGTTAGTATGGATGCTGCTTTGAAACCATCACGTTTGCTGGTATGCCTATCCTCACTTTACGAGGTCATCCTAGGCCTCTCCTTTCGATAATGATGCTTATTGCTATTTGTAATTACATACCTCTTTACAGTGTAATAGGCACTTCCCAAGGAAATGTGTTTGTGTGTGGCAATTTGACGCATGGTGTAACCTGACTGTTGCAGCATGTATTTCTGCTGAAAGGTCCCTTCTTTGACACATTTCAGACTTTTCAAGAGCACAATAACAATGTGTACCATTCACCTGCCTATGAAACACCAAATTGCTATTTACAGAATGCCTGTGAATGACATCTAGAGAGTCACAGATATAATACGTATATCCAAAACAATAGTAGGGTAAGTGTTCCTATAAGGGTCAACAAATGCTACATTTTCAAAATGCACATAATTGACAAACAAAACGTAGCACACTAAATTTCAATTGTTTCCATGGATTTCTACCATATATAATATGATGTTGGCTTTGTTTGGTGTTATACACTAGTTAATTGCAGAAAAACAGGCTGTTCAAAAACTTTTGAGCAGTAGTGTATAATTATTAAAAAAAAGTGCCTTGGTTCAATCCTACCAATAAGCATAAGGCATTTCAGCCTGGGTGTTCCTCCAGTGTTAAATTCATTGGACTCCTAGTAGGAGATAGGGGTAGCACAAAAGATCTTTGGAACAAGTTTCAAGGGCTTCTTTTTAGCACCCTCCAGTCCCCACATACGTATACTATTACTACTGCATCTCTCTGGTAGTTCACCTGTTTATTGTAATATTCTTTATTTACATGCAATAGAATACTGTAACAAAATAAAATCAGCCCGGTTACGTTTCTACCACTTTATCTTCTAAAGGTTTATTACAATACACATTTTCTTCTGGCCGTTAACACAGTATACAGTCTTTAGTGATATTAAAACTCACAGCTTTTACTTCCCATAACCTTGCCTCAGTCTTTTCAGAATCTTTCTTCACTTTTTCTGTCTCTCATACACTCACTAAGACAATGCAATCACTCGACACCCATTAGAATCTTCTTCAGAACGACTGATGTATCTTTCAGAACCACACACATGCACATCTGTCTCGCACTCACTGTTACAGTGACTGACTCATGTTGTCTGTAACCATAATTTCACTCTGCTGTTTTCTGACCTTGTTATATAGCAGGGATGATGTCACACAGGCCTTTCACAAACTCCTTCAAACATGCCAGCAGCTGGATCTTTCTTGAAGGCTCCAGAGAAAACCCCTTTTGTGTGGCTGCTTCGATTATTGTTAGTGATGTACATACAAACAAATATGTGATGTAGCATGGCCCCGCCCATCCTTTGTTGTGGGCCAAGACCTGCATTATAATATAATACACTACGTCACAGTCCAACTGAACTCATACATTGCCAACTTTGAAACATTAAAACAATGTTGATTCACAACTTTTCAGGGCAATTAACAATCAGTTAGGAAATTATAGTTTTAGTAGATAAGGAATATCAAAGATCAGTTTTGCAAATATAGATATTTATTTTACAGGCTACCATTTCGGACACTTGTGAGAAAATATGGCTGTGATCTTTGCTTTACACCCATGATCCTTGCTGATTCTTTTGTTAAGTCTTCAAAAGCAAGAGATAATGAGTTCACTACTAATGAAAGTGAGTATATAAAAGGGTTTGTATATTTTTTAATGTATGTAGCATTAATTAGTTATTGATATAGAAAGAATAAGATGTAAATAGGCACTAAACTTTCTCAATCAAAGTAGGTATAGCTCAGATTTGTGGTGTAGAGGTGATGATAGGTGTTTATGTATTAGATTAGCTTCGTTTACTGAACTCTTAGCCCACTTTTTGCATGGTATGCTATTAATCTTTGATCCTTTCATTAACGTGGTGATAGCACAGCTGTTTACCAAATGGAAGGCTCTGGTTTGATTCCTACTACCAGAGAGATCTCCTATGGGAAGACTTGGTTCAGGGTGTACTCAGCCTTCAGGGAGTGGGGCAAGTTGCTCCTCCAGAATCCCACCGAACTCATTACATCCATTTGTGCAGAAATGGTGGTGCGGCAGTCTGGCAGTAGGCTGTTGCATCACAGAGTTGAGTTATTAATCTTTCAGTTTCCCTACCACATAGCTAGTAGGTAAAGATAGTGTGACAAAACAGCAAAAATCCAATCTGATTACTTTTTCTGTGTTCTAAAAGTTTACCATAAATACACAGTTTTCTTCTCATCGTTAACACTCCTTTCAGTGTCTTTCTTCACATTCTGTCTCTCATACACTAAAGTACAGTGTTTCATTACACACATGCACAGCTGGCTCACACTCACAGATATACTGACTGGCCCATGACCGTAGCTCTAACTCTAAAGTTGGTCTGGGTGGGTAGCTCAGTTGCTTAGACACTAGCCTACTGGTCCCAAGGTCGCAGGTTTAAATCCGGCCCAGACCAATGGTTTTTAAGTGTGCATAAAAATGACAGCTCTATATCAGTAGATTTACTGGCATGTAAATGATCTCCTGCAGGACGAAATCCGGCACATCGGCAACGCTGATGTGATCCTGGTAATTGACAGCATCGTTAAACAACAAAATAATTTAACTTTTTAATTTCTAACTCTAAAACTATACCCTGGGAGAAATAATCTGGTACTTGATGTTTGAGCTGTCTGCCAGCCGCTCTGTCGCAGTGTTGCCGTGTTTCAATTGCTGTCCGTGGTCAGTGGTTCCACTCCTAAGCTATCATCTTCCTCTTCACTATATTTTCCTTTTATTTTTCAAAGTGTTCTCTTACTGCACATACCATCTCCTGGGGTTATTCCTGTACCCAATACATGCTTTTTGGCTTTACCAGGACTATAAGCTAGTTTTAAACAAAACGCAGTCTAACCAAGACCACTAAAATCTGCTACGAATGCAGCAAAACACTGAAATATGCAGCAGTAAACGATATAAAGTGCATAAAATATAAAACTCAATTCCCCCCAGATACACCGTTGTATGTAGTTCCTCTGTGAGTCACCTTCTTTCACTCTGCATTATTAAACAATCAAACAATATATTGTTGTGAGCGGTAAACACATGTAACGCAGAAGCCGGGAAATACATGCACATATTGCAACATGGATGAGTACATATCTCTGTCACATGATGTATTTGTAACACGATTGGATGCGATAACGCGAGCCCCCTTACTCGCCATGTGAGTGGGTCTGTCCAGTGTTGTGTGCCGAGCATAGCGTCACAATAGTATTGTTTTTCACCCAAAATTCAATACCAGGATTTCACCAGAAATACATATTTAGAAGCCTCCTGAATCCAGAAAAAGCAAGTAGATAAGTTCCAGTGAAGTTAAACTTAAATTTATAGAACAAAGTAAAACCTTACCCACAGTTTAAACTCTCTTTATAATACTAACCCTAAATGTGCTACGTCTTGGTTGTGGTGCAGGCAAATTGTTGAGTTGCTGCACCTCTTTTGTTATATGTGCAAAGTGGTTATTAAATATTACTTTCTGTATTGGTAAGTAGAGCAAGTATTGTATTCCACCCAAAAATTCGATATCAAGATTTTACCGGAAATATATGTTTTGAGACCCTCTGAAAAAAAAAAGCATTTTTAGAAAACGTTCCCAGTATATGTGTGTGTGTGTGCGTGCGTGCGTGTGCGCGTGTGTGCATGTGTGTCAGTCTGTGGACACCATAACTCAAAAACGAAAAGTCGGTTAAAAACCAAAGTTGGTATTTAAGTTTAATATCTTTCAAGGATGCGACAGGAAGATTTTTAAGAAAATAGCTCCATCCTAAACTACCTTTTACATGGAAAACTTTCCGAACATTTTGATTAAAATGACATACTTTTAAGCTATTTTTATGACAAATGAAATGTATATACTCTGGATGACTTTTGAATAACTTGGAAACAGTAAGAGATAGACAAAATCTTACTCTACAGAAAATTTAGATCTCGCTAAGACACACAATTTATGTCTAAATAAATTTTTTGTAGAGTAAACCATTTCGGATATATTCCTTGTTATTTGTGTGAGTTTCGAAGAACTTTAAAACTTTTGTGAAATGGAACATCATTCATTTTTTTATATGTTAGCCATGTAAAGAGAACAGGATCCCAAAGCTTTAAAAGATTTGACTATCGCTCAAAGACTACTGTATTCTAATATTCCTTTTGTACCTACAAGGAAGTAAGCAATAAGATAATTTCTGTAAATGTTTATCTCAACTAACACGAAGAAGATATAGGAATAAGAGTTTGTAAGAATGGTTAGTACAAGAGTAGAGAAAGTCATGTGAGTGCAACACATCAGATTTTTTTTCTACAGTTAGAGCATTAAAATGAAGACCATTTCTACTTAAGTCTTCATCTTTTATGCACTTTTCATCCATATTAAACACAGCCCCTCATTCATTCTTTAACTTGTGGTGTACTTTTATCTCAGCTGCTAGTTGCAGTTTCAGTTTGTGGGCCTTGACACCTTATCAGGTCCATTGTGTCTCCGTGATCACACCTTTCCTTATGTTGTTTGTTCCTACATGCAATGCTACAACTTACGAATTTATTTCTCTCTATTCCGATTTTTCCATTCTTGGTGAAGTTTGTCAACTTGAATTCCAGGTTAGTAATGTACACAATAATCTTTTCTACACTTGTGTCCACCAAATGTCAAGAATGACTCTCCAAATACCATCACTCTTTTTCTATTATTTTTATGTCTGTTTTTCAATCTTTATTCTGTAAGTCATTACCAATTGTTTGACTATTATTTTCATTGAGAACATTGTTTTTGCCTCAAAGACCCCCATATGGTCTGCAACCTTGAGAGGTAAGCTGCTACATTTCTGAGGAGGTAACTTCCGATGGTTGGGTGATGATGAGGATTGGAGCAGAATGAGAGGACCTACAGCTTTGGCGGATACTTCACATGAGGGAGTCAGAAGTCAAACCACAGACCCTGAACTACTCTTAGCACTCTTTCACTCAGAAAATTGAATCTATTTGTTATTAATACCACATTATTACATGGATCGCTCACACTTAACTTTCTGCATGCTTTCTTTCTTGTAATTAATGAATATTATCCTTTTCTGGTGTCTTGCTGCATTTGGTGCTTGCTTTCCCTTTCTTAAGCAATACACTTTAATTTACACTTGAGTATGCTTTAATTCTTTGCTTAGCATATTAATATTAAATTGAAGAGATATAATCCTATGATGCATCCATTTGAATTTCAGTTGCATTTGCATTGTTCCTTTATTCCTGACTTGCTGTTGAACTGTCTTCTTTTCCACTATTTCTTTTATCATTAATTGATAATTTGATAAACCACTTGTTTCATATTTACCTGTCTCACAATTTATCCCATTATAATCCCATATTTTGTTTACCTTAGTCCCAAGTTAATACATACACACCACTATTTGTTAACCCTTGTGTTAGCATTACTGGGCATAAGCTATGATATTACTAAGAGGTAGAACTGGAACTTAAAAATTCAATGCCACAACTGGGATTTGAACCACAGACCTTCCGCTTGCCGGGCGGACGCTCTAACCACTGAGCGTCCGCCCGGCAAGCGGAAGGTCTGTGGTTCAAATCCCAGTTGTGGCATTGAATTTTTAAGTTCCAGTTCTACCTCTTAAACTTTGCCCACACACAGCTTATGTGTTTAAAGAGACCAACAGTAAGTTTGTTGGCATAAATAAATAATAATTACTATGATATTACTATTTGACCGCCTCCATAGCGCAGTGGTAGCGCGCCTGCCTGTGGCGCGGAGGACCCGGGTTCGATCCCCGGCACCGGCATGGGATTTTTCCCCCGCTGGGAGGTCTGGTACAGGGTGCACTCAGCCTCGTTAGGTCCCTGGGGGGCCAATTGAGGAGCTATCCTGATAGAAAGGTAGCGTCCCTAAAAGGTCAAAGTAGTCGCCTTACAGTCGGGGGAGTCGGCGTGCTGACCCCCGCCACCCTCAACCTGCACTCCTCCGTGGCCTTGGCTGCGGCTGGAGGACGCAGCGGCCGGGCGATGAGGGTAACCTCTGAATAAGGGGAAGACACCCTAGGGAAAATTACTATTTCAGGATTCTGAGGCTTGTATTCATGCACAGGACATTGGATGAAAGTTGAGATTCAAAAGTACGGAAATGTCAGTTTGTTATTCAAGAATGAGGCTTTCCAGAGCCATAGTCTCGATTGGGACTGCGCTTCGAAGTTGCCAATTTTCTCAACCTTCATTCTTACCCTGACTTTCTGTAATGGTTGATGTTCTAGCAGTCGTAGAATTTGGCAAAAATATGCAACAAATCCAACACTATGTTGGTGATGTTCTTATTCTCTGGTGTATTATAAGAGATGCACAAAATCTGCTTGGATCTTATAGGGATAACAAATTCAGATAAAGATATAGGTTTGATTAACAGGATATACTGGCAATGCTTGTACACAACATCATTAAATAAATTGTAACAGGGTTACCTGTTCCGCCCAGATACAATTATTAGTTGCGCACTGATATTATGCTACAGGTCAGAATTAGTTGATTTTCTAATAGTTTCAAATAAACTTTAATCATTGGCACCTTGTGTTAAAACGAGGTTTCGGTTATGGTGCACATTCTTACTTTGAGGCACATTTCTGCTGCATTAATCTTTATCCTATACCAACTGTGGATTCCCAGTTAAAATCCAATTAAGATAATTTTCACTATGATAAAATGAAAAAGGTAATTAACTCTGTTCATAACAATAACCCATTATTATTCACATTTATACTAAATAGCAATTAACTAATTCTATTAACATATCTGTTTCATAATTGCTGATTGATGCTGTAAGCTATGATATGGCCAAAGCAGTGAAGGGAAATGTACACACTTGGGTCAATGCCTTCTCTGTTGCAATGGTTAAAAGATTCTAGATCTACAGGTATTGGTTTAAATGCTATAGAGGGCCATGATTTTGGAAATCAGTTTAGCCAACATTGGAACTTGGTAATGAAGTCTGAACTTTACAAAGTCAGAGTTGAAATATTGAAACTGGCATCGGAGCATAAGACTTTCAGAATAGTTGAACTTGCCTAAAAAAGCAGTCTGAATTGAAAGTGCTAATTATGAATACAAGTCTAAGTGTTGTCATGTTTCAGTGTTCATGGCAGGGAATTTGCTCTCTATAACGCCTCATCCTCTGGATTGGGGAAAGTCTCTGTATGTAAGTCACAGGTGGAAGGGGAGCTACTTGTACAAGGGGTTTCTCAAAAGTAAGTTACACTATTTTTTTTTAAAATAACAAGATGTTTAAATATTTTAAAAAGTGTATACTTTGAAAGCTACATTCAGTAACTACTTTTCTGCATAAACTCCTTGAATCTCAATACATTTTTGGTATCCTGATAAGTTTTTTTAATCCAGCTTCAAACCACTCTCCCACCAAACTGGCTAGCCATCTTTCCACTCATTGTCATTTACAAAGTGCCTTTCCCTGAGGTGTTGCTGCAGCTGCGGAAGAAGATGGCAATCATTCTGTTCAAGGTTAGGTGAGTAAGGGGGATGACCATAAACAACCCATCAAAACTGCTCAAACAGGGCTTCAGTTTCACAAGCACCATGCAGCCAAGTGTTTTCTTGGAACAGAAAAACTGTTTTGCTCAACTTTCACCTCCTTGTGTTTTAAATTGCCCTTCTGAGTTTCCTCAGCACCTGAGAATAGTGAGGAGCTGCCATCATGTTCACATGGGGCAGATAATCGCTAACAGTGCTTACTTCAAATCCCAGAATATCTTTGCTATGACTTACCAGCTGGTGCAAACACTTTTGCTTTTTTTTTGGTGTTAGCCTATGCTTTTATTTCCATACCTTCAGAAATGATTTGACACCAATGAGAGACCATTGGTCTTGACATAACATGTTTACTGTATACATTACACAATTTGCGATAAATTTCAGTCTGACATTTACTTTTTGTCATCAAAAAAGGATTACAGCCAAACTATAGATGGTAGGAGCAAGTAGAGTCTCCATTGTTACTGCCATTTGAATGTCCAAGCTGTAAAGGTTGTTGTTGTTAGTTAATGCTGGATTTCTGACAATGAAGTCATTAATCCTCTTGCTCTCCAATATTTTTCACTGATGGATGGGGCACTAGAAGTGGCCGGGTATATTTGAAGGTGGTCTCGATCCATTTCCTCTTGCAGATCACATAGGGGACAGAGTGGTGAAGAATATATCCCAATTCTGTTTAAATGTTTTGCCAGACAATCATGTCCTGTAATCAACCTGAAGGTTGCAACTGCTGTTTTTCGAGGATACTCAGGAATTACTGTTTGAATGTTTGGTAGTTCCCATCTTTTATTCTTTGATTTTTCATAGTAATATTTTTCAATAATTTTTTTGAATTCAGAGTTGACTAATCTTTTAGCTGCATAAAATGGTAGATTAACTATAGATTTCTGCACATTGCCTGTACCCTTTTTTGCAAGAAAATCAGCTTTCTCAATACCACTCAGTCCACAGTGAAGCTGTAAAGGTAGGCACCTAGGAATTTTACAGGGTTGCCACTACACCCAAACCAATGTTTCTTACAACTCTTTTTCTGCCTACTGACGAATTAAAAAAAAAACAGTATAACTTACTTTTGAGACACCCCTCGTATGAGCCAACATCAGGGAGTTTCAATCTATAGCTATTCGGATGTCAGTAGATTTACTGGCATGTAAAAGAACTGCAGGATGAAATTCTGGCGCATCGCCAATGCTGATGTGATCCTGGCAATTGACAGCATCATTAAGCAACAAAATAATTTTTTAAAATTCCCCCCCTTTTTTGTAGCGTTTAATGCCTGCTTTTACTACATACAGCACCACAGGCGGTGACACTGATGATACATGAAATGAAGATGGAGCACCGATGGAATGAGATGGTGGGGGAAACCGGAGAACCTGGAGAAAACCAGCCCCAGTGCCGCTTCGTCTACCACAAAACCCACATGCGGTTGCCTAAAACTCCCCCCTCAAGCCTCAGTCAGAGAAACATTGACTAAACGTATAGCTTGGTGTCCATTGATTTTCATAAGATGGTCTGTGGCAGACGTTTTATAGTGACAGATAGCAATGCCATAGTATATGTGAAAATTGGATGCCATCCAGGAGAGCTAAGGTGCCTAACTCTTGTTGAAGTCCTGTGAAAACAGGGTGGTTTTCTCACCATCCTCATTAACAGCTTAATTGTTTCCAGGTTGCTATTTGTATGAACACAGAACTTAATTTTCATAGTAATATCCCTTGATATTTAATGTGAGTTATGAAAACATTAAAAGGGTTGTGAATTGTTAACATTGAGCTTTTCTCAACAGGAGACAGGCCTCTAGTGGTACAGTTTGCAGCAAATAATGCAGTGGAGTTTGGAACAGCTGCTGAAATGGTGTCAGCGTAAGTAGGATACAGTTACTGTGTACTTAGATTACATTCATTATCACACTGATTACGACATTTGTTAGTGTTTTTCTTTGGCTTGTTAAAACTGGTTGAAAGCAAACTTACTTTTAACCATAAGAAGAATTAAATAAATACAACTAAATGACAGTGAACATGTTATAAAATTGTATATGTATTTGCATGTGATTGAATTAGCTTTTTTTCAATCAACGTATTGTTACAAACTCAAACCAGAATCAGCCATCAACTGATTCTAATCCAAAAGATTTATCAAATAACAGCAAACTTTAAAGTTCAGAAAATACCTTCATTTGGAAGCGTTTGACACAAAATTATCAATTTTAAAATCCTGCTAGTTTGAACTCTCATTAGATATTAAGTAATGAAATTATAGCATTTTTGTAAGAAATTTTCCAACAGTGAATACACAAAGAGATGGTGTCTATTACAAGCATGACTGGAAAACTCCCCTTTTACTTTCTCTACTGCATATAGTAAGTAGGGGAAGTATTCTATTACACCCAAAAATTTGATATTGAGATTTCACCTAAAATATGTTTTGAGGCCCTCTGAATCCAAAAAAAGTATTGTTAGAAAAAGGTCCATGTGAGTCTGTATGTGTGTATGTGAGCACCATAACTCAAAAACAAAAAGTCCGTTAAAACCAAAGTTGTATTAAAGTATCTTTCAAGGATGCGATGCTACTCTTTACATGGAAAATTTTTCAAAAATGTTATGTTTTCTCAAAAATGGCTCAAACGATTTTGACTGAAATGCCATATGTTTAAAGATCTATTTTTATGGCAAGTGGAATGTGTATTTTGAATTTTCTGGCTCTAGCCCCTGTAGTCCTGTTTACTCTTGATAACTTTTACATAACTGGTAAACCGTAAGAGATAGACCAAATCTGACTATTTACAATACAAAAGATGTAGATCCTGTTAAAACATAAAATTTATTTTATATTCATTTTCAATACTGCTTGTTATTACAAGCTGTTATACTTTTCTTTAATTGGAATCATTATTCCTTTTTGTCCCATTTCTCCTTTCATCACAAGCACTTGTTTTGTAATTTTTAAATCTAGAAATGGAAGACAACCATTATTTTCTGTTTCCAAAGTGAATTTTATAGCTTTATATTTAAAAATTAAAAAACATAATGTTGAATTTTGGCCTTTATAGAAAATCTACTACTACTGATAATTACATAAAAAATAAAAGTTTTAATTCTGTTTCACACAAATTTGTTTTCAATTAAGTTGGCATATTAAATACTGGCGTAATTAGTTTTCTAATGTATTTTGATATACAATTCCTGTCAC
Organism: Tenodera sinensis; assembly: GCA_030765045.1. Classification (NCBI taxonomy): domain Eukaryota; kingdom Metazoa; phylum Arthropoda; class Insecta; order Mantodea; family Mantidae; genus Tenodera; species Tenodera sinensis. The sequence continues at coordinate 120,183,250 of CM060971.1, read as the reverse complement.
AACCATATATTTTAGTTAAAATTATTAAAGCTAATTTTTCAGAAAATAGAATAGAAAAAGTTTTCCATGTAAGGACTAGTTTGAGGTTTGGAGGATTTCCTTGAAAATGTGCTTAGAAGGTGCTTAACTGAAATACACATTTGGCATTTCACCAACTTTTCATATTTTAGTTATGCTGTTCAGAGACACACAGATCTCATCCTAAAAATGCTTTATTTTGGAGATACAAGAGCCACAAAATGTATAATTGCAATGAAATGTTGATACCACATTTTTAGATGGAATGCAATAGTCGCTCTACTTTCAGTAGGCTATAGTGGCTAGAGAAAGTGATGTGAATGTAGTCAGATTTTTAAACATAAAGTCATTTGCTCCCATTCATACTTTTGTACTTGATAACCGTAAATCTGCCGTCTCAGCTGGCAGTGAAATGCAGTACTTCTGAAATTAGAGACTAGCATGCTAATAATTAACACTTGATTTTGTTTGTTTTTCAGGTACAGTGATGGGGTTGACTTAAACTGTGGCTGCCCACAACGTTGGGCCATGAAGGAGGGCTATGGTGCAGACCTGTTGCACAAACCAGAATTAATGAAAGACATGGTTTCACAAGCCTGGAGACGTCTCCCACACAGTACACACACAGTCTCTGTCAAGCTTCGACTCCTAGACGACTCCAGGTATAACATAGTCACAATGTATGCACTGGCTGGTTCACAATTCTAGCTGCATTACCTTGACTCTTTATCTCTGCATGGCTAAACATTTGTCAATTAAGTGAATAACAAAAAATACATTCACACTGATATTTGAAAGATATCTCCCCTCTTAAAAATTTTAACTGGCAAGAAATGGAAAAAAATTCAGTTCAATCCCAAACTCTAATAAAATTAACTGTCGCTATTTTTTATCTTCTCATTGGTCATGATTATGTTGGTAATCTCCCCTATGCACGTTGTGCACCAAAGAAGAGGATATGGATAAAATCATCTAGCAGTATGTGAAGGTCTTAAGGTCCAACAAGATTTAATCTTCAAATATTGGGAAGCCAGACGGAGAATGATTTTATGAAAACACACACACACACACAGCTATTCTTCTGTGGGATATCTAATGTTTATTGTTTCCAGTGCTAGAAGTTGTTGTATTTCTTTTGGTGTGTCTGATTTACTTATTTCCTCTATTAATTCCAAATTGAAGGTAGGTTGCAATAATTCCAATGGCTTTTCTCTTATAAGTAGATTTTCTCTGGTGTTAGGAATGTTCAATTTGGATTTAATCTGTGTTACCTTTTCTAGGAAACTACTATGAGTTTTAAGGATCGAAGGGGGGAGGTTCTCTTCTGCCCATTTAGAGAGTGGCAGTCGTAACATTTTCTCGTGTTGGAGCAATGCTTGTTCTTCTATTTTTGTTGTTATTGATGGTGTCCGTGTTAAGGCAAGCATGGCATCAATAGGTGTGGATTTAACTGCTCCAGTGATTAGCGAAGAGCCTGATTTTGTATTTGTTCAAGTTTATTGATGTTAGCATTTGCTGCTGTTATTAAAGCTTCAGAACATTCATACATTTTGTATGTTGTGTTAAGGACTCTCCTTGAGCAGCCCCATTTAGCACCAGCTAACCTTTTCAGGATTTGCAGTTTCTTTTCAGCCTTTTTTGAGATGTTTGTTATATGTTTTTTCCAACTTAGTTTTCTGTCAAAAGTGATGCCTAAGTATTTTGCATCATCAACTGCATTGAGTGGTTTACCATTATAATTTATGTTAATATTAACTGGTTTGTATTTTAGTGTAAATAATTCATAATTTGTTTTTTCCACATTGATAGTCATGAGGTTTTTGGAGCTCCATTCATGTACTTTGTTTAGGGCTGTTTCTATTCTGTCTTTAATTAATTCAGGTTTTTTTGGAGAGCCTGAAGTCCAAATGACTACATCGTCAGCAAATAAAGCAATTTTGGTTTCTGAAGTTTTTATTTTTCATGGAAGGTCATTTATATATATGTTAAAGAGTGTTGTGCTCAGAACAGCACCTTGTGGAAGTCCTCAGTGTGTTTGTTTATATTTGGAAATGTATGTATTATTTCTTGTGGCACAAAATCTTTGTGAAGTAAACTGAGTTATCCATTTAAGCATGTTACTTTTCACACCTATTGATTGCAACTTCTCAATTAATTTGTTTCTCCAGACTGAGTCATATGCTGATTTAAAATCAATGAATACTGCTAAGGTATCCTCCTTTCTATTGAAATCTTCCTTGATGTCTTGGCTTAGTAGGAATACATTTTCACTTGTACTATGATTCTGTCTGAAGCCAGTCTGTGAACTACTAATTAAGTTGTAATATTCTAGAAACCAGTTAAGTCTAGATGCCACCATTCTTTCCATCACTTTTGCAATAACACTGGCCAAAGATATCAGTCTGAAACTATTAATATTGTGTGGGGGTTTGTTTTTCTTTAAAATCGGGATGACAATGGCTTTTTTCCAGTCGGAATGTACAGTCATTCTCCAACATGTGTAATACAGTTTAAATTAAATGTGTAATACAGTTTAAGTAGGATTTCTTTTCCTTTCCTGCCAAGGTGTTTAATAAACTCTGGGTGGATCTTGTCAGATCCTGGAGATTTTTTGTTCTGTAATTGTTCTATTGGTAAATCTAGTTCTGTTTTGTTAAAATCCTGATTAAAAATATTTTGTATATCTTTTGCCTTATTAGTTTCTCTGATAGTTTTTTTGATAGCTTTATCTTGTTTTTTATATGCTTGGGGTATTCTTTGTGACTGAGCATAAAACTTGTTAAGGGATTCTGCTATTTCCCTATGTGTAGTTATTATGTTTCAATGGTTCATTTATACTGTTTTATTAAGGAATTTATTTTATTTCCATCTTTCCTATAGTTCATATGTTCTACAAAATTTGTGAAACTGACTCTTTCTTAAAAATTAACTCTTTCTTAAAATTGGCTGCCTTTCTTCTCCAGTTTTTTATATCTTCTGGACACTTGATTCTTTCAACTTTGACTCTTGCTGTATTTCTTTTGTGTTTTAACTTAGATAGAGATGGAGACCATTGCTATATTTCTTTAACTTTCCTTTGGGGATATGTGTTTTGCTGCTGTCAATAATATTTCACAAAATTTGTTATTCATTTCATGTGTTGACTTGAACTCTGATTCTAACAGTATGTTACACTTCCCTTCTATCTCATTTTGGAAACTGGACCAATCTTCCCGAAAGAATTGATCATTCTACATAGGGTTCAAATGTGGCATGGTAGCCACTACACCACATAGAACAACTGGCCAAATCTGTTGTAGGAATGACTCCACGCTGCTATGTAATAGATCTTTCATTGGTTCTTACTCACTAAATTTAATACAGATTTTTATAAAGCATTTACTTGCTGCTTTTGTTTACATCTCCTAATGAATATGCTTTACATATGCCAACTTTTCAGGAAGATGGTGGATTTGTGTCGCACGTTGGAAGCTGTGCAGGTATCATTTCTAACCATTCATGCTCGCACACCAGTCCAGCGAAATCAGCCAATTAATGTACAAGCCCTGAATGACATAAAAGCAAGTGTTGGCATCCCTGTCATTGCTAATGGTGATGTGCGCGACCTGCCTGGAGCCGAGTGTCTTCATGCTATAACAGGCTGCGATGGTAAATATACTAGTGTTACTAGCCCCAGGGTAGCAAATGTGTAGTTGAAATTAAAAGCAAGCTAGTTTCACAATATATCTATCACATCATTGGTACCATCATTGGTCACTATACGAACAAATACAAAACTACCTAATATTTGTGTGTTACCAACCACTGAAAACAAAACAAAACAAATTTGTTAACAGAATCTATGGATGGTATTTCATATATTTAAAGATAGTAAAGCATACCAATACATTGAACTTCTTATACTACTCTTGTAGTAACCATTCTTTCATACACCTATTCCTTTATCTTTTTTGTGTTTCAGAAATTATCTTATGTTTTATTTCCTTGTAGGTACAAGGCGATATGGGAATACAGTAGGCTTTGTGCGATAGTCAAATCTTTTAAAGCTTTGAGATTCCGTTCTCTTTGCACAGCTGATATACAAAAAAATGAATAATGATCTTCCATTTGACAAACGTTTAAATTCACACAAATAACAAGGAATATCTCTGAAATAGCTCATTCTACAAAAAAATTTATTTGGGCATAAATTGTATGTTTTAGCAAGATATAATTTTTTTGTATATTAAGATTTGGTCTATCCCTTACGGTTTACCAGTTATGCAAAAGTCATCCAGAGTAAATAGGACTACATAGGATATACCCAGAAAATTCAAAATATACATTTCATTTGCCATAAAAATATCCCAAGCATATGGCATTTTAATCAAAATTGTTAGATCATTTTTGAGAAAATCAAAATTTTCCATGTAAAGGGTAAATTAGGGCGGAGGAATTTTCTTCAAAATCTTTGTGTCCCATCCTTAAAAGACATTAAACTTTAATACCAACTTTGGTTATAACCAATTTTTTGTTTTTGGGTTATGCTGCCCACAGACTGACAGACACGTACACACATACACCGGACCCAGATCCAGATCCACATGTTTCTAAAAATGCTTTTTTGGATTTAAAGGGCCTCAGAACATATATTTCCAGTGAAATCCCAACATCGAAGTTGTGGGTGGAATACAATACTTCCTCTATGTGCTATATGTAGCACAGAAACTATAAATGAAAGTTTTAATCCTTTCCACACACATTTGATGTGTATTTTTGTTTTTCTTTACCTGATTATGCTCCCCTTATGTAGGACTTACAAGTCAGTGTCTAGAATCAGATGTCTGTCAGGGAACACAGGAACCTATGTACCAGACAGAGTGAACACCTGCAAGTATGAGAGTGAGGGAGTGATTACCCTCCCCTTATGTAGGACTTACAAGACAGTGTCTAGAGTCAGACGTCTGTCAGGGAACACAGGAACCTATGTACCAGACAGAGTGAACACCTGCAAGTATGAGAGTGAGGAAGTGATTACCCTCCCCTTATGTAGGACTTACAAGTCAGTGTCTAGAGTCAGACGTCTGTCAGGGAACACAGGAACCTATGTACCAGACAGAGTGAACACCTGCAAGTATGAGAGTGAGGAAGTGATTACCCTCCCCTTATGTAGGACTTACAAGACAGTGTCTAGAGTGAGACGTCTGTCAGGGAACACAGGAACCTATGTACCAGACAGAGTGAACACCTGCAAGTATGAGAGTGAGGAAGTGATTACCCTCCCCTTATGTAGGACTTACAAGTCAGTGTCTAGAGTCAGACGTCTGTCAGGGAACACAGGAACCTATGTACCAGACAGAGTGAACACCTGCAAGTATGAGAGTGAGGAAGTGATTACCCTCCCCTTATGTAGGACTTACAAGTCAGTGTCTAGAGTCAGACGTCTGTCAGGGAACACAGGAACCTATGTACCAGACAGAGTGAACACCTGCAAGTATGAGAGTGAGGAAGTGATTACCCTCCCCTTATGTAGGACTTACAAGACAGTGTTTAGAGTCAGACGTCTGTCAGGGAACACTGGAACCTATGTACCAGACAGAGTGAACACCTGCAAGTATGAGAGTGAGGAAGTGATTACCCTCCCCTTATGTAGGACTTACAAGTCAGTGTCTAGAGTCAGACGTCTGTCAGGGAACACAGGAACCTATGTACCAGACAGAGTGAACACCTGCAAGTATGAGAGTGAGGAAGTGATTACCCTCCCCTTATGTAGGACCTACAAGACAGTGTCTAGAGTCAGACGTCTGTCAGGGAACACAGGAACCTATGTACCAGACAGAGTGAACACCTGCAAGTATGAGAGTGAGGAAGTGATTACCCTCCCCTTATGTAGGACTTACAAGACAGTGTCTAGAGTCAGACGTCTGTCAGGGAACACAGGAACCTATGTACCAGACAGAGTGAACACCTGCAAGTATGAGAGTGAGGAAGTGATTACCCTCCCCTTATGTAGGACTTACAAGACAGTGTCTAGAGTCAGACGTCTGTCAGGGAACACAGGAACCTATGTACCAGACAGAGTGAACACCTGCAAGTATGAGAGTGAGGAAGTGATTACCCTCCCCTTATGTAGGACTTACAAGTCAGTGTCTAGAGTCAGACGCCTGTCAGGGAACACAGGAACCTATGTACCAGACAGAGTGAACACCTGCAAGTATGAGAGTGAGGAAGTGATTACCCTCCCCTTATGTAGGACTTACAAGTTAGTGTCTAGGGTCAGACGTCTGTCAGGGAACACAGGAACCTATGTACCAGACAGAGTGAACACCTGCAAGTATGAGAGTGAGGAAGTGATTACCCTCCCCTTATGTAGGACTTACAAGACAGTGTCTAGAATCAGACGTCTGTCAGGGAACACAGGAACCTATGTACCGGACTGAGTGAACACCTGCAAGTATGAGAGTGAGGAAGTGATTACCCTCCCCTTATGTAGGACTTACAAGTCAGTGTCTAGAGTCAGACATCTGTCAGGGAACACAGGAACCTATGTACCGGACTGAGTGAACACCTGCAAGTATGAGAGTGAGGAAGTGATTACCCTCCCCTTATGTAGGACTTACAAGTCAGTGTCTAGAGTCAGACGTCTGTCAGGGAACACAGGAACCTATGTACCAGACAGAGTGAACACCTGCAAGTATGAGAGTGAGGAAGTGATTACCCTCCCCTTATGTAGGACTTACAAGTCAGTGTCTAGAGTCAGTGGTCTGTCAGGGAACACAGGAACCTATGTACCAGACAGAGTGAACACCTGCAAGTATGAGAGTGAGGAAGTGATTACCCTCCCCTTATGTAGAACTTGCAAGTCAGTGTCTAGAGTCAGACGTCTGTCAGGGAACACACGAACCTATGTACCAGACAGAGTGAACACCTGCAAGTATGAGAGTGAGGAAGTGATTACCCTCCCCTTATGTAGAACTTGCAAGTCAGTGTCTAGAGTCAGATGTCTGTCAGGGAACACAGGAACCTATGTACCAGACAGAGTGAACACCTGCAAGTATGAGAGTGAGGAAGTGATTACTCTCCCCTTATGTAGAACTTGCAAGTCAGTGTCTAGAGTCAGATGTCTGTCAGGGAACACAGGAACCTATGTACCAGACAGAGTGAACACCTGCAAGTATGAGAGTGAGGAAGTGATTACTCTCCCCTTATGTAGAACTTGCAAGTCAGTGTCTAGAGTCAGATGTCTGTCAGGGAACACAGGAACCTATGTACCAGACAGAGTGAACACCTGCAAGTATGAGAGTGAGGAAGTGATTACCCTCCCCTTATGTAGGACTTACAAGACAGTGTCTAGAGTCAGACGTCTGTCAGGGAGCACAGGAACCTATGTACCAGACAGAGTGAACACCTGCAAGTATGAGAGTGAGGAAGTGATTACTCTCCCCTTATGTAGAACTTGCAAGTCAGTGTCTAGAGTCAGATGTCTGTGAGGGAACACAGGAACCTATGTACCAGACAGAGTGAACACCTGCAAGTATGAGAGTGAGGAAGTGATTACTCTCCCCTTATGTAGAACTTGCAAGTCACTGTCTAGAGTCAGATGTCTGTCAGGGAACACAGGAACCTATGTACCAGACAGAGTGAACACCTGCAAGTATGAGAGTGAGGAAGTGATTACCCTCCCCTTATGTAGGACTTACAAGACAGTGTCTAGAGTCAGACGTCTGTCAGGGAGCACAGGAACCTATGTACCAGACAGAGTGAACACCTGCAAGTATGAGAATGAGGAAGTGATTACCCTCCCCTTATGTAGGACTTACAAGTCAGTGTCTAGAGTCAGACGTCTGTCAGGGAACACAGGAACCTATGTACCAGAGTGAACACCTGCAAGTATGAGAGTGAGGAAGTGATTACCCTCCCCTTATGTAGGACTTACAAGTCAGTGTCTAGAGTCAGACGTCTGTCAGGGAACACAGGAACCTATGTACCAGACAGAGTGAACACCTGCAAGTATGAGTGTGAGGAAGTGATTACCCTCCCCTTATGTAGGACTTACAAGACAGTGTCTAGAGTCAGACGTCTGTCAGGGAGCACAGGAACCTATGTACCAGACAGAGTGAACACCTGCAAGTATGAGAGTGAGGAAGTGATTACCCTCCCCTTATGTAGGACTTACAAGTCAGTGTCTAGAGTCAGACGTCTGTCAGGGAACACAGGAACCTATGTACCAGAGTGAACACCTGCAAGTATGAGAGTGAGGAAGTGATTACCCTCCCCTTATGTAGGACTTACAAGTCAGTGTCTAGAGTCAGACGTCTGTCAGGGAACACAGGAACCTATGTACCAGACAGAGTGAACACCTGCAAGTATGAGAGTGAGGAAGTGATTACCCTCCCCTTATGTAGGACTTACAAGACAGTGTCTAGAGTCAGACGCCTGTCAGGGAACACAGGAACCTATGTACCAGACAGAGTGAACACCTGCAAGTATGAGAGTGAGGAAGTGATTACCCTCCCCTTATGTAGGACTTACAAGTCAGTGTCTAGAGTCTGACGCCTGTCAGGGAACACAGGAACCTATGTACCAGACAGAGTGAACACCTGCAAGTATGAGAGTGAGGAAGTGATTACCCTCCCCTTATGTAGGACTTACAAGACAGTGTCTAGGGTCAGACGCCTGTCAGGGAACACAGGAACCTATGTACCAGACAGAGTGAACACCTGCAAGTATGAGAGTGAGGAAGTGATTACCCTCCCCTTATGTAGGACTTACAAGACAGTGTCTAGAGTCAGACGCCTGTCAGGGAACACAGGAACCTATGTACCAGACAGAGTGAACACCTGCAAGTATGAGAGTGAGGAAGTGATTACCCTCCCCTTATGTAGGACTTACAAGACAGTGTCTAGAGTCAGACGCCTGTCAGGGAACACAGGAACCTATGTACCAGACAGAGTGAACACCTGCAAGTATGAGAGTGAGGAAGTGATTACCCTCCCCTTATGTAGGACTTACAAGACAGTGTCTAGGGTCAGACGCCTGTCAGGGAACACAGGAACCTATGTACCAGACAGAGTGAACACCTGCAAGTATGAGAGTGAGGAAGTGATTACCCTCCCCTTATGTAGGACTTACAAGTGAGTGTCTAGAGTCAGACGTCTGTCAGGGAACACAGGAACCTATGTACCAGACAGAGTGAACACCTGCAAGTATGAGAGTGAGGAATTGATTACCCTCCCCTTATGTAGGACTTACAAGTGAGTGTCTAGAGTCAGACGTCTGTCAGGGAACACAGGAACCTTTGTACCAGACAGAGTGAACACCTGCAAGTATGAGAGTGAGGAAGTGATTACCCTCCCCTTATGTAGGACTTACAAGTCAGTGTCTAGGGTCAGACGTCTGTCAGGGAACACAGGAACCTATGTACCAGACAGAGTGAACACCTGCAAGTATGAGAGTGAGGAAGTGATTACCCTCCCCTTATGTAGGACTTACAAGACAGTGTCTAGAGTCAGACGTCTGTCAGGGAACACAGGAACCTATGTACCAGACAGAGTGAACACCTCCAAGTATGAGAGTGAGGAAGTGATTACCCTCCCCTTCTGTAGGACTTACAAGACAGTGTCTAGGGTCAGACGTCTGTCAGGGAACACAGGAACCTATGTACCAGACAGAGTGAACACCTGCAAGTATGAGAGTGAGGAAGTGATTACCCTCCCCTTATGTAGGACTTACAAGTCAGTGTCTAGAGTCAGACGTCTGTCAGGGAACACAGGAACCTATGTACCAGACAGAGTGAACACCTGCAAGTATGAGAGTGAGGAAGTGATTACCCTCCCCTTATGTAGGACTTACAAGTCAGTGTCTAGAGTCAGACGTCTGTCAGGGAACACAGGAACCTATGTACCAGACAGAGTGAACACCTGCAAGTATGAGAGTGAGGAAGTGATTACCCTCCCCTTATGTAGGAGTTACAAGACAGTGTCTAGAGTCAGACGCCTGTCAGGGAACACAGGAACCTATGTACCAGACAGAGTGAACACCTGCAAGTATGAGAGTGAGGAAGTGATTACCCTCCCCTTATGTAGGACTTACAAGACAGTGTCTAGAGTCAGACGTCTGTCAGGGAACACAGGAACCTATGTACCAGACAGAGTGAACACCTGCAAGTATGAGAGTGAGGAAGTGATTACCCTCCCCTTATGTAGGACTTACAAGCCAGTGACTAGAGTCAGACGTCTATCAGGGAACACAGGAACCTATGTACCAGACAGAGTGAACACCTGCAAGTATGAGAGTGAGGAAGTGATTACCCTCCCCTTATGTAGGACTTACAAGACAGTGTCTAGAGTCAGACGTCTGTCAGGGAACACAGGAACCTATGTACCAGACAGAGTGAACACCTGCAAGTATGAGAGTGAGGAAGTGATTACCCTCCCCTTATGTAGGACTTACAAGTCAGTGTCTAGGGTCAGACGTCTGTCAGGGAACACAGGAACATATGTACCAGACAGAGTGAACACCTGCAAGTATGAGAGTGAGGAAGTGATTACCCTCCCCTTATGTAGGACTTACAAGTCAGTGTCTAGAGTCACACATGTCAGGGAATACAGGAACCTATGTACCAGACAGAGTGAACACCTGCAAGTATGAGAGTGAGGAAGTGATTACCCTCCCCTTATGTAGGACTTACAAGTCAGTGTCTAGAGTCAGACGTCTGTCAGGGAACACAGGAACCTATGTACCAGACAGAGTGAACACCTGCAAGTATGAGAGTGAGGAAGTGGTTACCCTCCCCTTATGTAGGACTTACAAGTCAGTGTCTAGAGTCAGACGTCTGTCAGGGAACACAGGAACCTATGTACCAGACAGAGTGAACACCTGCAAGTATGAGAGTGAGGAAGTGATTACCTCCCCTTATGTAGGACTTACAAGTCAGTGTCTAGAGTCAGACGTCTGTCAGGGAACACAGGAACCTATGTACCAGACAGAGTGAACACCTGCAAGTATGAGAGTGAGGAAGTGATTACCCTCCCCTTATGTAGGACTTACAAGTCAGTGTCTAGAGTCAGACGTCTGTCAGGGAACACAGGAACCTATGTACCAGACAGAGTGAACACCTGCAAGTATGTGAGTGAGGAAGTGATTACCCTCTCCTTATGTAGGACTTACAAGACAGTGTCTAGGGTCAGATGTCTGTCAGGGAGCACAGGAACCTATGTACCAGACAGAGTGAACACCTGCAAGTATGAGAGTGAAGAAGTGATTATCCTCCCCTTATGTAGGACTTACAAGACAGTGTCTAGAGTCAGACGTCTGTCAGGGAATACAGGAACCTATGTACCAGACAGTGAACACCTGCAAGTATGAGAGTGAGGAAGTGATTACCCTCCCCTTATGTAGGACTTACAAGCCTGTGTCTAGAGTCAGACAACACAGGAACATATGTACCAGACAGAGTGAACACCTGCAAGTATGAGAATGAGGAAGTGATTACCGTCCCCTTATGTAGGACTTACAAGACAGTGTCTAGAGTCAGACATCTGTCAGTGAACACAGGAACCTATGTACCAGACAGAGTGAACACCTGCAAGTATGAGAGTGAAGAAGTGATTATCCTCCCCTTATGTAGAACTTATAAGCCAGTGTCTAGAGTCAGACGTCTGTCAGGGAACACAGGAACCTATGTACCAGACAGAGTGAACACCTGCAAGTATGAGAATGAGGAAGTATTAAGTTTTTATTAAAAGGAGAAGCATTATATATAGTGATGTCCTGATCATTGTGAAGGTTTTTAGTTGCTTTTATATATTCAGGTAGACAATCACTTGTAGTTGTAGATGAACAGGAGCGCTTTCGTGGAGGTTACGTCCACATCCTCAGCCAGTAGCAACTGTTGTTTGAAGTCCGAGTTTGGTGCCTTGTACACTCTCCTTCGCTCTGGTGGTAGAACTTGCAAACACAATCAAATCTGGTGCAGAGGGAATTTCAAAATTGCAGACATGACTGGAGTTTAAGTGAATAAAATATTTCTCCCAAAGGTCCAAAACTAATGCAGAAGTGGCTGGTTTTAGCAGTTTGATGTTGTTTCCAATGTTGTGATTCTCGTTCCTAAAATGGTGTGCCACCGCAGATTTCTCATACTGTTTGTTGAGAATGTGTCTCCTGTATTCTTTTAGTCTAATATTCAGGTTCCTTTTTGTTTTACCTATGTAGAACTTCTCACAATTGTCACAATCGATCTTGTAGATTCCTGATTTGGCGGTTTTTGAAAGCGTATTCTGAAGTGGGGAGTTGAGTAAGTTCCTGAGGTTGTATTTGTTGTAAGGTGCCAATTTTATGTAACTTGAACAATTTCAACTCTGATGTTATACATAAAATGAACAAACACTCAATCCAACAGAAAAAGCTTACTGATTTAACCAAATTAAAAAGAATGAATGAAACTAAAGGGCAATTTAAAAAAATCACATATTCCAAACTGTTTAGAAAACTGACCACCATTTTCAAAGACTACAACATAAAATTGGCACCTGGTATATGGTGTCACTTAGCTTGGTGCAGTGTGCCTTTGATATGTGACGTGCCTGTATATGGTGTCAGGTAGCTTGGTGCAGTGTGCCTTTGATATGCGACGTGCCTGGTATATGGTGTCAGGTAGCTTGGTGCAATGTGCCTTTGATATACGACGTGCCTGGTATATGGTGTCACTTAGCTTGGTGCAATGTGCCTTTGATATGTGATATGCCTGGTATATGGTGTCAGGTAGCTTGGTGCAGTGTGCCTTTGATATGCGACGTGCCTGTATATGGTGTCAGGTAGCTTGGTGCAGTGTGCCTTTGATATGTGACGTGTCTGTATATGGTGTCAGGTAGCTTGGTGCAGTGTACCTTTGATATGTGACGTGCCTGTATATGGTGTCAGGTAGCTTGGTGCAGGGTGACTTTGATATGCGACGTGCCTGTATATGGTGTCAGGTAGCTTGGTGCAGTGTGCCTTTGATATGTGACGTGCCTGTATATGGTGTCAGGTAGCTTGGTGCAGTGTACCTTTGATATGTGACGTGCCTGTATATGGTGTCAGGTAGCTTGGTGCAGTGTGCCTTTGATATGTGATGTGCCTGTATATGGTGTCAGGTAGCTTGGTGCAGTGTGCCTTTGATATGTGACGTGCCTGTATATGGTGTCAGGTAGCTTGGTGCAGTGTACCTTTGATATGTGATGTGCCTGTATATGGTGTCAGGTAGCTTGGTGCAGTGTACCTTTGATATGTGACGTGCCTGTATATGGTGTCAGGTAGCTTGGTGCAGTGTACCTTTGATATGTGATGTGCCTGTATATGGTGTCAGGTAGCTTGGTGCTGTGTGCCTTTGATATGTGATGTGCCTGTATATGGTGTCAGGTAGCTTGGTGCTGTGTGCCTTTGATATGTGATGTGCCTGTATATGGTGTCAGGTAGCTTGGTGCAGTGTACCTTTGATATGTGACATGTCTGGTATATGGTGTCAGGTAGCTTGGTGCAGTGTACCTTTGATATGTGATGTGCCTGTATATGGTGTCAGGTAGCTTGGTGCAGTGTACCTTTGATATGTGACATGTCTGGTATATGGTGTCAGGTAGCTTGGTGCAGTGTGCCTTTGATATGTGACATGTCTGGTATATAGTGTCAGGTAGCTTGGTGCAGTGTACCTTTGATATGTGACATGCCTGGTATATGGTGTCAGGTAGCTTGGTGCAGTGTACCTTTGATATGTGACATGTCTGGTATATGGTGTCAGGTAGCTTGGTGCAGTGTGCCTTTGATATGTGATGTGCCTGTATATGGTGTCAGGTAGCTTGGTGCAGTGTACCTTTGATATGTGATGTGCCTGTATATGGTGTCAGGTAGCTTGGTGCAGTGTACCTTTGATATGTGACATGTCTGGTATATGGTGTCAGGTAGCTTGGTGCAGTGTGCCTTTGATATGTGATGTGCCTGTATATGGTGTCAGGTAGCTTGGTGCAGTGTACCTTTGATATGTGACGTGCCTGTATATGGTGCCAGGTAGCTTGGTGCAGTGTACCTTTGATATGTGACATGTCTGGTATATGGTGTCAGGTAGCTTGGTGCAGTGTACCTTTGATATGTGACGTGCCTGTATATAGTGTCAGGTAGCTTGGTGCAGTGTACCTTTGATATGTGACGTGCCTGTATATGGTGTCAGGTAGCTTGGTGCACAGTGCCTTTGATATGTGACGTGCCTGTATATGGTGTCAGGTAGCTTGGTGCAGTGTACCTTTGATATGTGATGTGCCTGTATATGGTGTCAGGTAGCTTGGTGCAGTGTACCTTTGATATGTGACGTGCCTGTATATAGTGTCAGGTAGCTTGGTGCTGTGTGCCTTTGATATGTGACGTGCCTGTATATGGTGTCAGGTAGCTTGGTGCAGTGTACCTTTGATATGTGACGTGCCTGTATATGGTGTCAGGTAGCTTGGTGCAGTGTGCCTTTGATATGTGACATGCCTGGTATATGGTGTCAGGTAGCTTGGTGCAGTGTACCTTTGATATGTGACATGTCTGGTATATGGTGTCAGGTAGCTTGGTGCAGTGTACCTTTGATATGTGATGTGCCTGTATATGGTGTCAGGTAGCTTGGTGCAGTGTACCTTTGATATGTGACGTGCCTGTATATGGTGTCAGGTAGCTTGGTGCAGTGTACCTTTGATATGTGATGTGCCTGTATATGGTGTCAGGTAGCTTGGTGCAGTGTGCCTTTGATATGTGACGTGCCTGTATATGGTGCCAGGTAGCTTGGTGCAGTGTACCTTTGATATGTGACATGTCTGGTATATGGTGTCAGGTAGCTTGGTGCAGTGTACCTTTGATATGCGACGTGCCTGGTATATGGTGTCAGGTAGCTTGGTGCAGTGTACCTTTGATATGTGACGTGCCTGTATATGGTGTCAGGTAGCTTGGTGCACAGTGCCTTTGATATGTGACGTGCCTGTATATGGTGTCAGGTAGCTTGGTGCAGTGTACCTTTGATATGTGACATGCCTGTATATGGTGTCAGGTAGCTTGGTGCAGTGTACCTTTGATATGTGACATGTCTGGTATATGGTGTCAGGTAGCTTGGTGCAGTGTACCTTTGATATGTGACATGCCTGGTATATGGTGTCAGGTAGCTTGGTGCAGTGTACCTTTGATATGTGACATGCCTGGTATATGGTGTCAGGTAGCTTGGTGCAGTGTACCTTTGATATGTGACGTGCCTGGTATATAGTGTCAGGTAGCTTGGTGCAGTGTGCCTTTGATATGTGACATGCCTGGTATATGGTGTCAGGTAGCTTGGTGCAGTGTGCCTTTGATATGTGATGTGCCTGTATATGGTGTCAGGTAGCTTGGTGCAGTGTACCTTTGATATGTGACGTGCCTGTATATGGTGTCAGGTAGCTTGGTGCACAGTGCCTTTGATATGTGACATGCCTGTATATGGTGTCAGGTAGCTTGGTGCAGTGTACCTTTGATATGTGACGTGCCTGTATATGGTGTCAGGTAGCTTGGTGCAGTGTACCTTTGATATGTGACGTGCCTGTATATGGTGTCAGGTAGCTTGGTGCAGGGTGCCTTTGATATGCGACGTGCCTGGTATATGGTGTCAGGTAGCTTGGTGCAGGGTGCCTTTGATATGCGACGTGCCTGTATGTGGTGTCAGGTAGCTTGGTGCAGGGTGCCTTTGATATGTGACGTGCCTGTATATGGTGTCAGGTAGTTTGGCCCTGACTGTCTTTGTTGTGTGCTGTGGCCAGTGTTACACTATTAATACTTATTGTTTGTGTTGCAGGAGTGATGTCAGCAAGGGGCATTCTTACCAACCCAGCACTGTTTTCTGGCTACAGTGTTACTCCTCTGTCATGTGTGCAAGATTGGGTAGATATCGCCTGTGGTACTGCTGGCACCACATTCCAGTGCTTGCACCACCATCTGGTGTTTATGCTGGAGAAGCTCTTACATCGCACTGAGCGAAATGTGTTCAATACTCTGCGTAGAAAAGAGGACGTATTGCAGTTTCTTCTTGATCGGTTTGGCATACAGCCATCTGGAATGTGGTATGAGACACTAGAATGTGAATATGAAGACCAGGGTAGCTACTTCAAACAAAGATTAGAAGACTGCCATAAAACTGAAGCAATAGAAGACTACTTGGAGGACGCCTGTGATCTCTACAAATGGTAATGCAGAAGATGGGGGTTGGAGTTAAGCATTGTCTTAAGTATGACCAGATTATATTCATTAACATTAGTCAGTGGTCCACAAGAATCCAAGAAAGCAAAACAACATAAAACGTAAATCCATTATTATTTTTAACCCTTATGTAGTCGCATGTGTTTTCATAACGTTACTAGTTGTGTTTATGACACGTTAAACAGATGCAGCTCTAATTTCATGTTTGAGGAGCATGTCATTAATATAAATATGTTTATTGAATAAATGGCTCCTCAGAATATTACCTCACCGTTTTTGACTGCATTTTTACTTTCTCTACTGCTAAGTAGAGCAAGTATTGTATTCCACCCAAAAATTTAATGTCAAAATTTCACCAGAAATATATGTTTTGAGACCCCTGAATCCAAAAAAAAGCATTTTTAGAAAAAGGTCCATGTGTCTGTCTGTGTACAACATAACTCAAAAACGAAAAGTAAGTTAAAAGCCAAAGTTGGTATTTAAGTTTAATGTCTTTCAAGGATGCGACACAAAGATTTTGAAGAAAATAACCCCACCCTAAACTACCCTTTACATGGAAAGTTTTGATATTCTTGAAAATGTCTCTAATGATTTGATTAAAATGTCATGTGTTTGAGATACTTTTATGACAAATGAAATGTATATCTTGAATTTTCTTTCTATAGCCCTTGTAGTCGTATTTACTCTGGAAAACTTTTGCATAACTGGTAAACCGTCAGAGATAGACCAAATCATACTATACAAAAAATGTAGATCTCTCTAAAACACACCATTTATGTTGAAATTAATATTTTTGTACGAGGGTGGGTCAATAAGTAATGCCTCCTATTTGTTTTCTCTTTTAATTGCCAAGAAAATTGAATCCAATTTACATAGCTTCAAAACTACAACATTGACGATTAATTTGTCACTTTTCAATTATAATCTCCGTCCTTTTCCACAGTTTTGTTCCACCTTTTAACTAGGGCTTGTATTCCATTGTGGTAAATCACAGGGTCTTGTTTCCTAAGCCATTGACGCATGGACGTTTTCACAGCCTCCTCATCTTCAAAATGAATCCCATGATGAGCTTCCTTTAGTGGCCCGAACAGATGGAAGTCTGATGGTGCCAGGTTGTTATCCAGCGATCACCACAAATTTTCTCATTGACTCGCTAAATGCTGCATGGAGTCACCGTCACCGGCCTGCTGCTTCGCGTTTCATCTACCAATAGTGTTTGCCCTTCAGCTTCATTACAGCGACGAACCCATCGTCTAACAGTGCTGACATCCACCGTTGCATCACCATACACATTTTTTAGCCTTTTGTGAATGCGAATTGGCGTTTCACCTTCCGCAGTCAAAAATTCAATCACAGAGGTCTATCTAATACGAATGTCGATGTCAGCCATTTTGCAAGAGGATGCAGTGCTGCCACCTGTTGACTTAGGAAGTTACTACTGCAGGGGATTGGAGAAGGTTTGAGGAATTGCGCCAAATTCAAATTTTTCACATAACTAACTTATTTAAGGAAAAAAAATAAGAGGCATTACTTATTGACCCACCCTCGTAGATTGATCCATTTCGGAGATATTCCTTGATATTTGTGTGAGTTTCGTGAAATGGAATATCGTTCATGTTTTTATATGTTAAGCATGCAAAGAGAACGGGATTTCTAAGCTTTAAAAGATTTGACTATCGCACAAAGCCTACTGTATTCCCATATTCCCCTTGTACCTATAAGGAAATAAGCAATAAGATAATTTGTACAAATGTTTATCTCAACTAACACGAAGAAGATACAGGAATAAGAGTTTGTAAGAATGGTTAGTACAAGAGTAGAGAAAGTCATGTGAGTGCAACACATCAGATTTTTATATAAATAAAGTATCAGATTACTTTTTTTAGGTACATACAATATTTCCTATTTGCTTACATCCTGTGGTAAAATTATTTGTTTCTGTTATTCTTTGTTCTGTACTACTGATTTAACCCATTATACATATCACTAAACATGTATTCTGTCAACTGATACTTAAGATTTATGACTTTAGTCACTGTCACTGGCATTATCGTAACACTTTTCACATGTTTCATGTGCTTTGGACACAGATAGCTTTCAAATATCAGGCACAGTAAGATTGAACTTTTATGTCTTTATTCATCTAATAGGTCTTGCACAAGTTTCCGCATTCTTTCTTGTTATACTTCGTAAGGACCCATTGCTGAATTAGCCACACACAGTGACACAGTCCATTATTGATTCTATTTGTACTCAAGGCACACACATTAATGCCTAGAAAGGTATCAAATATCATGAAGGGTCCATTATATAATAATACATTGATAAGAATGATTAGGGTGTTGTGACCACTAAGGGATTAAGTTCTTCAGTCCTTCCAAACATCATTCCTTCATTAATAGCATACACTAAAGTTATTTCTTGTTTTTAAACCAAAAAGGTAAGTCCATTAGTAACACTACACAACACTTACTTATAATTTACCGGAACAAGTTTCAAAGACTTGACTTTCCTTCATTATCAACCAGACATTGACTGTTTCTCCCTGGTGCGGATGGCAATGTTTTCTCTGAGATCTCCCCTGGTGGTGGTTCAAGGAACGTGCTGAAGATAACTTTCTTGGGGGTGTCGAAATAGAATACTCTGTTTCTAAAGGAAGAACAAATCATAAATGTCATAAATTTATGGCATATAAAAGAAACTTAAGCTTGACAGAGAGGCCTATGGGCAAAATGAAGCAGTCTTTCACGCCCAATGTGACCTGAGAACCTATATTTTGCATGTATGTAGATCTCATTAACACATACAATTTATGTTGAAATGATTCTTTTTGGAGAGTGAACCATTTCGGACATATTCCTTGTTATTTGTGTGAGTTTTGCAAAATTTATACTTACCACAAATGGAAGATGTTATTCATTTTTTTATATCTCAGTCATGCAAAGAGAAAAGAATTTGAAAGCTTTAAAAGATTTGACTATTGCTCAAAGCCTACTGTATTAATATATTCCCCTTGTACCTACACAAATATTATCTGTAGTAAAATGAGTGTTTTCATATGACAATTTTGCAAGCACAAATCACATATTTATTCCAAATATGAAAGCCTCAAGTGGTATTTGTTTAAAGTATTCCACAAGATAATTAATAATTCTTTGAGAGGTAGAACTGGAACTTAAAAATTCAATGCCACAACTGGGATTTGAACCACAGACCTTCCGCTTACCGGGCGGTTGCTCTAACCACTGAGCTATTGTGACAAACTGCCAGAATGGCATTAAATTCTCAACCCAGCTCGTATTTCTCAAACTTTGCCCACACACGGCTTGTGTGTTTAAAAACACCAACAGTAAGTTTGTTGGCATAAATAAATAATAATAATTCTTTATTTAATATCAATTATGATTTAAGAGCAAACAACTTGCAATAATATTCATACATGGTAATTATTATTGATTTATGCCAGCAAACTTATTGCTGGTGTTTTTAAACACACAAGGTGTGTGTGGGCAATATTTAATGGTTAGAGCATCTGTGTGTAAAGCGGAAGGGGTGGTTCAAATCCTAGCTGTGGCATTGAATTTTTTCAGTTCAGATTCTACCTCTCAAATACTCATACATTTTAATTAAGGTTTATTTTCACACTTGGTACTACAACTAATACAGATGGCATAAGCCCAACTCTGTAGCATGGTAGTAACATGTCTCACACTCAAGAGGTTGGTAGTTCGAATCTCGCTTAGGGTGAATTATCCCGATAAGGTTGTTTTTTTCAAGGTTTTCCCTTCTCTTGAGGAGATAAATGTCCAGTAACTTTAACTACAATAGAACTCGGGCTCATTTGAGTACCATTTCATTCATTCATTATCCCATATGATATCAGATTGGAGGACATTATATACACCTCTGTATAAAAACTTTTAAAGTCCCCAAAGCAAAGTCTAAAATGAACATTGCTGAAACTTGGTATGAGCAATATGTCTAAAGCTAGGCAGATTTACATACCTATTAAAGTTGCTCAGCGTCTAACTCATATGGATGAGCGGGCCTGATTACAATATTTCTTCCGAGTGTTGTCCATGATTTATGCAGAGATGGTTTTCAGATGAAAGTCATATTCACCTTGAAGGTTACATCAATTGGCAACTTGTTTTGTAGGATTTGAATAGCTTGATGATGTCCTAAAAAAACCACTGCATAGTGCACTGGTTATGATTTCGTGTACCATAACTAGACACAGAATACCGGGCCCTTTATTTCGTTGAGGTTGATTACTAAGAGTAAACCAGGGATCTACAAAGAGATTTTTGCCACATTTGTACAGAATTTGCACTAAATTTGCAACATGTAATTTGCTGTAATTTCAGTTACATTTCTTCTGACACATACTGTATTTTACGTGTATGCCTTAATGCCCACACACATCAATTTGTATATTTTCAATTTCAACTAGTAAGTACAAAAGTTTTCACAAATGTCACATGCTCATATTTTTGTCTTCATGAATCACTTTGTGTCTTTTCAAATGTTGCAACTGAGTAAATGCCCTGTCGCAAATGTTACACTTGTGTGGCTTTATACCTTCATGAATCAAAGTGTGTTTTTTCAAATGTTCCAACCGAATAAAAGCCTTATTACAAATATTACACTGATAAGCCTTTAAGTCCTCATGAATCAGTTTGTGTGTTTTCAAATTTTGCAATCGATTAAAAGCCTTGTTGCAAATGTCACATTTGTGTGGTTTAATGCCCTCATGAATGGATTTGTGGGTTTTCAAATGTTTCAATTGAGTAAAAGCCTTGTCACAAATGTCACACTTGTGTGGCTTTATGCCTTCATGAGTCAAAGTGTGTGCTTTCAAATGTTGCAATTGAGTAAAAGCTTTGTCACAAATCTCACATTTGTGTGGCTTTAAGACCTCATGCACTAATTTGTGTGTTTTCAAATTTTGAAAACGATTAAATGCCTTGTTACAAATGTTACACTTATGTGGTTTTATGCCTTCATGAATAGATTTGTGTGTTTTCAAATTTTGCACCTGAGTAAAAACCTTGTTACAAATCTTACACTTGTGTGGCTTTATACCCTCATGAATCAATTGGTGCGTTTTTAAATGTTGTAACTGAGTAAAGGCCTTCTCACAAACATCACACTTGTGTGGTTTTACACCATCATGAATCAATTTGTGTCTTTTAAGAGATGATGAATGATTAAAAAGCTTTCCACAATCATGACACTTGTTTGCTTCTCTACCCCCATGAATCACTCTCTGATTTTTCAAGAGGGATGGATATATAAAACTCTTTTCAGAAACATCATGATTCTGTGTCCTTGTGAACTCATAACTCAGGATTGGTACTAAGTTGATGATTTTCCCATTATCAGATGTTTCTGTGCAAACATTTGTTTCTATCAAAGATATATCTGTAGTATTAGTTTCTTGACTTCGGTACTTTTTGTCACTTTCACATTCAGGACCATCATTAATAATACTCACACTCCCATCATTTCCTACATCTTCTTTGAAGAATACGTCTGAAGTATAATTGGAAACACTCACCTTGTGAAAACTGAAATTTAAAAATAACATCAGCCGTTACTAGAAAACAGGGAGAAGTAACAGTTTAACTGACCTACAAATATTTTCTTTTTACTCTCTTTACTTGTTATCATAAGGAAATGGTAACAACTTAATCAAAGAACTGTGATACACTCCTTATATTCGGAGAACAGTTTCATAACTAACACTAACAGGGAATATGACAATGTGTCTGGAGGCAGTCACTGATACAACTTAAACAAGGAACTGTGTTATACTCCTTATGTTCAGGGAACAGTTCCATATCTAATAACAGAAGGTGAAGGTTTTTCAGGGTATCTTCATACGCAATAATACATGAGTCTATCAGTACACTCTGGAATTCAAAATGGCAAGTAAGGAGTGACAACGAAGACTGCCCAATGAATACCACACCTTCCTCTCAGCCGGAAAACCTCTCATGTTGGTGTTTTACACCACAGAGGAGTTTGAATTTCTTTATGATCGACATTTAGTGAATGCTGCTTCCATGGATGGTTGATAACTTCAGCAAAAGTCACCTACCATAACAAAAGATGTAGGTCCAAAATGTCTATGCTCTCCATAACAGCAAGCATGACAAGGGACACACTGGAGAACATGAGAGTCCTAGAGCCAGATTTGTCCCTTCCTATTTTTTGTTTATACCCCTGAATCACTTGGAGGGGAACAACTTGAAAACAATAACGACAGTGAGGAGCATGTGCACAATCAGTTCACGATGTGCCCTCAAATTATTTGAACCATCCTCTAACATGTGGAATGTACAAACTGCCAAATTGTTTGCAGGAGTGTGTAGAGGAAGAAGGAAAACCAAGAGGTTTTCTCTCTAGAGAAAAACAAAAGGTATCACTTGCGCATGTGATTATCCAATGAAGTAGTAAAATAAATCAATGTCACCATAGTGAATCTTGGTCATGAACTTGCTTTCTTCTGATTAAGTAAGGAATACAGTTCCATACATAACAGTAAGGAGGAATGTGCAGAATATTCAAAGGAAAGTCAGTGGACAAATAATAAACAAGAGAACTTACCTTGGTGATTTTGTGGAATGAAAGTCCTCATTTGCTCTACCCTGTAACACAAAAATTCTCAAGTAAGTCACATGATCTGCTTCTGACTTTACATTATCTTTAAAAAAGTCGACAGAAATAAATATGAAGACACTTTTGAAAGGATCTATAACAGGCATGTCATTAACTTTCTCTTTGGAGCCACCTCCACTACTCAGCTGTATACCTCCCTCCATATCAGCAGGCTGCATAGTACAGTTGAAGCCAGTGGACAGTATTGGGCAGAATGACTACATGCACATTTCATGAAGAATGGGAACTTTATGTTAGTATTTTACATAATAAAAAACCATTTTGTTTAATTTGTGATTATTCATTATGTCATATATCTCATTTTAATATAAGCTTACCATAGCTACTGATGTATGGTAACAAATTTGTTTGTATAGCTTTGAGAATGAGTTGGAGTCAACTCGAAACATTGTCAGTGCAGCACCAAAGAACTTGCAATATTACTAAGATAAGTGAAGCTTTTAGTTTCTAATTTTGTTCTTACTTTAGATTGTTTTTTTAGATGTTTATTGTATCTTTAAGATTACACTTATTGACAGTTTTTTTCTGAAAGCTAACATTTCAAGATGAATGCTAATGGGTTCATTGCCAGATGCAAGGCACTAGAAAACATTTCAAGCTGTAGTACAGCATTTTTCACCATGGTAGCCATACTTGGACTTGTGACTACTACCGATGTGATCGACGTGTGGCAGTGAGAGGGTTAAAATACACAATTTATGTCCAAATGAATTTTTTTCTGGAGTGAACCATTTTGGAGATATTCCTTGTTACATGTGTGAGTTTTCCAATATTGTACTTTTCTCAAATGGAAGGTCATAATTATATCTTAGCAGTGCAAAGAGGTCAGAATTTCAAAGCTTTTATATAGCGACCAGTTTTAAAAGATTTGACTATCCCTCAAAGCTTGCTGTACGCCATGACAGGGATTTCATTTTCTTGATACTGCTATAAGGAATTCTACTTAGATGTTCTCTGTTAGCAATTATACATATTACTTGATGATACATAATAAGTTTAGAACACACATCTAGTTTATGGAAATATTAATAGTAAGATTTTTATATCTAGGAATAATTAATTATGATTTATTCAAACGTATACATTGCAATGGCTTCAAAATGGCAATATTTACATTGACAACAAATTTTCTAACCTGATTTTTATGAAAGAACAAATGTAATTGCCATTGACAGACATCAAAATAAGGGATTAACTGTTATCCTACAATCCAATTTGAAGAAAAGATAAAATTAAGGAGATTGATTTGCAAAAACACTACATTTTGAGCCTTGGATTCCTTATTAAAAAGATAAATACAAAATTTAAAATTTGGAAGTGATTGGTCTGCTTTTTGGTGCTTGTGGAATGGTTACTAAATTTACTTTTAATTTGTTCCATTTTGAATTGCAATTACGTATTTTAGAAGATATTAGTTCACAAATTATCTATGACACTTTGTACATTTTACACAATCATCTGTATACTACACCAAACTAATAAATAAATAATTCTAAAATGGTTAGCTGTCCTATTTCCAGATTTTATAATAATTTTGTACATTATTACAGGGGTCCCATGTTATTCACTCTATGATGTCATGCTTCGGAGTAGAATTTCTCTTTTCTCTGTACAGCTGCTTGGAAGAGCAGAGGGGAATGTTGGACATTAACCCTCCACACAGCAGTAGCGGCCTTTGCATTTTGTAAGTGCGTAAATTTAGCCAGGATTTGGTACCTTTGTTGAGAAACTTAATACAAGGGCCGTCTCAAAAGTAACTTGCACTATTTTTTTTAAATCCGCGCGGTAGGCGGAGAAAGTCTGAAAGTCCCAGGGTATAGAGGTATGGGTGTACAGAGGTATTTTTTAGAGGTGGCGTGTGTCGTAATGTTGCGCAGTAGTTCATGGTCGAGTCCACTTGTCCATTGGAAGATAAAAGGGGTGTCTGGTTAGTACCTCTTCGACTTCTAGCCTACTAGCCAGCACACTGCTGGTGGAAACTTACCCCCACCATCGCTTTGCGTGATGCTCGGATATGCGCGAGTGACAAGGTCACGCACCACCTCTAAAAAATACCTCTGTAGTAGCAGCACTGTAAAATTCCTAGGCCCCTAAGTTTATTGCTTGGACATTAAAACGGCAGTAACAATGGAGACTCCACTCGTTCCTACCGCCGATTGCGAAGTTTGCACTGTAATCTGTTTTCTGACGGGAAAAAATAAATGTGCAACTGAAATTCATTACGAGTTGTGCAGTGTTTATGGAAAAGATGTTTTGTCAAGACATGGTTTCTCGTTGGCCCCAATCGTTCATTGAAGGGAGAAGAACATTACACAATGAGCAATGAAGCGGCCAACCCTCCACTTCCCTCGCTCCGGATATTGTTGACGAGGTTCGAGCAGTCGTGAACACTGATCAGCGCCTTACACTTGATGCAGGTTTGTTTCAACTTCCTCCGTGTATTGAAATAAGCCGTGCATCGCTTCACAGGATTATTTCTAAGGATCTGTGTCTATCGAAAGTGTGTGCAAGTTGTGGAAACGAATGGATGAGGCAACTCCAAAAAAAGGCAAAAGTTGTTGCATCGGCTGTCAAGGTCATCACAACGATATTCTGGGATTCGAAGGGAGTACTGTTAATCGATTACCTGCTCCATGGGACCACGATGACAGCTGCTCACTATTGTGAGGTGCTGAGAAAACTCAAAAGAGCCATATAAAACAAAAGGAAGGGAAAGTTGAGCAAAACAGTTTTTCTGGTCCACGATAACACTCGCCCGCATGCTGCTCGTGAAACTCAAGCCCTTTTGAGCAGTTTTGATGGGATGTTTTTGGTCACCCATCTAGTGCACCTGACCTTGCACGAGTGATTACCATCCTTTTCCGGAGCTGCAGCAACATCTTGGGGGAAGGCGCTTCGTAAATGACGAGGAACTGAAACAAGAGGTGGAAAGATGGCTATCGAGTTTGGCGGGAGAGTGGTTTGACATTGGGTTAAAAAAACTGTTACCACGGTATCAAAAATGTATTTAGGTTCAAGGAAATTATGTGGTACTGAATGTAGCTTTCAAAATATACCCTTTTTAAAATATTTAAACGTTTTCTTATTTTTTAAAAAAATAGTGCAAGTTACTTTTGAGACGCCCCTTGTATATATTTACTTAGTTATTTGTTTATTCATTTATTTCTACTAATGGAGTCTTCTCTTTGCTATTGTAAACATGAAAAACACTCCAGCATTATAACAATATATAATAAGTAGGGCTAGGATTTTTATGAATTTCCATCTTCATTTTGGTAAGTTGTTGTTGTTTTCTAGTGCCTTGCATCTGGCAATGAAGCCATTAGCATCCATTTTGGTAAGTCTAATTCATTAATGAGTTGTATATTAATATGCTTGAGTAAAACAAGTTAAAATAACCACATTTGTTAGGTTTGTTTGTTTCTTTCTTTTTCACTAATCTTGTGGTGTAGGGCATTTTTAAGGATTATACAATTTTTTATCTTTTGAGTAGTCAGAAGCTTTCACGGTCGGAGTTAGAGTTAAGGCTAGAGATTTCTTCTGGGCTTAAAAGCTCTAAAATTGAACAAAATCTGGCATCTGATACTTGAGCAGAAAAAAGAACCACTAATGCAGAGAAATCATGTAAACCATTCAGCAATCTGCCTAACACACACCTCCCACTCAAGCCCAGCCAATCCCCTGTGAGCACCTCCAGCTATTGGTTCTGTTGTAACTGAACCTTCACAGAGAAGACAGACCACGCCACTGATGATGTCCACCGCA
Organism: Tenodera sinensis; assembly: GCA_030765045.1. Classification (NCBI taxonomy): domain Eukaryota; kingdom Metazoa; phylum Arthropoda; class Insecta; order Mantodea; family Mantidae; genus Tenodera; species Tenodera sinensis. Next base: position 120,156,580 of record CM060971.1, on the reverse strand, counting down.
GGTGTGGACGAACCATCTGGACCTCTAAACTCCAACAGACTACGGCTTTTAAGCCCAGAAGAAATCTCTAGCTTTAATTTTTATCCTTTATCACTCGTATTTAAAATTGATTTTTTCTATAAATCTATTGGCAGGCATGTCTTTGTGACAAGCCTAAAATAGGACAGCTATCCAAGTACAGGATTTTCTCTCATATTCCCCTTATACCTACAAGAATACTAGCAATAATTTGTACAACTCTAAAGTAAAAACAAATTAGAAACTAAAAGCTTCACTTATCTTAGTAATATTCCAAGATCTTTGGTGCTAACAAGTTTCGAGTTGACGCCAACTCATTCTCAAAGCTATACAAACAAATTGGTTACCATAGATACTGATGCTCATTTTAATCACCAATCTCCAAAAACAGAAACCTATAAATACAGTCTATTGGAGGGATTTCAAAATTCATAACACGGTTTCTGTTTTTTAAAATAATATCTTTTCCCAAACCATTAAATCTATAGGTCTACTTAATTGTTTTAATAATTTAACCTCTGGATTAATTACATGACTAAATGACCCAAATGATGTGCCACAGCTGATTTATCAGTTTGTTTATAATTAATATTTCTAAAATGTTCTTTTATTCTGGTTTCTAAATGACGTTTAGTTTTACCAATATAAACCTTATCACAATCCAAACAGCTAAATTGATAAATGCCAGATTTTTTATAATTTGGAATTTTATCTTTTTCAGAAAAATGTAGTAAATTTTGTATATTGAATTTATTTTAGCGACCAAATTTATTCCCTATTCTTTAAAAATGTTTGTAGATTTTTTAGTTTCTAATTTGTTTTTACTTTAGACTCTTGTTGCTTCACTGTTAATAGCTTCATTATTTTCTTATTTTCTTTGTACAGATGTTTATCTCAACTGACACGAAGAAGACAAGTAAATTTATGGCATATAAAAGAACCTTAAGCTTGACAGAGCAGTCTTTGATGCCCAATGTACAATGGGACACTGAGAACCTATATCACAATTTCTAATGGTGATTGTAAGGAGTTCTTTGAGTGTGCAATATGTTGTCAGATAAACAAACCAATACTGTAGCAGGGGAGTTAGAAACCATGCATACTTGTTATTTCAATGTGCAATATGTTGTCAGATAAACAAACCAATACTGTAGCAGGGGAGTTAGAAACCATGCATACTACATATAGCATTTGTAAATGTAAATTATAGCAGTAATATTTGATATTTTATTTCGCCAATTTTATCCCTCTTTGAGCCTTCTTTTTATACTGACATTCACAATTTTTAGTCACCATAAAATTGTGTCCCTAGCAATGGAGAATAAGTAACAAATATGAGTTAGAAGAATTAATAAATAAGCGAGGTTTATAAGGGCACAAAGAATAAGATGACTAGGATATATTGAGAGAACGACACAAGATAGAGTCCCAAAAAGAATATTGAAAGGAAGGCTATTTTCTAGAAGAAAAAATCTGATGTGTGTGCAACACACTCTAGTACTAACCATTCTTACAAACTTTTATTCCTATATCTTCATGTAAGTTGAGATAAACATTTGTAGAAGCTATCTTATTTTTTATTTCCTTGTAAATACAAGGGAAATATGGGAATACAGTAGATTTGAGATTTCTTTCTCTTTGCATGGTTAATATATACAAAAATGAATAACAATCTTCCATTTAACAAATGCTTAAGTATTCCAAAACTCACACAAAGAAGGAATATCTCCAAAATGGCTCACTCTACAAAAAAGTTCATTTGGACATGAACTGAGTGTTTTAACAAGTCTACAGTTTTCGTACAGTAAGATTTGGTCTATCTCTTACGGTTTAGCAGTTATGCAAAAATCATTCAGACTAAACAAGACTACATAGCCAGAAAATTCAAAATATACCTTTCATTTATCATAAAAATATCTCAAACATATGACATTTTAATCAAAATCAATAGAGCTATTTTCAAAAAACTTTGCATGTAAAGGGTAGTTTAGGATGGAGGAATTTTCTTCAAAATCTTGGTATCATATCCTTTAAAGATATTAAACTTAAATACCAAATTTGGTTTTTAACCAACTATGTTAGCCAATTAGAAGACAAAAGTGTGACTAGCAGTAACTGGTGTTCTTATTTGTTATAGTACAACATTTGTGAAGGGTTTTGTATTTATTTCATTATTGATACCTTCTTACAAACCATAACTCAGTTGAATGTAGATGATTAAAACCAATGAGAATATCTAGCACACTTTTTCTTAGAACTTACCTTAATGTGAGAGTCTGTGGAACTACCTTCCAAACACCATTTTACTCCCAAAATGTCACTGTTTTTACTTAATTTCTCTGCAAGGCATTCAGAAAATGGCTCATTCTGTGAACCACAGTTGGGAACCACATCCACTTCTTCAACTTCTGTTTTGATATTACAGTCACTGCTACTTGTAACAGCTTCAATCTTAACTTTCTTTTCAATGTGTTTGGAAAAAAGCTCTCTCTCATCTTCTGAGCAGGAAGGCTCTTCTTTAATTTCTAATTTGATATCCATGTTGTTCTGTTGTTAAACTTCAGTAGTAAGTCTGTGGAAAAAAACACATTATTAGTAACATGAAATATTTCCATGAGTTTTGCTTCTATACAGTTGAAATTACATTACATTTTAAACAATGGGATAGACAGACAGGATACACAAGTAAAACTAACAATGTAAAACATTTTTAATATTTCTAGATCCCCAACTTTGTAAAGATTTAAAGAACATTGCATGTGAGTTATGAGATGTTGGTTTCAAGGCAGGAACACAAAATGGCAAGGGCACAGGTTCTTTTGAAATAAACTTCAGTTTCCACCAAAAATTCATTTTTATTTAAATTAGGATGATTTATTTAATAAAGTAATTCTTTCACAATGGCTTTTTGAAATCAATGTCTGAAACTATTCACACATTTTCTCTGTGGAAACGTTTTTCAGGTACTTTTGTATGTGAAAGCTTCCTTTACATCCTGTTCATGGTCAATTGTTCACTATTACTTAATTTGCTTTCTTGAATGCCCAGAAATCCATTATAAATTGTTTCTTGTATATATCATCACCCACATATTGTTCACTTTTCTCATTGCTTATTTCAATTGCTCTTATGGGTTTTATTTGCAATAATTATCTGCTGAATAATATCTGTGATGCTAACCTTGATGAAGATTATTGATTCTTCCTGGTTACCAAGTCTTAGCAACAACTATTAGCTAAGCTTATGTCTTCTGGGCTTGTAGGCATCGAAGATTGCCACATTTCACCAAGTGTATTTTTGATGCCTTCTAGACCACGGCCTACAAGCCCAAAAGAGCTAAACTTAGCTAATAGTCAGGATGCAGGCCGTGAAAGCCTAAGTTTATACCTTAGCAACAACAATAATTCTTTTTACTCTTCTTCTTCTTCACATCCCACATAGGCATCATTGCTGGCTGTGCTTTTATGTATACAAGGCCAATAGTTCCAGACATAATATTAACAAAATTTAATATATACACAGGGTGAATCAGAATAAGACCAAATAATTTTAAGATGTAATTAAGGGGTTCTATTTGAGTATTTTCTTACAGTGAATGTATGTCCGTAGATGCACTGTTATTGAACAAGAGGGCATATCACCATTTCGGGTTAGATGAGATACTGTCACATATTTTTGTTGCTTCTTTGGCCTTGGAATATCACTTACATTTTGTTTCCTTTCCATTTTAGAATATGGGCTGCATTCTGTTTTTAATATTGTTCATACTACTGTCAAACTAAAATGTGCATTTTGTTACTTAAATAGTAAGGGATTGCACCACATTGGATACAGTACTTTGTGACCTTGTGGTTCCGGTTATCAATCTCAGCAGCAAATACTAAAGTGCCCCGTTTACAAAGAGCTTTCCGTTTTACAGCATATTATAAAAATGTTCCACTTTAGAATCTTGTTGCTTCACTGTTAATAGCTTCAATTTTCCTTATGTTCCACTTTACTTACACAGAACTAGCAGATATACGTTACATCTGTGGTGCTTTGGGGAAATGCAAAAAGGGCATGAGACTTTTATGCTGAGCTATACCCAAGGAGACACTTGCCTCATCACAGCACCTTACTGCAAGAAACAGCAACATTCCAAAAACAAGTGCTACACTTGGGAGTCCAGAGAAATGTAAGGACAATGACTCTAGACCAGGTCCAAAACTCTCCATCCACAACTACAAGAGCAATGCTGCATGCCATGCATACAAGTCAATATTTGGTTACCAGAATCTGCATCAGCTCACCCGAGTTCAAGCACTGGGTCCAGATGACTCTTCCATCCCGACTAGTTTTTCCCGCAGTTTCTTCATAGATGTATTGATCAACCAAGAGTTCCTACAACCATGCTGTGGACAGACAAGAAGCTTTTTACATGAGAGAGCATGTTTAACACACACAAGTCAATTTGGGCACAAGAAAACCCTAGAGCTATTAAAGTTGCAAATTATTCACACTGGTTTGCAGTGAACATTGGGGCTCATATTGTGAATGACATATTCACAGGACCCTATTTACTACCTCCACATTTATCTACAGTTTTTACAACATACTTTAACAGAACTTCTGATGGATATTCCTTTAGGAATATGCCAGTTAATGTGGTTCCAAGGCGATGGTGCATCTGCACATTATTCCAGTGATATGAGGGATTTCCTAAGTGTCAGTATCCTCATTGCTGGATTGGTAGAGGAGCACCAATATCATGGCCAGCACGTTCACCAGATTTAATCCCTTTGGACTTTTTTCCTTTGGGGACATGTTCAGACTGTTGCATATGAGATGCCGGTTAATAGCGAAGAGGAAGTGATGACCAGGATCTTTGTAGCATTTCATACTTCGTGTTATGCCGGGTATTTTTGAAAGAAATTTGCCACCATTATGACCCTATCAACTATACTTCAAAGTTAAAGGTCATTTTGAACAACTTTTATACTTAAATTCTTATGCAGTTGTTCAACTCTTGCTTTGTTCTTATCTTAACTGTTTAAAGTCTTTTGATGGTGTAGAAAACTTTACGATTCGTGTTTAAGATCCCTGTTGATAGTGAAGAGGAGCTAATAGCCAGGATCTTTGTAGCATTTGATGCTGTTTCTGTTATGCCAGGTAGTTTTAAAGGAACCAGCAATCATTATTACAACCTATAACCATGCTCCAAAGTCCAAGTTTATTGTTTTGAAAAGAAGAGGTAGAATCGGAACTGAAAAATTCAATGCCACAACCGGTATTTGACCCACAGACCTTCTGCTTTTGAGTCGGTTGGAGAATGCACCGTCATTCTGGCAGGTTGTCACAGTAACTTAATGACTAGTGTCTGCTTGTGAAGCTGTAGGTCTGTGGTTCAAATGCCAGCTGTGGCATTGAATTTTTCACTTCCAATTCTACCTCTATAACATTGCCCATACACAGCTTGTGTGTTTAAAAATGCCAACAGTAAGTTTGTCTGCATAAATAATGTTTTTTAAACATTTATGCACTTATTATTTATTTATGCCAACAAACTTACTGTTGGTGTTTTTAAACACGCAAGCCGTGTGTGGGCAAAGGTTGAGAGGTAGTTGTGGCATTGAATTTTTAAGTTCCAGTTCCACCTCTCAAATTTATGCACTTGTTCAATTATTGTTTTGTTCTTATTTTAACTATGTTGAAGCCTTTTGATGGTGTAGAAAAATTTACTGACAATGCTAGTATCTACATATGTTTAGGATTGTTTAATTTTGTTTTTACTAGCCAGTAGACTCAGGTACAACATGACATTCTCGAACTTCACAGTAAAAAGACTAAAATGAATTGTGCTACACAAAATTAATGTATTTTATATGAACATTTTTGAGTTCTTCTTTGTAAAAGTCCTACCAGAAGATTTGAACATCACTACACAGTCCATTATGAAACCTATATTTATTACGTGCTCTCAGGGGTCCCCGTCTAGGGGATATGAGGATGGCGACTACAAGGTACCCAAGCTGGGCAGAACATTGCTTCCACTTACTGGTGTCTAGGGGATATGTGGATAGTGACCACAAGGTACCCAAGCTGAGCAGAACATTACTTCCACTTACTGGTGGTGTCTAGGGGATATGTGGATAGTGACCACAAGGTACCCAAGCTGAGCAGAACATTACTTCCACTTACTGGTGTCTAGGGGATATGTGGATAGTGACCACAAGGTACCCAACCTGAGCAGAACATTACTTCCATTTACTGGTGTCTAGGGGATATGTGGATAGTGACCACAAGGTACCCAACCTGAGCAGAACATTACTTCCACTTACTGGTGTCTAGGGGATATGTGGATAGTGACCACAAGGTACCCAAGCTGGGCAGAACATTACTTCCACTTACTGGTTTGTAGGAGATATGTGGATAGCACCACAAGGTACCCAAGCTGAGCAGAACATTACTTCCACTTACTGGTGTCTAGGGGATATGTGGATGGTGACCACAAGGTACCCAAGCTGAGCAGAACATTACTTCCACTTACTGGTGTCTAGGGGACATGCGGATAGCACCACAAGGTACCCAAGCTGAGCAGAGCATTACTTCCACTTACTGGTGTCTAGGGGATATGTGGATAGCACCACAAGGTACCCAAGCTGAGCAGAACATTACTTCCACTTACTGGTGTCTAGGGGTTATGTGGATAGTGACCACAAGGTACCCAATCTGAGCAGAACATTACTTCCACTTACTGGTGTCTAGGGGATATGTGGATAGCGACCACAAGGTACCCAAGCTGAGCAGAACATTACTTCCACTTACTGGTGTCTAGGGGAAATGTGGATAGTGACCACGAGGTACCCAATCTGAGCAGAACATTACTTCCACTTACTGGTGTCTAGGGAATATGTAGATAGCACCACAAGGTACCCAAGCTGAGCAGAACATTACTTCCACTTACTGGTGTCTAGGGGATATGTAGATAGCACCACAAGGTACCCAAGCTGAGCAGAACATTACTTCCACTTACTGATGTCTAGGGGATATGTGGATAGTGACCACAAGGTACCCAAGCTGAGCAGAACATTACTTCTACTTACTGGTGTCTAGGGGATATGTGGATAGCACCACAAGATACCCAAGCTGAGCAGAACATTACTTCCACTTACTGGTGTCTAGGGGATATGTGGATAGCGACCACAAGGTACCCAAGCTGAGCAGAACATTACTTCTACTTACTGGTGTCTAGGGGATATGTGGATAGCACCACAAGATACCCAAGCTGTGCAGAACATTACTTCCACTTACTTATTTTCAATAAGTTTTAAGAGCTACTTACTGTACCAGTGATATTGGATGAAGGTAGTGTATTTGCCAAAATGTTTATCATAGCTTTTCGCACAAATGTGGCAGTTACTTACATCCATTTGTTGCACGAGTTGTAAAATACATAATTGACCTTCCGTTAGATGTGGAATGGTAATCAAAATTGCAGGATATTATAAGAAATGTGCATTTTTAAAAAATTACACATTGGTTGTGCAAAGTAATAGGCACATGATGTTTTCACTAAGATGAGGTTTTGTGAAATATGTATACTGTCTATTCGATTAGACGAGAAGGCAAGGAATGGTATAGAGCGTTCAAGCAATAGCGAAGTAGTGTATAAATGCATGAAATAGCATGAGAACAGGGATGTAACCTAGAAAATATATTAGTGGTCCATTAGAAACAAATGAATTTTAATGCACAATATGAACCTCCACTTTGCTAACGATATGCTGATCGATAATATATGTTCTCGTTCTGGTTTCCATTACCATATGGTTGTCAACCAGGCTTAATTCATAGCAGTATTTGTACATTAAACATTTTCTAATAAATATAATACCCTTTTCTTTATATTCTTCAGTTCTCTTAAGTAACACCACTTCACATATTTTAAATTATATTAATAAGCAAATGCAGCAATAACACTACCACATCAGAAAATACAAATGGATGCAACAAACTGTGGATAATAGAAATCGTGCTCATCATAACCTATTTCAACAAATACAGAATTGTCATATGAAACAATGAACAGTCATTGACATTGCCTTCAAGAGTTGAGTGTTCTGTGGCAATAGCTTTATGCCTGGGTACAGCACTGATGTCCAACCTTGTCTCTTAGAAGACGCTTACGTAAATTAGCTGCTATCACCCACCCCCTATTTCAGTCATAGGGTGAATCAGCTCTCGACCAGATAGTCAGTATCCAGTGGTGAACACAAACAGGCGATTCCATGGCAGTTTTTAGCTCACAACTTGAATTTTCTGGAAATGTCTTCAGAACACCTGGATGATTTTTGCATGAGTGGTGAATAGTGAGAGACTGACAAAAGCTTAATAAATTAAAAATGTGGATCTCCTTAGAACACACAATTTATGCCAAATCCTTCTTTTTTTCTTTTGACTGAACCATTTCCTAAATTTCCTTTACTATTTCTTTGAGTTTAACAAAACTTCTACTTTTCTCAAATAGGAATATGTTATATTTTCGTCGATTTACTTTCTCTACTACGTTTAGTAAGGTGGAGGAAGTGTTGTGTTCCACCCGGGGGTTCGATGTCGAGATTTCGCCGGAGATGTGTGTGTCTGTGGACAGCGTGGCTCAAGGAGCGGAAGGTCGGTTGAGAGCCAAAGTTGGTATTTGAGTTTGGTGTCCTTCGAGGATGCGACACCAAGATTTTGAGGAAGGTGGCCCCACACTAAGCTACCCTTTACATGGAAAGTTTTTCGAGAATTTTATTTTCTTGGGGATGGCTCTGGCGATTTTGATTGGGATGTTTGAGATATTTGTGTGACGGGTGAAATGTATATATTGAGTTTTCTGGCTGTAGCTTGTGTAGTCCTGTTTATTCTTGATGACTTTTGAGTGGGTGGTGGACCGTGAGAGATGGACAGAATCTTGACATACAAAAAATGTAGATCTCGCTGGGACACGGTTTGTGGAGTGGGCCATTTCAGAGGTTTTCCTTGTTGTTTGTGTGTTTTGGAAGACTTGAAGACTTTCGTGAAGTGAAACATTGTTGTTCATTTTTTGTATGTGGGGCGTGCAAGGAGAGCGGAGTCTCAGAGCTTTGTAAGATTTGACTATCGCTCAGGGCCTGCTGTATTCAAGTATTCCACTTGTGCCTGCGGGGAGGTGAGCAGTGGGATAATTTGTACAAGTGTTTATGTGTATTAACACGGGGAAGATATAGGAATGGGGCTTTCTAGGAATGGTTGGTGTGGGAGTGGAGAGGGTCATGTGGGTGTAATGCATCGGATTTTTCTAAAAATGATTATTTGGATTCAGGGGCCTCTGAACGCGTATTTCGGGTGAGGTCTCGACGTCGGAATTTTGGTTGGAGTGCAATGCTTCCTCTACTTGCTATTCGTAGTAGAGAAAGTAATATAATTATGTAGAATTGCACATTGATTGGTGAATGAAGAGTTGAAACGAATGAAGGGAAATTGTGTGCTAGGGACATTTGCATCATGTTGACAACGGAAATGTGACTTTTGCCTCGATATATGTATTATATAAAACTCACTTTTATGAAGTTCCACAAGACCAGTGCAAACTGATTTATTACATACTGTTCACAGTTCAAGAGATTTATGATATAAGGAAAGGTATGATATATTCTGGCAATCTGTCTTAAGAAAGGGAAATAAGGAGACATAGGATTGTTCTGCATTTATTTCCCACCGCATTGCGGTACTCTTCCTTCCCGCTAGAGCCCCGAACAGTCCCTTTTACGCTACAAACAAAACATGTGTTTGCTTCGATCCACAAATCATGACGCTCTCAATATACCATTAATTCATTGGAACATACATCCCAAGAAAATTAGGCTTCCCCAAGGCTATGAGATAAACCTTAAAGAACGGATGCCTCAGGCGAGAAACCTTTGTGACACACAATCGGGAGTTTCAGGGTTCAAATGATATTCTTTTCGTGGTTTCCCTCAGCCATGTATGTGAATAACGAAATGAATATTTAATACTGTAACAAAAATGACAATCCACGAATCCCACCTCTGATACCAGTGTGATAAAATGACAGAAGTCCAGACCAGCTACTTGTTTCTCACTTTATTTGTGTTCTAAAATGTTTGCACAAATACACAGTTGTTTTTACTGACGTTAACAGAGTCTACAATCTCTTGTTCTCTTCCGACCCCGATGCTATTAGGGTTCCTGAGGGCTAGGGAGTCTTTATTTTTCCAACCTCTCCATTTCTCTAATTTCTCTATAAAACCTTAAGCTCTAACATACTGACCTGTCATGGCATGTAATACGTCCTCTGATTGGTAATCATTTATTTTGATAACTCTCCCGGTCAGGTCTATGAGACCCGTAAACCAACGACAGGTGTGGTCCTCCAGACATTCTGGGGGTTGTGAGAGAGCGACGTGACCGGCAAAACATAAAAATATGGTGCTCTCTAAAAAGCGGTTACATTTACTGCTAAGTCTCTTCAATATTTATGAAATATGACTCGAGGAGTAAAATGTTTATGGAGACCACCTTCAAATATGCCCAGCCACTTCTAGTAGGTACTCCATCCATCAGTGAAAAATATTGGAGAGCAAGAGGATTAATGACTTCATTGTCAGAAATCCAGCATTAGCTAACAACAACAACAACTTACTGGTGTCTAGGGGATATGTGGATAGTGACCACAAGGTACCCAAGCTGGGCAGATCATTACTTCCACTTACTGGTGTCTAGGGGATATGTGGATAGTGAACACAAGGTACCCAAGCTGAGCAGAACATTACTTCCACTTACTGGTGTCTAGGGGATATGTGGATAGTGACCACAAGGTACCCAAGCTGGGCAGATCATTACTTCCACTTACTGGTGTCTAGGGAATATGTGGATAGTGACCACAAGGTATCCAAGCTGAGCAGAACATTACTTCCACTTACTGGTGTCTAGGGGATATGTGGATAGTGACCACAAGGTACCCAAGCTGAGCAGAACATTACTTCCACTTACTGGTGTCGAGGGGATATGTGGATAGTGACCACAAGGTGCCCAAGCTGGGCAGATCATTACTTCCACTTACTGGTGTCTAGGGAATATGTGGATAGTGACCACAAGGTGCCCAAGCTGGGCAGATCATTACTTCCACTTACTGGTGTCTAGGGGATATGTGGATAGTGACCACAAGGTGCCCAAGCTGAGCAGAACATTACTTCCACTTACTGATGTCTAGGGGATATGTGGATAGTGACCACAAGGTACCCAAGCTGAGCAGAACATTACTTCCACTTACTGGTGTCCAGGAAATATGTGGATGGTGACCACAAGGTACCCAAGCTTAGCAAAACATTACTTCCACTTACTGGTGTCTAGGGGATATATGGATAGTGACCACAAGGTACCCAAGCTGAGCAGAACATTACTTCCACTTACTGGTGTCTAGGGGATATGGGATATGTGGATAGTGACCACAAGGTACCCAAGCTGAGCAGAACATTACTTCCACTTACTGGTGTCTAGGGGATATGTGAATAGCGACCACAAGGTACCCAAGCTGAGCAGAACATTACTTCCACTTACTGGTGTCTAGGGGATATGTGGATAGTGACCACAAGGTACTCAAGCTGAGCAGAACATTACTTCCACTTACTGGTGTCTAGGGGATATGTGAATAGCGACCACAAGGTACCCAAGCTGAGCAGAACATTACTTCCACTTACTGGTGTCTAGGGGATATGTGGATAGTGACCACAAGGTACCCAGCTGAGCAGAACATTACTTCCACTTACTGGTGTCTAGGGGATATGTGGATAGTGAGCACAAGGTACCCAAGCTGAGCAGAACATTACTTCCACTTACTGGTGTCTAGGGGATATGTGGATAGTGACCACAAGGTACCCAAAGTGAGCAGAACATTACTTCCACTTTCTGGTGTCTAGGGGATATGTGGATAGTGACCACAAGGTACCCAAGCTGAGCAGAACATTACTTCCACTTACTGGTGTCTAGGGGATATGTGGATAGCAACCACAAGGTACCCAAGCTGAGGAGAACATTACTTCCACTTACTGGTGTCTAGGGGATATGTGGATAGTGACCACAAGGTACCCAAAGTGAGCAGAACATTACTTCCACTTACTGGTGTCTAGGGAAATGTGGATAGTGACCACAAGGTACCCAAGCTGAGCAGAACATTACTTCCACTTACTGGTGTCTAGGGGATATGTGGATAGTGACCACATGGTACCCAAGCTGAGCAGAACATTACTTCCACTTACTGGTGTCTAGGGGATATGTGGATAGTGACCACAAGGTACCCAAGCTGAGCAGAACATTACTTCCACTTACTGGTGTCTAGGGGATATGTGGATAGTGACCACAAGGTACCCAGGCTGAGCAGAACATTACTTCCACTTAGTGGTGTTTTGCTCCTCACTTTAGCTTTTCTATCTGACCTTACCTTGGTCATCTCGTGTTCTTGTCTGACCCTGATGTCAGAAAGAATGTGAAACTGCAGAGATGTTTACATGAACGTATCGCACATACACAGTGAGACAGTGTGTGTACTAGGTGACAAACCCATGAGGCGTGTCGGAGAGAATGTGAAACTGCCGAGTTGTTTACCTGAACGTATTGCACATACACAGCGAGACAGTGTGTGTACTAGGTGACAATCTCATAAGGCGTGTCGGAGAGAATGTGAAACTGCCGAGATGTTTACCTGAACGTATCGCACATACACAGTGAGACAGTGTGTGTACTAGGTGACAATCCCATGAGGCGTGTCAGAGAGAATCTGAACTGCCGAGATGTTTACCTGAACATATCGCACATACACAGTGAGACAGTGTGTGTACTAGGTGACAATCCCATGAGGCGTGTCTGAGAGAATGTGAACTGCCGAGATGTTTACCTGAACATATCGCACATACACAGCGAGACAGTGTGTGTACTAGGTGACAATCTCATAAGGCGTGTCGGAGAGAATGTGAAACTGCCGAGATGTTTACCTGAACGTATCGCACATACACAGTGAGACAGTGTGTGTACTAGGTGACAATCCCATGAGGCGTGTCAGAGAGAATCTGAACTGCCGAGATGTTTACCTGAACATATCGCACATACACAGTGAGACAGTGTGTGTACTAGGTGACAATCCCATGAGGCGTGTCTGAGAGAATGTGAACTGCCGAGATGTTTACATGAACGTATCGCACATACACAGTGAGACAGTGTGTGTACTAGGTGACAATCCCATGAGGCGTGTCTGAGAGAATGTGAACTGCCGAGATGTTTACCTGAACGTATCGCACATACACAGCGAGACAGTGTGTGTACTAGGTGACAATCCCATGAGGCGTGTCGGAGAGAATGTGAACTGCCGAGATGTTTACCTGAACGTATCGCACATACACAGTGAGACAGTGTGTGTACTAGGTGACAATCCCATGAGGCGTGTCGGAGAGAATGTGAACTGCCGAGATGTTTACATGAACGTATCGCACATACACAGCGAGACGGTGTGTGTACTAGGTGACAATCCCATGAGGCGTGTCGGAGAGAATGTGAACTGCCGAGATATTTACCTGAACATATCGCACATACACAGTGAGACAGTGTGTGTACTAGGTGACAATCTCATAAGGCGTGTCAGAGAGAATGTGAACTGCCGAGATGTTTACCTGAACATATCGCACATACACAGCGAGACAGTGTGTGTACTAGGTGACAATCTCATAAGGCGTGTCGGAGAGAATGTGAACTGCCGAGATGTTTACCTGAACATATCGCACATACACAGCGAGACAGTGTGTGTACTAGGTGACAATCTCATAAGGCGTGTCAGAGAGAATGTGAACTGCCGAGATGTTTACCTGAACATATCGCACATACACAGCGAGACAGTGTGTGTACTAGGTGACAATCTCATAAGGCGTGTCAGAGAGAATGTGAACTGCCGAGATCTTTACCTGAACATATCGCACATACACAGCGAGACAGTGTGTGTACTAGGTGACAATCTCATAAGGCGTGTCGGAGAGAATGTGAACTGCCGAGATGTTTACCTGAACATATCGCACATACACAGTGAGACAGTGTGTGTACTAGGTGACAATCTCATGAGGCGTGTCTGAGAGAATGTGAACTGCCGAGATGTTTACCTGAACATATCGCACATACACAGCGAGACAGTGTGTGTACTAGGTGACAATCTCATAAGGCGTGTCTGAGAGAATGTGAACTGCCGAGATGTTTACCTGAACATATCGCACATACACAGCGAGACAGTGTGTGTACTAGGTGACAATCTCATGAGGCGTGTCGGAGAGAATGTGAACTGCCGAGATGTTTACCTGAACATATCGCACATACACAGTGAGACAGTGTGTGTACTAGGTGACAATCCCATGAGGCGTGTCGGAGAGAATGTGAAACTGCCGAGATGTTTACCTGAACATATCGCACATACACAGCGAGACAGTGTGTGTACTAGGTGACAATCTCATAAGGCGTGTCAGAGAGAATGTGAACTGCCGAGATGTTTACCTGAACATATCGCACATACACAGCGAGACAGTGTGTGTACTAGGTGACAATCTCATAAGGCGTGTCAGAGAGAATGTGAACTGCCGAGATGTTTACCTGAACATATCGCACATACACAGCGAGACAGTGTGTGTACTAGGTGACAATCTCATAAGGCGTGTCAGAGAGAATGTGAACTGCCGAGATCTTTACCTGAACATATCGCACATACACAGCGAGACAGTGTGTGTACTAGGTGACAATCTCATAAGGCGTGTCGGAGAGAATGTGAACTGCCGAGATCTTTACCTGAACATATCGCACATACACAGCGAGACAGTGTGTGTACTAGGTGACAATCTCATAAGGCGTGTCTGAGAGAATGTGAACTGCCGAGATATTTACCTGAACATATCGCACATACACAGCGAGACAGTGTGTGTACTAGGTGACAATCTCATGAGGCGTGTCGGAGAGAATGTGAACTGCCGAGATGTTTACCTGAACATATCGCACATACACAGTGAGACAGTGTGTGTACTAGGTGACAATCCCATGAGGCGTGTCGGAGAGAATGTGAAACTGCCGAGATGTTTACCTGAACATATCGCACATACACAGTGAGACAGTGTGTGTACTAGGTGACAATCTCATAAGGCGTGTCGGAGAGAATGTGAACTGCCGAGATGTTTACCTGAACATATCGCACATACACAGTGAGACAGTGTGTGTACTAGGTGACAATCTCATGAGGCGTGTCGGAGAGAATGTGAACTGCCGAGATGTTTACCTGAACATATCGCACATACACAGCGAGACAGTGTGTGTACTAGGTGACAATCTCATGAGGCGTGTCGGAGAGAATGTGAACTGCCGAGATGTTTACCTGAACATATCGCACATACACAGTGAGACAGTGTGTGTACTAGGTGACAATCTCATGAGGCGTGTCGGAGAGAATGTGAACTGCCGAGATGTTTACCTGAACATATCGCACATACACAGCGAGACAGTGTGTGTACTAGGTGACAATCTCATAAGGCGTGTCGGAGAGAATGTGAAACTGCCGAGATGTTTACCTGAACGTATCGCACATACACAGTGAGACAGTGTGTGTACTAGGTGACAATCTCATGAGGCGTGTCGGAGAGAATGTGAACTGCCGAGATGTTTACATGAACGTATCGCACATACACAGTGAGACAGTGTGTGTACTAGGTGACAATCTCATAAGGCGTGTCAGAGAGAATGTGAACTGCCGAGATGTTTACCTGAACATATCGCACATACACAGTGAGACAGTGTGTGTACTAGGTGACAATCCCATGAGGCGTGTCAGAGAGAATGTGAACTGCCGAGATGTTTACCTGAACATATCGCACATACACAGTGAGACAGTGTGTGTACTAGGTGACAATCTCATGAGGCGTGTCGGAGAGAATGTGAACTGCCGAGATGTTTACCTGAACATATCGCACATACACAGCGAGACAGTGTGTGTACTAGGTGACAATCTCATAAGGCGTGTCAGAGAGAATGTGAACTGCCGAGATGTTTACCTGAACATATCGCACATACACAGTGAGACAGTGTGTGTACTAGGTGACAATCTCATGAGGCGTGTCAGAGAGAATGTGAACTGCCGAGATGTTTACCTGAACATATCGCACATACACAGTGAGACAGTGTGTGTACTAGGTGACAATCTCATGAGGCGTGTCGGAGAGAATGTGAACTGCCGAGATGTTTACATGAACATATCGCACATACACAGCGAGACAGTGTGTGTACTAGGTGACAATCTCATAAGGCGTGTCTGAGAGAATGTGAACTGCCGAGATGTTTACCTGAACATATCGCACATACACAGCGAGACAGTGTGTGTACTAGGTGACAATCTCATAAGGCGTGTCAGAGAGAATGTGAACTGCCGAGATGTTTACCTGAACATATCGCACATACACAGTGAGACAATGTGTGTACTAGGTGACAATCTCATGAGGCGTGTCTGAGAGAATGTGAACTGCCGAGATGTTTACCTGAACATATCGCACATACACAGCGAGACAGTGTGTGTACTAGGTGACAATCTCATGAGGCGTGTCTGAGAGAATGTGAACTGCCGAGATGTTTACCTGAACATATCGCACATACACAGCGAGACAGTGTGTGTACTAGGTGACAATCCCATGAGGCGTGTCGGAGAGAATGTGAAACTGCCGAGATATTTACCTGAACATATCGCACATACACAGTGAGACAGTGTGTGTACTAGGTGACAATCTCATGAGGCGTGTCTGAGAGAATGTGAAACTGCCGAGATGTTTACCTGAACATATCGCACATACACAGTGAGACAGTGTGTGTACTAGGTGACAATCTCATGAGGCGTGTCTGAGAGAATGTGAAACTGCCGAGATATTTACCTGAACATATCGCACATACACAGTGAGACAGTGTGTGTACTAGGTGACAATCTCATGAGGCGTGTCTGAGAGAATGTGAAACTGCCGAGATGTTTACCTGAACATATCGCACATACACAGTGAGACAGTGTGTGTGCTAGGTGACAATCTCATAAGGCGTGTCAGAGAGAATGTGAACTGCCGAGATGTTTACATGAACATATCGCACATACACAGTGAGACAATGTGTGTACTAGGTGACAATCTCATAAGGCGTGTCAGAGAGAATGTGAACTGCCGAGATGTTTACCTGAACATATCGCACATACACAGTGAGACAGTGTGTGTACTAGGTGACAATCTCATGAGGCGTGTCTGAGAGAATGTGAACTGCCGAGATGTTTACCTGAACATATCGCACATACACAGCGAGACAGTGTGTGTACTAGGTGACAATCTCATAAGGCGTGTCAGAGAGAATGTGAACTGCCGAGATGTTTACCTGAACATATCGCACATACACAGTGAGACAGTGTGTGTACTAGGTGACAATCTCATGAGGCGTGTCAGAGAGAATGTGAACTGCCGAGATGTTTACCTGAACATATCGCACATACACAGTGAGACAGTGTGTGTACTAGGTGACAATCTCATGAGGCGTGTCGGAGAGAATGTGAACTGCCGAGATGTTTACATGAACGTATCGCACATACACAGTGAGACAGTGTGTGTACTAGGTGACAATCTCATAAGGCGTGTCAGAGAGAATGTGAACTGCCGAGATGTTTACCTGAACATATCGCACATACACAGTGAGACAGTGTGTGTACTAGGTGACAATCTCATGAGGCGTGTCGGAGAGAATGTGAACTGCCGAGATGTTTACATGAACGTATCGCACATACACAGCGAGACAGTGTGTGTACTAGGTGACAATCTCATAAGGCGTGTCAGAGAGAATGTGAACTGCCGAGATGTTTACCTGAACATATCGCACATACACAGTGAGACAGTGTGTGTACTAGGTGACAATCTCATGAGGCGTGTCGGAGAGAATGTGAACTGCCGAGATGTTTACATGAACGTATCGCACATACACAGTGAGACAGTGTGTGTACTAGGTGACAATCTCATAAGGCGTGTCAGAGAGAATGTGAACTGCCGAGATGTTTACCTGAACATATCGCACATACACAGTGAGACAGTGTGTGTACTAGGTGACAATCTCATAAGGCGTGTCAGAGAGAATGTGAACTGCCGAGATGTTTACCTGAACATATCGCACATACACAGTGAGACAGTGTGTGTACTAGGTGACAATCTCATGAGGCGTGTCTGAGAGAATGTGAAACTGCCGAGATATTTACCTGAACATATCGCACATACACAGTGAGACAGTGTGTGTACTAGGTGACAATCTCATGAGGCGTGTCGGAGAGAATGTGAAACTGCCGAGATATTTACCTGAACGTATCGCACATACACAGTGAGACAGTGTGTGTACTAGGTGACAATCCCATGTGGCGTGTCGGAGAGAATGTGAACTGCCGAGATGTTTACCTGAACATATCGCACATACACAGTGAGACAGTGTGTGTACTAGGTGACAATCTCATGAGGCGTGTCGGAGAGAATGTGAAACTGCCGAGATATTTACCTGAACGTATCGCACATACACAGTGAGACAGTGTGTGTACTAGGTGACAATCCCATGTGGCGTGTCGGAGAGAATGTGAAACTGCCGAGATATTTACCTGAACGTATCGCACATACACAGTGAGACAGTGTGTGTACTAGGTGACAATCCCATGTGGCGTGTCGGAGAGAATGTGAACTGCCGAGATGTTTACCTGAACATATCGCACATACACAGTGAGACAGTGTGTGTACTAGGTGACAATCTCATGTGGCGTGTCGGAGAGAATGTGAACTGCCGAGATGTTTACCTGAACATATCGCACATACACAGTGAGACAGTGTGTGTACTAGGTGACAATCTCATGAGGCGTGTCGGAGAGAATGTGAAACTGCCGAGATATTTACCTGAACGTATCGCACATACACAGTGAGACAGTGTGTGTACTAGGTGACAATCTCATGAGGCGTGTCGGAGAGAATGTGAACTGCCGAGATGTTTACCTGAACATATCGCACATACACAGCGAGACAGTGTGTGTACTAGGTGACAATCTCATAAGGCGTGTCAGAGAGAATGTGAAACTGCCGAGATATTTACCTGAACATATCGCACATACACAGCGAGACAGTGTGTGTACTAGGTGACAATCCCATGAGGCGTGTCGGAGAGAATGTGAAACTGCCGAGATATTTACCTGAACATATCGCACATACACAGCGAGACAGTGTGTGTACTAGGTGACAATCTCATGAGGCGTGTCGGAGAGAATGTGAACTGCCGAGATGTTTACCTGAACATATCGCACATACACAGTGAGACAGTGTGTGTACTAGGTGACAATCCCATGAGGCGTGTCTGAGAGAATGTGAACTGCCGAGATGTTTACCTGAACATATCGCACATACACAGCGAGACAGTGTGTGTACTAGGTGACAATCCCATGAGGCGTGTCGGAGAGAATGTGAAACTGCCGAGATATTTACCTGAACATATCGCACATACACAGCGAGACAGTGTGTGTACTAGGTGACAATCTCATGAGGCGTGTCGGAGAGAATGTGAAACTGCCGAGATATTTACCTGAACATATCGCACATACACAGCGAGACAGTGTGTGTACTAGGTGACAATCTCATAAGGCGTGTCGGAGAGAATGTGAAACTGCCGAGATATTTACCTGAACATATCGCACATACACAGTGAGACAGTGTGTGTACTAGGTGACAATCTCATGAGGCGTGTCGGAGAGAATGTGAACTGCCGAGATATTTACCTGAACGTATCGCACATACACAGTGAGACAGTGTGTGTACTAGGTGACAATCCCATGAGGCGTGTCGGAGAGAATGTGAACTGCCGAGATATTTACCTGAACGTATCGCACATACACAGTGAGACAGTGTGTGTACTAGGTGACAATCTCATGAGGCGTGTCGGAGAGAATGTGAAACTGCCGAGATGTTTACCTGAACATATCGCACATACACAGTGAGACAGTGTGTGTACTAGGTGACAATCTCATGAGGCGTGTCAGAGAGAATGTGAACTGCCGAGATGTTTACCTGAACATATCGCACATACACAGTGAGACAGTGTGTGTACTAGGTGACAATCTCATGAGGCGTGTCGGAGAGAATGTGAACTGCCGAGATGTTTACCTGAACATATCGCACATACACAGCGAGACAGTGTGTGTACTAGGTGACAATCTCATAAGGCGTGTCGGAGAGAATGTGAAACTGCCGAGATGTTTACCTGAACATATCGCACATACACAGTGAGACAGTGTGTGTACTAGGTGACAATCTCATGAGGCGTGTCAGAGAGAATGTGAACTGCCGAGATGTTTACCTGAACATATCGCACATACACAGTGAGACAGTGTGTGTACTAGGTGACAATCTCATGAGGCGTGTCGGAGAGAATGTGAAACTGCCGAGATGTTTACATGAACGTATCCAACATACACAGTGAGACAGTGTGTGTACTAGGTGACAATCTCATGAGGCGTGTCAGAGAGAATGTGAACTGCCGAGATGTTTACCTGAACATATCGCACATACACAGTGAGACAGTGTGTGTACTAGGTGACAATCTCATGAGGCGTGTCGGAGAGAATGTGAACTGCCGAGATGTTTACATGAACGTATCGCACATACACAGTGAGACAGTGTGTGTACTAGGTGACAATCTCATAAGGCGTGTCAGAGAGAATGTGAACTGCCGAGATGTTTACCTGAACATATCGCACATACACAGTGAGACAGTGTGTGTACTAGGTGACAATCTCATGAGGCGTGTCAGAGAGAATGTGAACTGCCGAGATGTTTACCTGAACATATCGCACATACACAGTGAGACAGTGTGTGTACTAGGTGACAATCTCATGAGGCGTGTCGGAGAGAATGTGAACTGCCGAGATGTTTACATGAACGTATCGCACATACACAGTGAGACAGTGTGTGTACTAGGTGACAATCTCATGAGGCGTGTCGGAGAGAATGTGAACTGCCGAGATATTTACCTGAACATATCGCACATACACAGTGAGACAGTGTGTGTACTAGGTGACAATCTCATGAGGCGTGTCAGAGAGAATGTGAACTGCCGAGATATTTACCTGAACATATCGCACATACACAGTGAGACAGTGTGTGTACTAGGTGACAATCTCATGAGGCGTGTCGGCGAGAATGTGAACTGCCGAGATGTTTACATGAACGTATCGCACATACACAGTGAGACAGTGTGTGTACTAGGTGACAATCTCATGAGGCGTGTCGGAGAGAATGTGAAACTGCCGAGATGTTTACATGAACGTATCCAACATACACAGTGAGACAGTGTGTGTACTAGGTGACAATCTCATGAGGCGTGTCAGAGAGAATGTGAACTGCCGAGATGTTTACCTGAACATATCGCACATACACAGTGAGACAGTGTGTGTACTAGGTGACAATCTCATGAGGCGTGTCGGAGAGAATGTGAACTGCCGAGATGTTTACATGAACGTATCGCACATACACAGTGAGACAGTGTGTGTACTAGGTGACAATCTCATAAGGCGTGTCAGAGAGAATGTGAACTGCCGAGATGTTTACCTGAACATATCGCACATACACAGTGAGACAGTGTGTGTACTAGGTGACAATCTCATAAGGCGTGTCAGAGAGAATGTGAACTGCCGAGATGTTTACCTGAACATATCGCACATACACAGTGAGACAGTGTGTGTACTAGGTGACAATCTCATGAGGCGTGTCTGAGAGAATGTGAAACTGCCGAGATATTTACCTGAACATATCGCACATACACAGTGAGACAGTGTGTGTACTAGGTGACAATCTCATGAGGCGTGTCGGAGAGAATGTGAAACTGCCGAGATATTTACCTGAACGTATCGCACATACACAGTGAGACAGTGTGTGTACTAGGTGACAATCTCATGTGGCGTGTCGGAGAGAATGTGAACTGCCGAGATGTTTACCTGAACATATCGCACATACACAGTGAGACAGTGTGTGTACTAGGTGACAATCTCATGAGGCGTGTCGGAGAGAATGTGAAACTGCCGAGATATTTACCTGAACGTATCGCACATACACAGTGAGACAGTGTGTGTACTAGGTGACAATCTCATGAGGCGTGTCGGAGAGAATGTGAACTGCCGAGATGTTTACCTGAACATATCGCACATACACAGCGAGACAGTGTGTGTACTAGGTGACAATCTCATAAGGCGTGTCAGAGAGAATGTGAACTGCCGAGATGTTTACCTGAACATATCGCACATACACAGTGAGACAGTGTGTGTACTAGGTGACAATCTCATGAGGCGTGTCGGAGAGAATGTGAACTGCCGAGATGTTTACCTGAACATATCGCACATACACAGTGAGACAGTGTGTGTACTAGGTGACAATCTCATGAGGCGTGTCGGAGAGAATGTGAACTGCCGAGATGTTTACCTGAACATATCGCACATACACAGCGAGACGGTGTGTGTACTAGGTGACAATCCCATGAGGCGTGTCGGAGAGAATGTGAACTGCCGAGATGTTTACCTGAACATATCGCACATACACAGCGAGACAGTGTGTGTACTAGGTGACAATCTCATGTGGCGTGTCGGAGAGAATGTGAACTGCCGAGATGTTTACCTGAACGTATCGCACATACACAGTGAGACAGTGTGTGTACTAGGTGACAATCTCATGAGGCGTGTCTGAGAGAATGTGAAACTGCCGAGATATTTACCTGAACATATCGCACATACACAGTGAGACAGTGTGTGTACTAGGTGACAATCTCATGAGGCGTGTCGGAGAGAATGTGAAACTGCCGAGATATTTACCTGAACATATCGCACATACACAGTGAGACAGTGTGTGTACTAGGTGACAATCTCATGAGGCGTGTCAGAGAGAATGTGAACTGCCGAGATGTTTACCTGAACATATCGCACATACACAGTGAGACAGTGTGTGTACTAGGTGACAATCTCATGAGGCGTGTCTGAGAGAATGTGAAACTGCCGAGATATTTACCTGAACATATCGCACATACACAGTGAGACAGTGTGTGTACTAGGTGACAATCTCATGAGGCGTGTCGGAGAGAATGTGAAACTGCCGAGATATTTACCTGAACGTATCGCACATACACAGTGAGACAGTGTGTGTACTAGGTGACAATCTCATGAGGCGTGTCGGAGAGAATGTGAAACTGCCGAGATATTTACCTGAACGTATCGCACATACACAGTGAGACAGTGTGTGTACTAGGTGACAATCTCATGAGGCGTGTCGGAGAGAATGTGAAACTGCCGAGATATTTACCTGAACGTATCGCACATACACAGTGAGACAGTGTGTGTACTAGGTGACAATCTCATGAGGCGTGTCGGAGAGAATGTGAACTGCCGAGATGTTTACCTGAACATATCGCACATACACAGTGAGACAGTGTGTGTACTAGGTGACAATCTCATGAGGCGTGTCTGAGAGAATGTGAAACTGCCGAGATATTTACCTGAACATATCGCACATACACAGTGAGACAGTGTGTGTACTAGGTGACAATCTCATGAGGCGTGTCTGAGAGAATGTGAAACTGCCGAGATATTTACCTGAACGTATCGCACATACACAGTGAGACAGTGTGTGTACTAGGTGACAATCTCATGAGGCGTGTCGGAGAGAATGTGAACTGCCGAGATGTTTACCTGAACATATCGCACATACACAGTGAGACAGTGTGTGTACTAGGTGACAATCTCATGAGGCGTGTCTGAGAGAATGTGAAACTGCCGAGATATTTACCTGAACATATCGCACATACACAGTGAGACAGTGTGTGTACTAGGTGACAATCTCATGAGGCGTGTCGGAGAGAATGTGAAACTGCCGAGATATTTACCTGAACGTATCGCACATACACAGTGAGACGGTGTGTGTACTAGGTGACAATCTCATGAGGCGTGTCGGAGAGAATGTGAACTGCCGAGATGTTTACCTGAACATATCGCACATACACAGCGAGACAGTGTGTGTACTAGGTGACAATCTCATGAGGCGTGTCGGAGAGAATGTGAACTGCCGAGATGTTTACCTGAACATATCGCACATACACAGCGAGACAGTGTGTGTACTAGGTGACAATCTCATAAGGCGTGTCGGAGAGAATGTGAACTGCCGAGATGTTTACCTGAACATATCGCACATACACAGCGAGACAGTGTGTGTACTAGGTGACAATCTCATGAGGCGTGTCGGAGAGAATGTGAACTGCCGAGATGTTTACCTGAACATATCGCACATACACAGTGAGACAGTGTGTGTACTAGGTGACAATCTCATGAGGCGTGTCGGAGAGAATGTGAACTGCCGAGATGTTTACCTGAACATATCGCACATACACAGTGAGACAGTGTGTGTACTAGGTGACAATCTCATGAGGCGTGTCTGAGAGAATGTGAACTGCCGAGATGTTTACCTGAACATATCGCACATACACAGCGAGACAGTGTGTGTACTAGGTGACAATCTCATAAGGCGTGTCGGAGAGAATGTGAACTGCCGAGATGTTTACCTGAACGTATCGCACATACACAGCGAGACAGTGTGTGTACTAGGTGACAATCTCATAAGGCGTGTCGGAGAGAATGTGAACTGCCGAGATATTTACCTGAACATATCGCACATACACAGTGAGACAGTGTGTGTACTAGGTGACAATCTCATGAGGCGTGTCTGAGAGAATGTGAACTGCCGAGATGTTTACCTGAACGTATCGCACATACACAGCGAGACAGTGTGTGTACTAGGTGACAATCTCATGAGGCGTGTCTGAGAGAATGTGAAACTGCCGAGATGTTTACCTGAACATATCGCACATACACAGTGAGACAGTGTGTGTACTAGGTGACAATCTCATGAGGCGTGTCGGAGAGAATGTGAACTGCCGAGATGTTTACATGAACGTATCCAACATACACAGTGAGACAGTGTGTGTACTAGGTGACAATCCCATGAGGCGTGTCGGAGAGAATGTGAACTGCCGAGATGTTTACCTGAACATATCGCACATACACAGCGAGACAGTGTGTGTACTAGGTGACAATCTCATGAGGCGTGTCTGAGAGAATGTGAAACTGCCGAGATGTTTACCTGAACATATCGCACATACACAGTGAGACAGTGTGTGTACTAGGTGACAATCCCATGAGGCGTGTCGGAGAGAATGTGAACTGCCGAGATGTTTACCTGAACATATCGCACATACACAGTGAGACAATGTGTGTACTAGGTGACAATCTCATGAGGCGTGTCTGAGAGAATGTGAACTGCCGAGATGTTTACATGAACGTATCGCACATACACAGTGAGACAGTGTGTGTGCTAGGTGACAATCTCATAAGGCGTGTCGGAGAGAATGTGAACTGCCGAGATGTTTACATGAACGTATCGCACATACACAGTGAGACAGTGTGTGTACTAGGTGACAATCTCATAAGGCGTGTCGGAGAGAATGTGAACTGCCGAGATGTTTACCTGAACATATCGCACATACACAGCGAGACAGTGTGTGTACTAGGTGACAATCTCATGAGGCGTGTCTGAGAGAATGTGAAACTGCCGAGATGTTTACCTGAACATATCGCACATACACAGTGAGACAGTGTGTGTACTAGGTGACAATCCCATGAGGCGTGTCGGAGAGAATGTGAACTGCCGAGATGTTTACCTGAACATATCGCACATACACAGTGAGACAGTGTGTGTACTAGGTGACAATCTCATGAGGCGTGTCGGAGAGAATGTGAACTGCCGAGATGTTTACAGGAGCTTACTACACATACCCAGCAAGACAGTGTATGAACATTCTGTTCAGACACAATCATATCTCCAGAACAACGTGTATCGACAGACACAAGAGATCATCCATTTGTGTTGCATTATTGACTGAACACCAAGTTGCTCGCTTCGGTAGTATGATGGTTAGCGTGCTTACTTCATGTTCAAGAGGTCGCGAGTTCGAATCTCGCTTAGGGTATGTTATCCGAGTAAGACGAATGTTGGGTAACTTAAAGCTCCATGGACCTCTGGCTCATTTGAGTATCATTTCACCATCTGATATGGCATTATGTTGGAGGATGTTGTATTTTGCTGTTGTAGTAAACATAATAACAGATGATTGCAGTGCTCAACAACTGAGGTCAAGACGCTTGGTTGCTTTGCCAGGTAGTAATTATTACAGATTTCTATAAGTGGTACTTTAAAATACATTAACCAATTCTTGTTATGTAATTTATATTTCAAGCATATACATCCATAACTATACATATATATATATATATATATATATATATATATATATATATATATATATAACTATAACTGCAGGCCTGTTGTAGACCTGCAGAGTTAATGTTGCTCATGACCTTTGCTCTGGCCTACTTAGTTCCCCCCCTCCCCCCACCAAATGCACTATGTGACTCCACCATTACAACTTCCTGTCACACCATGTAAAATACAAGTAATATCTATTTATTAACGCTAAAGGACTGTGATGGACAAAGGATTATTTGCACATGAAATGCTTGTATGTATCTTAAAAGAACAAATTCACAACAACGTACATCAATAAAGTGATTAATTTGTCATTATTTCACTGCTTGCAGTTGTATCCATAGTTATACTTTATAGGACTGCAACTAGAGAAAGGATCATTTGCACATGATATGAATACATGTTACTTTTTTAATGTTTCATTTCTATGCCACCTCTAATTTCTAAGGGTGCATCACAAACCTTTTACTTTTCCTACTATGTATAGCAAGTAGAGGAAGTATTGTACTCCACCCAAAAATTTGATGTCGAGATTTCACTGAAAATATGTTTTGAGGCCTCCTGAATCCAAAAAGAGCATTTATAGAAAAAGGTCCATGTGTGTGTCTGTCTGTGAACAGCATAACTCAAAAAGGAAAAGTTGGTTAGAAACCAAAATTGGCAATTAAATTTAATGTCTTTCAAGGATGCAACTCATAAAATTTCTCTACCCTAAATTATCCTTTACATGGAAATTTTTTTTGAAAATGGCTCTACCGATTTTGATTAAAATGTAATATCTTTTTTTCTAATTTTCTGGCTATAGTCTATGAAGTCCTATTTGCTGGATGACTTTTGCACAACTGGTAAACCGTAAGAGATAGACAAAATCTTACTGTACAGAAAATGTAGATCTTGGTAAAACACTTGTAGAGTGAACCATTCCAGAGATATTTCCTGCTATTTCTCTATCTTTTGAAATACTTAAACTTTTGTCAAATGGAAGATTGTTATCCATTTTTTTATATCTTAGTCGTGCAAAGAGAATGAAATTTCAAAATTTTAAAAGATGTGACTATCACTCAAAGTCTACTGTATTCCCATACTCCCCTTGTAAATTAAATTATTTTGTTGTTTAACGACGCTGTCAATTGCCAGGATCACATCAGCGTCACTGGTGTGCCCAAATTTTGTCCAGTAGTACTTCATTTACATGCCAGTAAATCTACTGACCAGGAGCTGTCATTTTTAAGTACACTTAAAAACCAATCGGTCTGGGCCAGGTTTGAGTCCGCTACTTTGGGATCAGTAGGCCAGCGTCCAACCAACTGAGTCACCTAGACCGACAATTCCCTTGGAGCAGGAGTTTGCAAGAGTGGTTAGTACAAGAGTAGAGAAAGTAATGTGAGTGCAGCACATCAGATTTTTACCTTTGGAACATTTAGTACATTAAATTCACTCACACACACACACTCTCATATTAAAAAAGAAAAATTCTCATCCTTCAGCCGAGAATCGAACCCAGGATCCTGACATTAATTTCATTTTATTTTAAAGAAATGGGCCAAGGAAATGATAGGGTAAAACTGTAGGAGAACGTCGTCACGTGGTTTACTAACAGTTCTATTATGTCACTGACCTACAACGGAAGAAGATGGCGCTGCAAGGCAGAAATATGTTACCAACTTAACAATGTACAACTCGCTAAAACTACCAACCACGCATCACAAAATACCAAAACAATGTACTATTATTATTAATATTGTTATTAATACTGCGTAATCTGTAATAACATTACTGTATTATACAACCTCAATATTACAATATTATTAATTCATTATTATTATTACACTATTGCATAATACTGCGTAATCTGTAATACAATTGTGAGAGAGCGATGTAGCCGCCAAAACATAAAAATATGGTGCTCTATAAAAAGCGGTTACTATTACTGCTATTGCTCTCTTCAATATCATTGTGAAAAATATTGGAGAGCAAGAGGACTTCATTGTCAGAAATCCAGCATTAGTCAACAACATATAATTATACAACCTCAATATTATTATTATTGTTGTTATTAATTTTTTTATGCTATTATTATCATCATTAAGCATTCCTTCTCGGTTTACCCCCTTGTGCCTGTTGTAATTTTTACTTTTATATGCTTCGATGAGCCACAATATCTCTTCCTCATTTTAATTTTTCATTTTCAAACGTATGTAGAATACATATTAAAATCACAACTGCACCGCACAAGAACTTACGTCACATCACTTAATTACAAAACAATAACTCTAAATAACAACAAATAACGTTAACAAGTTTGTTGGCAACATTCACATGCTTCCGCTGATTTCAATTTTCCAGCGTTGGCAATACATACGTCACCAACGAGTTAAAGGAAATGAACCTCATAACAACACTCTTGACAAACCTCCCCTAACGAAGCGATCTCCATGGTTTAAGAAATACACTCTCAGTAGAGCTTCAATCTCTTTGATCTCAAAAATCCGATTTGGAGTTGCCGTTACACCGGTCTACTTATTTAAAATCCCCCAAAGAGCCTCCCCAAATTGTTATTGTGGTGCCTACGGTGATATCAACCACACTCTTTTTAATTGCTCCTTACATACACTTTCTGTTACGCAATTTATCAGCACATTAGCCCAACGTTAAGGCAATGGCCCATGGAATATCTCATCTCATGTATATACTGCTGATACCCATTTGCCACGGCTAATACTTCGCCATCTCGTTAATTGCAAAATGAAACTGTAAAATGTGATCCGATCCTCCTTTAGTGTTACATCGTTTCTCTCAGTGCTCCTGCTCCTACTCCTTTCGAATCGACGCAGACATCGATTACTCCTGCCCGAAGTGTGATTGTGCGTCCATAAACCTCAAACAACAACAACAACAAAACTCTTCAGTCACAGGTCACAACACAACTGCCTATTGACCACGTGACGACGTACTCTTACAGAATAACCCAAAAGTGGCTTTCTTTACTAGGTGTTCTGTGGTGGCTTTGTTGTTTTATTACACCAGATTCACTAAGAAAACATGCGTGCGTGTTACGAGTGCATGTGATAAAACTGCTGATATGTAGTTTGTTCACGAGCTCATTGTCCCTGGGAGGAATCACTGAACATCTAAGGCATGAATGTAGCAAGTGAGTACATCAGTAAACAATTCCAGGTAGACATTAATATTTGGAACTGTAGTCGACCACCTGATCGGGCTTGTATTAGTAGTACCTCTAGTACCAACTTGGAATGTGCATTCACGCTAGATCAAAGCGAAGAATTCACTCAAAATGGAACTTAAATGTTATTTTTAGTTCATGTAGTATATTTAGCTTATAAAATGTAAACGATATTTTCAACTACTCCGTCTTGCTCCCACTGATCATTTTCTGCCTTTTCTGTGTTTTCAAAAATCCTGCCAATCTGTTACAGTCTAAACTGATATGCCCTTGAGCGTTATATCGTACAATTCCCTTAAGAACTAGTCAGCTGTTTATTTGGCTCATGTTTAGAAACGCTCACTTTCCACTTGCCAGCCATTCAAACTTACTATTGGCAACAAACTCCTAGGGACATTCTGCTGTTGGCAACGCTGCATTAACACAGCAACGTCGGCAACTTTCGTGACCATTCGTACACACTGCCGAGTGGGACTTTGTTGCCAATAATAAGTTTGAAGGAACGTTTCTAAACATGAGCCGAAGTTCTTACAGATTTGTATTTTGTCTGTGATCCTTTCTTCATTGCAGTAGAGTTGTTCCATTGACGAGATGCCTTGCTCTTCCATCTTGATGTTGTATGTTAGTTTTTCAAGATTGTTGATATAAAGAAAATTCTGTATTTTTATCTTGCCCTGTTATTTTCTCTACTATGTATGAAAAGCATTTTTACATAGAAAAGATGTGTGCATATCTGTAAATAACATAACTCAAAAACGAAGTCGGTTAAGTACCAAACTTTGTATTTAAGTTCAATTCGTTCCAAGGATGCACCATCAAGATTCTCAAGAAAATCCCACCCCTCCATGCCAGACTGCCCTTTTACATTTTTACATATGTTGCCAACTCAGGGTTAACATGAAGTTAACTTAATAGGAATAAGTGTTTGTAAGAATAGTTAGTTCAAGAGTAGAGAAAGCCATGTGAGTGTAACACATCAGATTTTTTTATTATTCCCGACATAAGGGAAAAAGCTAGTAAAGAAGACATGGATAGCTGGAGAAAATATTATGAAAAATTAGTGGAGAAAGTAGATGTAGATGTTAGAAAAATTGAAATGAAGGAAGGCTTAGTTTAGAAAACCAAAAAGAGAACAAGGTAATAGCGCAAGACTTGAAGCTTTCACTGCGAGTGTTATTAATTATGGCTTTACAGGTGATCAGCCGTATTAAATTTATACATTTTCTTCAGTTTCTCAAGAAGGCCATGTATTTTGAGATGGCCGTTTATTTTAAAATTCAGTTCTACAAGGTCATGTAAGCTTGACGTGTGTAAATTTGACAGGGTAGATCACCCATGAAACCATAATAAGGTAATAATGATTTGAAACAGGTAATAGAACAACGTAGGGAGCAAATTAATGGTGAACTAGCACAGAAAATAGACAAAAATAAGAAAGAATCTGAAAATGTAGGAAAGAAAATGAATGTAGTGCAAACTATAAAACATTGCATATTAAAGAGAGCTCATTGTCATTTAAAACACTGCGGTAGGGGTGGCAAGCAGAAAACATCTCTCTTGGGTTGAGGTGTCAACTATTCATTTACATAGTAGAGGAAATTAGATTCTCCTTGCCACAACTTGAGTTTACCAAATGTATTTTATGTTTGTTCAGGACCAGACCGTCCAAGTGACAGCAGGGTGCTGCATCCACCACCAGTGGTTATTCCACCGATTACTGCCCAGCAGGGACACGAGCAGTTCTTCCAGACGACCAACACTACTCTTCAGCGAGGAGAGGAAGTTCAGAAGAATGTGGAGGTGAGCATGGCTCTTATCAACGAGTAACTTTCTGTATATGCATTCTGTAGGGTGGAAGGCCAAATTATATATGCGGATAGGTCAGTTAAAATGCAAGTTTGTTGCCTGGATTCATAGTGTTCACAAAAAAGTGTATGAACTGCTACTTATTTGTTAATACCATTCTTTCATAATGTCACGTGCTCCCTGTGCGATCAGGGGCAATTCTAATGAGGTGAGGAAAAAAAGAAGGTCGTGTGCACACCTCTAATATAAACAGAACTCTGCTAATGTCGAAGCCTACTACCTATGCAAGCTCATTTGACAAAAGATGTTGAGCAGAATTTTAATATTTCTCTTCTCATATCATTGTTTGAGCATGTTTAAATTTGGTACACTCTGCTGCAGGTGATAATGTGTAAATCTCTGCCGTCCTCTAGCTCTTTTTCACATTAACAGGCTAGGAAATGAATGAGAAATTTGTTTTTCAAGGTACAACTACCATTGCATTGTTAACACTTCATTTAAAATTAGTTACATAATTAATGTAAGAGACAAGTAATCAACTAAATGGAAAATAATAGATGTTACTTTGCTATTAACTCAAAAACACTGCTCTTGTGTGCCTGCATTCAGTTGTTTGCAGTGACGTCATTGTGATGTCCTAACACCTTTTTAACATGACGGTGTACCAGTATATATACCATCTTGCATTGTAGCCAAGATGAAAACTAGGTTTAACATTAAGTTTCAATCTTGTCTTAATTTCTGGCTGAACTACTAGACTTGCAAGGAGAAAACAAAACTTTAGGTGAAATTTATCTCAATTTACATGAAGTAGATAGAGTAATAAGTGTTTGTAAGTATAGTTTGTACAAGAGTGAGTAGAGAAAGTCATGTGAGTGCAACATACTCCTTTTTTTATAGAAGCATATTTTTGAGAAAATCATTCCTGCAGCTATTCCTTTACAGAAGATAGTGAATAAATATAAATGCTTGCTTGTTAAGCAACCGCAGGAATTGCTCCTATCTAGTTGCAAGGTTTGTTCTGACGTTTGACTACCTACTTTTGTATTACAGGTTATAAAAGGACTTGAGTCACTGTGGATGAGATTGATCTTTTTATGGGCGCTGTGGCAGAGGAGCTCTCGTTGGTCCAACATTTGTCTCTCTCATTGTGTCACAAGAGGTGACCGTTTCTTCTATGAAGAAGATGGACAGATATCTTCATTTACTCTAGGTATGTAAACAATACGGCTGGCTAACATTGATTTACACTATACGGCGTACAGTTTTAGAAGGCGCATGAGCTGAACCAATGCGTGCACACAGTGGCTGCACTGCTGCCAAGTGATGTGCCAGAGAACAGAAGTTACAGCGAGAGAACGACAAAAGTAACATTTGTCGTGTCACAAATTGTCAGAACGTAAACTTACGCAGCAAAGGATAATGATGATAACATTATAAACTGTAACACTCAATATTAACATACTTATTTACATGCACTTCCTCAGATGCCAATTCCTTGAAAAAACTGTACACTTTAAAAATAATATTTCTGGCCTGAGAATGGAGTACTTTACCCTTAGTACATGTGTCACTGGTACCAGGCTTTGAAAGTAACATTGTTAACACTTCACTAATATGCCCGGCCACTTCTAATGCCCATCCATCAGTGAAAAATATTGGAGAGCAAGAGGATTAATGACTTCATTGTCAGAAATCCAGCATTAGCTAACAACAACAACACTTCACTAAACACACACAATGTAAACATGCGAATTTTCTGCTTATTGTCACAATTACACAAAGCACTTTTTGCATTACAGATTGGTCTTGAACCAAACTAAAGTAATTGTGTGCGACTGCAGTGATCTGTGGTCAGTTAATTTATGAACTAAATATACATAGTTCCTAGTAATGTCTTAGTCCATAACTGCATAATGAAAAGGAATAAAGCACACAAGCAAGATTGGAAGTTGCATACATAAGCATAAACACAGGAAACAGTTGTTTATTCTCAAAGCGATAACTCAAGAACCATACGCCATAGAAAAATGGTCTTTGTACAGTCTGCCTCAAAAATTCTTGCCGCATACACCAAGGCATATTAGAATGTGGAATTTCCAGTAATCATTTTGGGCACATGAAAAAGAGAAATCTCTGTTGCTCACGCTTGTGCTGTGCATTCGGAACTAGGCAACGCTGCACGACTATGATAGGACAGTTGCTCTAGGCAAGCCCTCTCTAACTCTGCCTCATGTGCCTTCTAATACTGTACGCCTTATAGTTAATACTTACCTGTAATAAATAGTGGAAGTATTGCCTTCCATACAAAAATTTGATGTATGATTTTGCCAAAAATACTTGTTTAGAGGCCTTCTAAATCCTATAAAAGCAATATACAAGCCGAGGCTTTCACGGCCGACATCTTGGTGGCTAAATATACAACCTGGACTTGTAGGCTGTGGTCTAGTGGGTTTGTTTCACCAGGGACTACACTTGGCATCTGCACAAGTGATTCAGTGGCTGGTCAGAGCTAGAATGAGTTTTCCGTTGAGGATAAATCCCTTTTTATATGACCAGTGGGCAGAGCCTGTCTGTTATCATGTTCAGCATCAATTGACGTGTTGTCCGAAGGAATACTTTTGTGCTTGCCTTCTTGTTTCTTCCGTAGCACTGGTATCCAAGCTTTGTTAAGGTAAAGGGTTTCTTCTTTGTGGTGAAGTTTATGGATTTCTATTGTCTCTCTTGGTAACCAGACGAGGTAGCTGACAGAGGTGTCTTTGTATAGTGCATCATGTCCAAATAATAAGAAATGTTCTGCCACCGTGATTCTAGTCTGTTGTATCTTTCATATTGTTTTCTTCTCATTGCCATGCTGCACACTGGCACAACATTCCCTATTATTTGGACATGATGTACACTACAAAGACACTTGCGTCAGCTACCTGGCCTGGTTACAAAGAGAGATGATAGAAATCCATGAACATAAAAATAACTTCAACCACAAAGAAGAAACCCTTTGCCTTAACAAAGCCTGGATACCAGTACTACAGAAGAAACAAGAAGGCAAGAACAAAAGTATTCCTTTGCACAACATGCCAAATAATGTTGACCAATCAGAACACAATACTGTACAGGCCCCACCCACCGGTCATAAAAAAGTGATTTATCCTCTGTGGAAAACTCATTCAAGCTCTGACCAGGCGCTATGTACTGAAAAATATTGGAGAGCAAGAGGATTAATGACTTCATTGTCAGAAATCCAGCATTAGCTAACAACAACAACAATATTAGCAACCCATTTTTAAACATCTGGCAACTACCAATTCACTTTGGGTAATGTTGCTGAATATGTGCAATGTTGCTAAACCATGCCAACTTGACATGAAGAAATACACTACTGGACATAGAGGTTGGCAACTATGGATCAGAGAGGAACAGAAGTGCAGTCTAAAACTGAAACAATGGAATAGAAGTGCAAACTAAATAATGCAATAATGAAAATAAAGAGATTTAATATTAGCAGAAAGTATTAGGAAGTGACAATTTCCTTTTTCCTTGTTGCCTTTAGCTGTTGTTATTAATGGAAATCTGCATTGCAAAGAACGTTGCAATCAGCAATCAGTAATTTGTGACAATTTTTTGCAGTAAAATTTGATGTTTAAAGCATTCCCTTTGTCAGTCACCTGCCACATGTAACTCTTATAAAACTCTGTATTTGTTTCATAAACGTCCATTATGAGATATATCCCTATTACACAACTGCATGACCTTATGGTTTTATAATTATTTCAGGTTATACGGTTTATACCTCTAAATCACAACTTTGTATTTCTTTCATAAATGTATATTTACGAAGTATATTCCCATTTCAGGTTATGTGATTATGTGGTTAATTTGTTTATATGCATTGCTAACTATACAATTGCAACATCGCACGTCGTGCAACTATGTGATACTAGTACTGGCTACTTTCATTTGTCATACATTGGCACCCTGTGTTATGTGGTCCCTAAGCCTGTATTTGGCAACATTACCTCATTTTGCTCTATACTTCTTGCATTTACAAAGAAATATGAAACTATTTCTGCAAACATTTATCTCAATTAACATGAAGTAAATAGAAAAATGGATTGTTTGTTTAGTGCAGTGGTAGCACTGCTGCTTATTAAGTGGGAGATGTGATCCGGGGTGCACTCAGCCTTGTTTGGTCCTTGAGGGGACAGTTAAGGAAGTACTTGATTGAGAAGTAGTGACCCAGTTCAGTTAGGAGCTGCAGGAGACTTTTAACTGTTAGATAACTACATAGATATCAGAGTTGTGTGCAAATGCATTTTTAGTTTGGTTTTACTTGTGATATCTAATTAAGTTTTCCAATATATTTTAAGCTCTTCTGTGCATTGTTGTACAGTAAAACCCTAGCATTAAAGTTTTGTGTTATGTAGAAAGCTGAAAATGTAGTGCTTCCTGAAAGAATTAGTAAGTGTGCAATAACTTCTGTAGAAGGGGGAAGATCATACAAACTTGTGTTAAACCTACTTGCATAAATATTGCTGACTGGAGATCAGATTTGATTTAAGGTCAGAATATGAACTGAGACCAGAGTGCAGTCATTTTGTTTAAAACTAATCAAAGATAAATAAGTCTAACTTCAACTTTAATCATTCTTCGTAATACAGCATTGTAAAAGAGCTGAAAATTGCTGCTTCTGGGCAGCAGCAGTCACTCTGGACACATGCAATAAAGCATAATACGAGACAGAAATTGCGGAAATGAACAAACGAATGAGCATTATATTTTACAAGTGGGACAAGCCTGTACATTTTTGTATAGTATTGTGACTTTTTGGTGATGGGTGTAAAGTAAATACGACAGATGTAGTCGAGATAAAGTAACACTTTTATTTCCGTAAACAGTAACTTTGTACACTCGTTGCAACAGCAAGAAAGTCTTTTCCGATTCTCCAACAGCACGGCTTCGAACTCGTAACACAAAGAACTAACTCTTCTCCGTCAGCACAACTCTCCACATCGTCTGTCCGTCTCCGTCGGCACGACTACTCAACCTTCACATACGTCTGACTGCCCTCTTCTCACACTTTACCGCTATTTATATCTCCCAGGCACTATTCTGGAAGCTTCAGGAACGTTCACTTATTGCGGCGAGATACAAAGTAGAAGACTCCAGAAGAATCTATCCTTTTCTCTCTTTCGGCAAGCGCCCCAACAATGCGGCCATTCTCTGTCTCTTTCCTTCGGCTCCTTTGCGGTAGTGCCGACAATAATGCGATGGGTGACACTGCGGTTGTCGGCAATTAGATGCGGCGGGCGCGGTGACACTGCTCCCTCCTCAGAGCTGGTCGTCCCGACCAGCACTATCACTGCGGCATCTCCCTTGCGTCCTGGTGGACTAACCCATCGAACCTCTTCTCCAGGAGGCACGATCCTAGGTATCGCTGTTGGATAGTGTCCCTTGGTCCGGGTAGGACGACGTATGCCATCCTGCTTCGAAATTCTGCAACAGTACCGCCGGTCTTGGCGGTCCCTCGTCCAGTTGCCCTTCTTCCTGGTGTGTTGACGGGCCATCCTGCGCACTTGGAAACGGCTCACTGGGTACCATGTCCGCCGACCTCTCTGGCGCACCTTCGCAGCCACCTTGCTTCCGATGGGTCCGGCAACAAACCCCGCCACATCCGCGCGAGTCGCGTCCACCGCTGCACTCGTGTTCACTCGTGCTCGGCACGGCCTCTCCTGTATCCTGCCGTCCACGATGATGTCCACCATTCTTCCGTTCACGGCACTATGCGTCAGGTGATTGGATGGCTCCGACGGTCCCCCCATGTCCCACGCCAAGTCGGTTCTCGTGTGTTGCTCGTTTGCTTGTGCGCTTCCCTGCTGATCGTCCTCCACGTCATATCCTTGTTGGTTACGTACCCGACACACTCCTCCAGAGGATCCTCGACGACGTCCCTGAACTGCCCCTTTGTCTTCCCCGAGACGTACACTTTCGTTATCTGAAACGGGCGCAACTGTCGCCTCGGCCACTAGGTGCTCCCTCCCCGGGTCTGTGCTATTCCGTCTGCCTCTGGCATCCAGTACTTTGACGCTCTCGTCAACTCTTACTACCAGGGCGCCAAGACGTTCCCCGTCGTCCTCCACGACGTCCACATGCTGGCAGAGGTCTTCCACCTTTTCGCCGAGTTCTTCCACGCCTTCCGTCACGCCAATCAGTTCGCCGAGTTGTTCCACGTCTTCCATCATGCCAATCAGTTCGCCGAGTTGTTCCACGTCTTCCGTCACGCCAATCAGTTCGCCGACTTGTTCCACGTCTT
Organism: Tenodera sinensis; assembly: GCA_030765045.1. Classification (NCBI taxonomy): domain Eukaryota; kingdom Metazoa; phylum Arthropoda; class Insecta; order Mantodea; family Mantidae; genus Tenodera; species Tenodera sinensis. Next base: position 120,118,842 of record CM060971.1, on the reverse strand, counting down.
CCGTCACGCCAATCAGTTCGCCGAGTTGTTCCACGTCTTCCGTCACGCCAATCAGTTCGCCGTCAATTTTCACCAATAGCTCCATCTTCATCTCTTTCAGCTCGGCAGCGAGGTTGTCGTTTGCCGTCTTCATTTCTGTAGTGAGGTTGTCGTTTGCCGTCTTCATCTCTTTCAGCTCGGCAACGAGGTTGTCGTTTCTCGTTTCCATTTTGGCAGCGAGGTTGTGGTTCGCCGTCTTCATCTCTTTCAGCTCGGCGAATAATTCTTTCATCATTGCCATCATCCTGGTTTCCGAATCTCCCTCCATCTTGGTTCTAACGTTGCAACTTCTAACGACGATGTAACGAAACTAGAAGCAATTCGACGAATCCCACTTCTGACACCAGTGTGACTTTTTGGTGATGGGTGTAAAGTAAATACGACAGATGTAGTCGAGATAAAGAAACACTTTTATTTCCGTAAACAGTAACTTTGTACACTCGTTGCAACAGCAAGAAAGTCTTTTCCGATTCTCCAACAGCACGGCTCCGAACTCGTAACACAAAGAACTAACTCTTCTCCGTCGGCACAACTCTCCACATCGTCTGTCCGTCTCCGTCGGCACGACTACTCAACCTTCACATACGTCTGACTGCCCTCTTCTCACACTTTACCGCTATTTATATCTCCCAGGCACTATTCTGGAAGCTTCAGGAACGTTCACTTATTGCGGCGAGATACAAAGTAGAAGACTCCAGAAGAATCTATCCTTTTCTCTCTTTCGGCAAGCGCCCCAACAATGCGGCCATTCTCTGTCTCTTTCCTTCGGCTCCTTTGCGGTAGTGCCGACAATAATGCGATGGGTGACACTGCGGTTGTCGGCAATTAGATGCGGCGGGCGCGGTGACAGTATAATTTTGTCTACCTCCTGCAGATTAACTAACTGCTGCAGTAACAGCCATTACAGGCCAAGGCTTACTGCCCAGCTGCTGTGTCCCCCACTACAGGCGTCATGAGTGGGGTGCAGAACTGGAGGATGGGACGTGGTCAGTGCCCTGAGCCCTCCTGGCCAGTTATGTGGCCTTCACGACCTGTCTCCTGCAGACTAACTAACCCCTAGAGTAACAGCCGTTACAGGCCAAGGCTTACTGCCCAGCTGCTGTGTCCCCCACTACAGGCATCATGAGGGGTGCAGAACTGGAGGATGGGACGTGGTCAGTGCACCGAGCCCTCTTGGCCAGTTATGTGGCTTTTGCGACCTGTCTCCTACAGTTTACCAGTTATTAATCATTGTAGCTGACAAGTGTAATAAAGTCAGCATTGAGCCAGAAAGTAAAGTTTCTCAACTGTTGTAAGTAAATATGTGAAATGTTTTTATGTTTCCAGAAAGCAACGTGGGAGTTGGAGCAGCCCGTCCATACCACAAGTGGAGCTCATGTTCTGGACTGGTGAACGAGTTTACAGAAGAAATGAGCAGTTATCATGTAAGAAACTTTCATTGATAGCATTTAGTTTATAACATTGTCAAGACAACATTGGTTCGTAATAACCGGGAATGTAAACTAGAACAAGAACATAGGTTTACTATTAACACAAAGCTTTGCCAGGTTCTGTGAACAGGAAAGAAAGGAATCTTGGTGAAGTTTTTAACTGTCTATTGCTTGGGATGGTGGCGCAGTTGAAATCTATATATTGTCAAATCCACGTGATATATTCAGCCAAGTATTGATGGAGCAAGTTCTACATATTGGTGCTGTTTTTTAAAATGATTATTAACACATAGCAGCAAGAATAATGTTCTTCTCAGAAAGATGAAATACTGTGATAGCAGATGCGATTCCTATCTACAGGGTCGAGGTTAACGGATGGAATGCATATATCAATGTTTTTTTATCTCAGTCTATTTATTCATTAACACTTCGTTATTTTACACTCTCAGCACCATATTAAATACTTAAACAACTTTACGTTTTTGTAATTTGTTAGAATTTACACTGGATAAAAGTTTGGTGAAAGTTCCATGTTCACACGCTACCAAAAACACGTCTTATCACCTTGAGCATATAGACGCTACTGAACTATTTCTCGGCGTCCTTCTGACGCAACACCGCCATTTTTGTATTCATCCGCGCAAATAGTTTTTATTATTGAACACAACAGACTAGCTAGTAACAACAAAATATTGCCTATCCTGAATATTAAAAATAAGTTCCTGATACACCCAAACAAGAACTAGAAATTTATACACTTTTAACAAACATTTATATGAACGATTTTCTATTGGGGTCTAATATTCTGTCTCATATGCCCCTTGTTTTGTTTTTCAAGTTGTCACCTATATTTACAATCTTGAAACACAATACAATACTTCTCCCTACTCCTCTGATTCAATCACTTTGTACAATATTTTTTTTTTTTTTTCTTTACAGTCTTCTTCACTGTTTGTCTTTGTCTTTTGTTTTGGCATGATATAGCATGTCTTTATAAATTTCACATATTCAATTACTACACAATACATTCAGTTATTATACAATACATATTCAGTTATTGTACAACACATTTAGTTATTACACAACATGTCCAATTATTATACAATATATCCAGTTATCATGCAATACATATTCAGTTATTGTACAACACATATTTATTTCTTATATAACACATAGTTATTGTACATTTGACATGGACACAAATATAATTCAAGTGTATCATGGCTTATTATGTTGTTTTTGACTTGTATTCATTGCTATGAGGAGAGAAAAACAGGATACAAATTTTGAGCTAATGATTATGATCATGTTTATGGCAATATTTTATTCAGTTCTTTGCCTTCTTTGTCTTATAAGCTTATGTATAGGCAGGTCATTAAGTCGGTTCTTAAACTCTGATGTTACTAATGGTACCATTTTTCTTAATTGGGTTATTATTCATTGTTGTTTGGTTCAACATTTCTTCAAGCTTAGCATTGGCTATATCCATCTTAATTCATGGGCATTGTTTTTCTGATTATGGTTTTCCTTACTTCACTAATTGTCACTTCTTTGTCTCTTATTTCTATAAGAGAAAACTTCTATACTTACAATTATTCTGTAATTGTATTATTTTTCTTCTCAATTTACCCTCGGCATCTTTGTGTCGAAATATTATATCTTTGTCATCATAATTGATTACTTTTTATCTTTGTCCCTGACATCCTTATGTCAAAAACATATTATCTTCCGTTGCTATAATTCATTTATTTAATGACAATCAGTGTCCTCATCTGTCTTTGTTGACAATGCTCTTTGTGGTCAATATAGCCAATGACTATGTTGGTTTTCTTCCTTGTTGTAATTCCTAATCTGAACATAATTTTCTATAAGTAACCCATTAAAAATTGTTATTTTCCATCATCTCTACTATTCCTGCCTTACATATTTGTTGGCAAAGACTATTTGGTCCTTTCTTTGTATGGCTTTAATTTATTTTTATGGTATCTTCCTACCAACTTGCCATTTGTATTCTGTAGCTCATACGTGTGGTCACCCAGCTGTTTTGTTATGACCAGTGGTCCAGTATACAATAGCTCCATCTTTCCAGATCTTTTCTCAGATGCCTTGGATGCTTTGTGGCTTTTTAAGAGCACCTTTTCTCCATTTTGTGGGGACCATTTCCTGACGAATCTTTTTACCTTGTTCCTCCCTTTTTCAGCCTTTTGCTGCAATCTTCTGAATGCCAATTGACATTTTTCCTTCTCTGATAATTCCCTTTGAGCAGCCATCGTAGTGTCAATGTCAATTGTCAATCTCTTGGGTTTCGTGTTGGTCATCAATTCGATTGGGGCAAACTTGGTCGTGGGGTTCACCGAATGGTTAATCACCTCCTCTATGTACCCGCATTTTTCCGTCCAGGAAGTGTGGTCTCTGTGGCAGAGTAGGCGGAAATATATGCTTATATCCCTCATGGTCCTCTCAGTCGGGTTTCCTTGGGGATAATACGCTGAGGAATAGTACAATTTTATTCCTAATGTTTTCAAGGTGTTCTGGAATAACTTACTCTTATGCATTGTTGCATTGTCCAATAGAATACATTTTATCCTCCCATATTTTGGGATGTAGTCCTTGACGATTTTATCTAGGCAAGTTCTGCTTTTAATGTTCTTAATGGGGTATATTTTGGTGAATTTTGTGAAAACATCAAACATGACGAAGATGTATCTGTTTCCATCTTTCCCCCTTGGTAGCTCTCCATGCTCGTCAATACACACCAATGCATTTCTCTCGTTCCTCACGATGGATTGTGGAACGACATCGTATCTTGCATTAATTGGCTTGGCCTTCTGACATAGGTCGCATGAGGAAATTAACTTCCTGACTTTCTTGCCAAGATGTTTGATGTACAATACTTCCTCAATGAGAAGAGTGAAGCATCGAGTGGTGGAATGCCAAAATGACCCTGTCCTGTAAGGAATTTGGTACCATCATTTTCCACTTCCTTACGTCGCGGCCATGCAATTTAAATAGGATGTTCCTAAATTTGCCTATCTTGGCTTCCAATTTTGGTATTATGTCTGGAGCCTTGTCGAATAGCCTCTTCAATTCAGGGTCTTCTTGTTGTAGCTTCGCTATGTTTTTGAAGTTTTGTAAGATTTCGTTGCTTTCTTTGCTATTTATCTGCATGATTTTAATTTCATGGTGTGGATTGTATATCGTCTCGGGTATGTGACTCTCCGACCTTAACCTTGACAATAAGTCACTGAAGATGTTCTCCTTCCCCGGGATGTGTTTGACCTCTACGTCGTGTGATGTTATTTCGTGTATGTACCTTGAGATTTTGGAGTTGGTTAGCTTGCATTTTTGAATGAAGGACAGGCTTACGTGATCTGTATATATAATTATTTTATAATGATATATATATTGCCTGAACTTTTGTAACGCAAAATGGATTGCACCTATTTCTAATTCGGTTATGCAGGCATTGGCTTCTATCTTGTTTAGAAATCTAGAAGCTGTGGCAATTACATGTTTGTTGCCATCTGCATCTTCTTGTGCTAATATTGCTCCATATGAGTGCGCACTAGCATCGGTGTATATTAGAAAAGGTGAATTTGGATCCGGTCGTTCCAGGAGAATACTGTGCTTGAGAAGTTCTTTGATATTCTCAAAGGCCACCTGGTGTTCAGCATTCCATTCCCACTTAGTATCTTTTTTCAACAGTGCTCTAAGGGGTACTAATTCCTTAGCGTAGTTGACCACGAATTTTGACTGGTACTGTAAAATGCCCAGAAACCTTCTCAACTGTTTCAAGTTACGAGGGGGTGGTATATGCTCTATGGCCTTGACCCTCTCCGGATTAGGTTGTATACCATTAGGCGTAATGATGTGGCCTAGAAATTCTGCCTCTTTGACGAAAAATTCACACTTTTCCAAATTTAGGGTCATGTTGCTTTCCTGGAACTTGGACAATACATAATCTATGTGATGTAAGTGTGACTCGGGATTCTTGCTGTATATCAAAAAATCGTCAACATATTGTGTTACAAAAGTCTCGATAGTATCCCCAAAAACTTTGTCTAGAGCCCTCAGTAGTGCACTGCTACTGGTCGATAGTCCAAAGGCACATTTTAAAAAATGGTATACCTTTCCTTTGTGCAAGAAACAGGTATATTTCCTGACATCTGGATGAAGAAGAATTTGCCAGAATGATGCTGTCAAGTCAAGACTTGTAAAATGTTGACCTCCCTTCAATTTCGTTATTAGTTGGTCTACCCCCTCAGGCCTGTAATGATCTGGCAAGGTATGTGCATTTATCTTCCTTGCGTCGATGGTCATCCTCAATTTTCCCTCTTTCTTATGGACCCATACCACTGGATTCACATAACATGAGTCCGACGGCTCTATTATTCCGTCCGCTAACATTTTCTGGATCACTCTGTCAGCTTCCTCCCTGATGGAGTTGGGGATGGGCCTGGATTTATGTAAATAGGGGGTGATATCTGTTACTGTAAAAGTATGTACATACTTATTACACGTACCTGGCTTTTTATTAAAAACTTTCCTGTTTTTAATCAATATTTTTCTAAGTTGGTTCCTTTCCTCTTCAGAGATGCCATGTGCTCCCCAGACCTTCTCGTCGATTAGCTGTGACATCGGTTCTTCTCCATCTGTTGGTAGTGGTTCAGGTTGGTAGTTGTCCGAGGTAACATACTCGTCTTCTGTGCAGATCCAATGGCTGCAAACATTAGTTTCCTCCTCGCTCGTCCAACCTGTTTTCTCCTTGCTTACCCTCAGGTCTACCAACCTATTCTTGTGGACATTGATGTTCTCCACAAAGAATTGTTCATCCGGATGGATCCCTGTCTGGTCTGGTTCCTCCTGGCATGTTTCTTCCTCCAGGAACTTCGCAGTGCATTCTGAGGTTCCTTCCTTAATAATAAATTCATGTAGGTCATAATTAATCACCAACCTCCAAAGGTTAAGCAAATCACTGCCAATGATTAGGGTAGCTGTTAGTCTAGGTACTACCAGGGCAATAAAATCGAACTTCCAACTTCCGATGTCTATTACCAGCCTTACCTGGTATTTAACATGTTCCTTTTTCTTGCCAATTGCTGTGCTGCAATACACTCCACACACAGGCAAGAATTCGGCATTTCTTTTAGTTATTAATTCCTGGAATAGCTGTTCGTCGCATACTGATGTGCTGGCTCCTGTATCAATCATCGCTGGCAATTCAATACCCCATACCTTCAGGCTAATCATTGGTGGATTGGTTATTTCCTTTCTTTCACTCGCCTGTCTTCTCAAGGTACCTACATTATATTTGTCAATATTGCCCCTACTGCCACACAGGTCAACTTCCGGGACACAAAGTTGACTTGTACTTAGTTCTCCTGGGCGTTGGAGGTGATTGTTGTTTCTGTATTCTGCGCAGCATCGGTCCTATCCGGCACATTTTCATTCTGTTCCTGTTGTCTTACGTTGTCGGTGTTCCATTGGTTTCTGCCCCTTTGACGTGAACCCGTATTGTATGACGGCCTTTGGCTGTTTAAGTATTCCCTACAGAATCGTATGTGATTCACTTGATGGGTACGGTCTCCTGGTCTCCCCCGATCATATCTATGCGTTCTGTATCTCGATTCACCCCTCGGTATTGTGTCGTGGTACCGCTGTCTTGTGTTCTCCATCCTCTCGTCATGATTATGTGGTTGTGGGAAATGGTGTGCCCCTCTCCCCCTTTCATGGGTGCTCGAAGTATTTCTATCTTCTCTTTCACTCTGGTTGTTCGTAGCCGTGCTCCGGTTTAAGATGGGTGAGTTTGGGTGACCGTTCCTATGTCTATGCTCATTAGGCCGACTATTTTGTGTTTCGAAGGCTGTCAGCAATTCTATCATATCTGCAAAATCTACTGGCCTCGCAACAATTAACCCTGTTCTCACTGTGTCTGGGAAATGTCTTGTTATGCTGGTAATTAGTTCTGCTTCCGACAAGTTGGGGTCTAATAGCTTTCCTTTGTTGGCTATTTTCATAAAATAATCGACTAGCGATAACCCTTTGGTTGGATCATATCTACCTGTCGCTAGCTCTACCCTAGTTTGGTTTTGCTTAGCTGGGCCCCAATACCTTGATAGGAATAAATTTCTGAATGAACTATACGACTCATGACCAGCTAGTGTTAACCTGAGCCATTCTAATGCCTTGTTTTTTTTAAGCTTTTCTTAACTATCATCATCCTAAGCTCATTTGGTATCCTTTTCACTTTAAAATATTCTTCCATCTCTTTAACAAAGAGTTTTGGATCGTCTCCCTTCTCCTCGTCAAATGTAGGTGGTGTGATTTCATGTAATATGCTGTTGGTGTAACATGTGTTGTGTGTCGTGTCATTGTTTGGTTGTGAACCTCTTTCTCCGTATGGTGAGTCAACATTTTGTACATTATTCAAGTAACTCTCATCTTGTACATTACTTACATCTAAATCATCTTGCCTATGTAGTGCATTCACAACATCATTTACATTAGCCAAACTTTCTTTCCCTTTTTTCATTTCTTCACAAATTGATTTTAAATCATTCTTTATTTCTAAGTGACTCTGTTTCATATCATTTATAGCATCTTGTTGTAAATGCACCACGTCATTCGTCGTCTTAATTTTAGGAATTACAATTTGTTCTACAGTTTCATTAATAATGTCTTTCTTTACTACTTCAATCTCTTTCCTTAATTCCTCAGTTATTTCTGCTTTTACATTTGTTATCTTACAGTCTACACTTGTATTACATTCTGTTATTTCCTCTCTACATCTAGCAATTTCTCCTTCTAACACAATCTTATTTTCTCTCATTTCTGATTCTATTTTTCCCATCCTATCTCCTAGGATTTCTATCCTAGCTTCTAAGGCTTCCTTTGTTTCATTTAAGTTTTTATGTACTAATTTTAAATTAGTTTCCATTACTTTCATATTTTCTTTACACTCCTGTCTTCCTAATTCCATTTTCTGTTCTAAATCCTTTCTCACTTCCTCCACTTTCTGACCTATAAAAAAAAAAAGAGAGCAATAGCAGTAATAGTAACCGTTTTTTTAGAGAGCACCATATTTTTATGTTTTGGCGGTCACATCGCTCTCTCACAACCCCCAGAATGTCTGGGGGACCACACCTGTCGTTGGTTTACGGGTCTCACCGACCTGAGCGGGAGAATTATCAAAATAAATTCACCGACCATATCCTCTGATTACCAATCAGAGGACGTATTACATGCCATGACAGGTCAGCATGTTAGGGGTTAAGGTTTTATAGAAAAATTAGAGAAATGGAGAGGTTGGAAAAATAAAGACTCCCTAGCCCTCAGGAGCCCTAATAGCATCGGGGTCGGAAGAGAACAAGAGATGACCAAGGTAAGGTCAGATAGGAAAGTTACAGTGAGGAGCAAAACACCAGTAAGTGGAAGTAATGTTCTGCTCAGCTTGGGTACCTTGTGGTCACTATCCACATATCCCCTAGACACCAGTAAGTGGAAGTAATGTTCTGCTCAGCTTGGGTACCTTGTGGTTGCCATTCACATATCCCCCAGACGGAGACCCCTGAGTACAGAATTGGGATATATTCTTCACCACTCTGTCCTCTATGTGATCTGCAAGAGGAAATGGATCAAGACCACCTTCAAATATGCCCGGCCACTTCTAGTGCCCCATCCATCAGTGAAAAATATTGGAGAGCAAGAGGATTAATGACTTCATTGTCAGAAATCCAGCATTAGCTAACAACAACTTTCTGACCTATCTCTTCCTTATTCTGTTCTAGTTTCTGACCTATTTCTTTTTTATTATTTTCTAAGTCCTCTCTAACTCCTTCTATTTTCTGACCTAAACTTTGTTCTATGTCCTGCTTTAATTCTACCCTATTCTGTTCCATTTTCTGACCTATTTCTTTTTTATTTTGTTCTAGTTTTTGTTCTATACTCTGACTTAAACTTTGTTCTAGTCTTTCAAACATGATCATCATTAACCTTTGGTCTTTGCTTATTGTTAGCTGTTCCTCACTTTCTGATTCTACCTGATAACTAGGCCTATCTGCCCCTTCCCCCACTCCTGTTTCTATCTCTTTTCGCGACATTTTAATTTCTTTATTCAATTCACTTAGGGTTAAAAGTCCCACTACTTTGCCGCTTCTCAGTAACATAAAAATGGAAATAAACTGTATGTGAAAACAAAAGTTTTTGATCCTACTTTCTTTTCCGTTGGTTCTTCGTCCAGTTATTTACGTCTCCTGGGCAGTTGGCTTCGCTAGATGATCTCCGGTGTTTTTCCCACGTTGATTATCCGTGCATCGATGTTCTGATGGCGATATCAAACGATGGTCTAATGGCATCTTCTTTCCATTTGACGCAGCGTCACTTGATGTTTTATCGTGATTTCAATTTTCGTAATTTTGCATTCCATCCTAAATTCAAGTTCCACGTTGGGTAAGCCATTTTGGTGCTGTTTTTTAAAATGATTATGAACACATAGCAGCAAGAATAATATTCTTCTCAGAAAGATGAAATACTGTGATAGCAGACGCGATTCCTATCTACAGGGTCAAGGTTAACGGATGGAATGCATATATCAATGTTTTTTTATCTCAGTCTATTTATTCATTAACACTTCGTTATTTTACACTCTCAGCACCATATTAAATACTTAAACAACTTTATGCTTTTGTAATTTGTTAGAATTTACACTGGATAAAAGTTTGGTGAAAGTTCCATGTTCACACGCTACCAAAAACACGTCTTATCACCTTGAGCATATAGACGCTACTGAACTATTTCTCGGCGTCCTTCTGACGCAACACCGCCATTTTTGTATTCATCCGCGCAAATAGTTTTTATTATTGAACACAACAGACTAGCTAGTAACAACAAAATATTACCTATCCTGAATATTAAAAATAAGTTCCTGATACACCCAAACAAGAACTAGAAATTTATACACTTTTAACAAACATTTATATGAACGATTTTCTATTGGGGTCTAATATTCTATCTCAATATCTTCTTCCTTTTTAATTTATTTGGCTGCTATCAGCAGCGACTGAAGCATAAAATGCACTCGTAGTGCTAGCATTACTTTGCCAACCTTTTTTTATAAAGTTTGGTAATTAAGGTCCCTTAACAATGATATAGGTGATGTCCAAGAAATGGTTGAATGAACCACATTGCTGTCACTAGCAGTGATTTGTTTTCACTGCAAAATGGCGTAGCACTAAACACCACCTACAATGACAACACAGAACTACACACGACTATTGTGTGGTTAATTGCATTGATTGACCTTATAGTTGGTTAAACTAGAAGCCTGGGACTGAAGTACTTACAATATCGAAGTCACCATTAAGGTTTGTTTGTTATCTCTCCTTGTGTGCTTTACCGGGGAAAATGTGAGTGTGTTGGCCATGGTAGCTCAGTGGTTAGAGCAGCTGGACGGAGACTGCAAGTTTAGTAGTTCATATTCTACCCTTTCCAACCTTGTCCTGCACACGGCTCTTGTGTGCAACAACAATTATTTCGTTTAGATGAATATTTTTCGCAAGTAAATAATGTGCTACCATAAAATTTACAAATGGATTACTGAGCAACATATCAACTTGTTACTGCCTTTCCATCAGCTCGAGGCCTTAGTGGAATGAATGAGATTGACTCCAGTACTGTAAACATCCTGGCAAACGTTCTTCTGCTTCAAGTGTTGCCAATTTACCTCCAATGTTATTCATGCTATGCCTTCTCACTGCTAATTTGTCCTAGTTTCAATTGTAGAATAGTGTGAGCTGCTAGTGTTATGTCGGAAGTAAGGTAAATCAGGGTTTTTTTGTTGTATATTTATATAGATCAGGAGCAGGTTTTCCTATGCATTTCAGTTTGACCTTGTCATCTAATGATAATGAACTACTTAGTAAAAAACTTTCTTTGTTCAGTTGGTTCACAATGCAATACTTGTTTAGTTTTCTTTTCAAATGCAGAAAAATTACTGCACGATACTGTACTTTATCACTGAGGTGTGTCATTTTGTTTTGGCTCCTCTAGTGACATGCTGTGGTACTCAGGCGTAAGTGAAGATGCTCCTCGTACAGCAAACTCACATCTTGTGAACAATGGAAAACACGCCTCCATTTATATCCTAGATTTAACTACAATGGTCATATAGACAGCCTTTTTCCTTAGGAACATGTTGAATGGTATATACAGTTGTGTTCTACTCACACAGACTCAGGGTTAGAGAAAACTGCTGCCACCACCAGCCGGGAATTGAACCAATGACCCCTCACACGCACAGCAAGCAGGTGCTCTACCAACTAAGTCATGGGGCCAACCTGCTAACACTTGTTGCTCTACTGCAGTCAGCAATCAATAACATAAGGGTCATGTTGTTTCACTCAGAAAGCAAGTGAATCTACCTGCTAAAGTACAAAAGTACGATTGCTGTCTGTCCCAGAGGTACCCAACCTAACAAAGAAAGCACAACACATAGTCTCCTTTCAGCTTGATGCACTTTTCCCAGCAATGCTCAGTAGCCCTAGGAAATTAATACTTTTATCTTTCATTTTGCATGAAAAAATGTAATGAAACATTAAAATACAATAGAATTTATTCACGTTAAGAAATACAATGAATTCATGGCTTCATCAAAATGAAAATAATACATTACATTTCTACATATACAACATTTTACAATGTGATGAATAAAAATAAATGCAACTGACACTAATGTTGGTGTTGCTGTCCGTTGTGGGGCTTCCTCTTGAGTTGAAGTGTGTCCCGCAGATCCATGAAACAAACAAACACGGTATCTATTGTTAACTGTTATACAATGTGATGATGCTCCATGCATTATAAATAAGCAGATTGATGGCGCATATACCACAATTGTATATAATTTACATGATTTGAAAACTAATATGTATTTCATATTCCTACAATCACTTACAGTGAATGGTAAATTTGTTAAATAGTGATCTATGTAACTAGTGTATGGTCCGAGTGAATGTGACACGAGCATATGCTTTGGCTCACACACTAACTTACACACATGTTACAACTTTTTATTTAATTTTAGCATTAAAATTTGCAAAATTAATAAATCTCCTCAATGAAAAATTATAATGTATCAGAGATCAGAAATGTGTGTCAGAATATGGTTGCTGTTTCATTTGTTTCAACACTTATAGGGAAAATAGAAGGTAATGATAAAACAATTGAAGATATGGATTAAAGAGTATTAAAAGTTTTGTGAGTGTGGAAAACAAGTGAGTGTTTGCGAGAGTGACAGTTTCAGGTTTTCTTATAGGCGCATTGGAGATAATTGTGTAATTGCTGTCTTGCTGCCATGGCTATTATGCTATTCATTTTTTGGCTGGTGCCACAAATAGGGTAATTTCACGCGACTTACGCCATCTTAATTAGCTATTTTAATGCTACAATTGCATAAAGAATATTTTTTGCAGCCTGCCGTAAACTTGTGATGAAATTCTATAAAATGGAAAATTGGTTTTTGAGTGTTTACGGACACACTTTAACTGTGCGGTTCTCGATGTCCCATTGTATATTGGCAGTGAAAGGTCAGAGGTCTCTTTATCAGGTTGAGGTTAGGTCCTTTTATCTGCTGTAAATCTACAACACAGTACCAACAACTTTATTTCCATTCTCAAGGAACACACACTAAGGATTTTCATGCCCCCAAAAATTATTTGCCCTCCATTGGGTTTAAAGCTGCGAACTCTTCTACAAATAACTCATACAATTATCTGCATGTTCGAAATAGAAATGTTACATTTACACTGTATTCTCTACTTACTTTTGGCTAACACATTCATATTCACTCTTCTGGAAATAAGTCATATGATTTTCTGTATGTTTGAAATAGAAATGTTATATATTACATCCACACTGTTTTCTCTACTTTAAGGTAACACATTCATACCTGTTTCTCTATGTTTGAAATAGAAATGTGATGTATTACATTCACACTCTTTTCTCTACTTACTTTTGGGTAACAGATTCATATCATTTTCTCTACTCACTCTTCTAGGTCATACAATTTTCTTTATCTTTGAAATATAAATGCTGTACATTACATTCACACTTTTTTCTACTCACTCTTCTAGAAATAAGTCATACAATTTTCTATGTCTTTGAAATAGAAATGCTATATATTACATTCACACTGTTTTCTCTACTTACGCTTCTACAAATGAGTCATTCAATTTTGTGCATGTTTGAAATAGAAATGCTATTACATTCATACTGTTTTCTTTACCCACTTTTAGGTAACACATTCAGATCCCTCTGTACTCACTCTTCTACAATTAAGTTACACACTTTTCTGTATGTTTCAAATAGAAATGCTACGTATTACATTCACAGTGTTTTCTCTACTCATCTAAAAATAAATCATACAATTTTCTGTATCTTTGAAATAGACATGCTATATATCACATTCACACTGTTTTCCCTACTTACTCTTCTACAAATGAGTCATTCAATTTTGTGCAGGTTAGAAATAGAAATGCTATTATGCTATTACATTTACACTTGTATATATAACATGAAGATAAGTTACAGTTTATTCACACACAGACAAAATAGGTAGCCAAGTAGCCTAAAATCCTACATCTAATAGTTACATACAAAATAACAAATAAAAGTTGTGTTTTATGACATCAACTGCCATCAGGAATGGAGAAGAAGATTGTGTGGCTTGTTTATCTGGATGATGTTCCTCAGAAACAAAGGAAAATTGAGCATTTGCTTATATGAACTTGTTTGCTTGGTTTCAGGTCCGCAGAACTTACACAGGAAGGTTTGTTGTCTGGAAAGAAAGAGAGAGGATTGTGGTTCTGCACCAGTGAAAGTGAGTACATGCATAAAACACAAATAGCACACACAAGCTGCACCTATATGAGAAAAATATACTGTAAAAACCATAATTTAACATAGCTCATGAATTACAAAAAATTCATACTTCATTCTTGAAGAAAATGAACCATTTTTTATATGGTTGTAACACTCTCATGCTTAAATTCTACAATTAAAGAGAATGTACCTAACATTTGTTTTTAAAGTGAGATTATGTAATAAAATAAGAAGTACCTACTAAATATTTTGGAGTAGTACTTACTTCCTCTTACCAGGTTCCAGTTCCACTTGCTCGCTCTTGGTAGATAGCTTTAGCCATTACTCCTCTCCTTTTTCAGTTGCTGCCAACATAAAGCTTATTTATTATCATTTTAAAACTCACACATTATGCAATATACTAAGATTTTATAAACACACCGACTATTTGTTTTTTTTTTTTTTTTTTTTTTTTTTTTTTTTTTTTTTTCTTATTTGATACATTATTGTTGCAATTTGATACGGCTAGTACAAGAAATACAATAGAAAAACAAATCACTGCTTTACCAAACCAATATATATTTTTAAGACATTTTGCATGATAGATAAAATATGCATATGTTGAATTGTCTGTGGTAAACCATGAGTATAACGTATAAAAATGTAACACATAATTTGTTTCAATAACTGTTTTTGTGGTATGAACAATCTCTGGGATGTTCACTGTTACTGTTTGAAGTTAGGTCTTTTGAGTAATGTTTGGCGAGGTTTTACGAATTCACTGTTAATTAACTATTGTGTGTAATTGATTGAAAGTACTTCCCATTAATTCAGTAACTCAAACAGTTTATAAATAAAATTAGTAGTTTCAATATGGGTACTATTTGCTATACAACAGAGGTCTAACTTCAGCCCACGCTCTGACAAGAACATCTGGTGTAATGCTTTTAGATGTGCAATATTGTCAATTCTTTCACTCGTTCTTGACATAGCCTCTAATGGAGTAAGATCTGAACTTCTGGCTGGCCATGAGATTGGTCCATTTCTGCCAATCCATCATTCTGGAAATTGATTATTTAACTCTTGTTGGACATGGTTTGCAAAATGCCACAGTGCTGCATTTTGTTGAAAGATTATTTGCAACCACATTTCCACTTGCTTGACTTGAGGAACTAGAAATTTGTGCAGCATGTCCAGTATGTAATGGAGTTGATTTTCTTTCATCAACAAAATAGAATGGACCAAAAATCTTGTACATAACACTGCACCAAACATTCTCCTTAGGAGAATCTTGGATGTGGATTTTCCAAGGTCTAAATTTGGCAATTGTGCTAATTAATACAACTATTTACATGGAATGTGGCCTCATTGGACAAGATGATATCTCAAACATCAATTCTTTGTAGCATGTTAGCAGCAAATTCAGCCCTAAACTATTTATCATCTGCTTTTATTGCATGCAGCAGTTGGTTTTACAGCTATGCAATTTCATTTTCTTCCACATGACATCATGCATTGATCAGTTTCAAAGATGTAAACGTAGACTGCAGCATGGAACAGACTTGTGAGGACTGTGAACATAACATCTTTGACGGTTATGGCCTTTTAAGGTCAATTGCTTATGTCTACATGAAAACCGGTTTTATGAATTAGAGGAAGACCCGCATAAGTAGCAAAACAATTTGGACTGGAAAGGTTTAAAAGTACTCTCAGTCAGTTACACATAATATGTAGTTGACAGTAAACTTGCAAAATTCTGCCATACGCTCTCACAAACTACCATACTTTAATTTCATTTCCTGAAGTAGTGTTATTCTTTGACTTTCCTGCAAAGTCAGGGAATTTGAAGTCTGTAATACATGGCAACCAAAATTTACATTTGGCTATCAGTTTCTATCTAAAATGAAATGTGTGATGACCCAGTAATAAACAATACCTACCTATTTACCTGCCTACCTATCCTCTTAACTATTTACCTACATACCTTTTAGCCTGCTTCCCTTCCTTCATATCTTTTAGCGTACCTGCCTTTTAGCCTATCTTTTAGCCTGCCTATCTACCTTTCAGCCTACGTAACTTTTAGCCGGCCTGCCTACATTTTAGCCTACTTATCTTTTAACCTGCCTGCCTAACTTTTAGCCTATCTTCTAGCCTGACTATTAGCCTACCTACAGTTTAGCCCACCTGCCTACCTTTTAGCCTATGTATCTGTTAGCCTACCTTTTAGCCTACCTATCTTTTAACCTATCTACCTATCTACCCTTTAGCCTATCTACCTTTTAGCCTACCTATCTTTTAGCCTATGTATCCTTTAGCCTACCTGCCTTTTAGCCTATTTACCTTTTAGCCTACCTACCTTTTAGCCTTTCCACCTTTTAACCTATCTTTCAGCCTACCTCCTACCTTTTAGCCTGCCTATCTTTTAGCCTACGTACATTTTAGCCTACATATCTTTTATCCTATCTACCTTTTAGGCTATCTTTTAGCCTGCCTGCCTGCCTATCTTTTAGCCTACCTACCTTTTAGCCTATCTTTTGGCCTATGTATCTTTTAGCCTATCCACCTTTTAACCTATCTACATTTTATCCTATCTTTTAGCCTATTTACCTTTTAGCCTACCTACCTTTTAGCCTTTCCACCTTTTAACCTATCTACATTTTAGTCTGTTTCCTTTTAGCCTACCTACCTTTTAGCCTACCTACCCATTAGCCTATCTTTCAGCCTGCCTGCCTACCTTTTAGCCTACGTACATTTTAGCCTATGTATCTTTTATCCTATCTATCTTTTAGCCTATGTATCTTTTTGCCTACCTACTTTTTAGCCTACCTACCCTTTAGCCTATCTTTTAGCCTACGTACATTTTAGCCTATGTATCTTTTATCCTATCTATCTTTTAGCCTATGTATCTTTTTGCCTACCTACTTTTTAGCCTACCTAACTTTTAGCCTATCTTTTAGCCTACGTACATTTTAGCCTACGTATCTTTTATCCTATCTACCTTTTAGGCTATCTTTTAGCCTACCTGCCTATCTTTTAGCCTATGTATCTTTTTGCCTACCTACTTTTTAGCCTACCTTTTAGCCTACATATCTTTTATCCTATCTACCTTTTAGGCTATCTTTTAGCCTGCCTATCTTTTAGCCTATGTATCCTTTAGCCTACCTGCCTTTTAGCCTATCTTTTAGTCTAGCTATCTGTTAGCTTATTTACCTTTTAGCCTGCCATTTAGCCTATCCACCTTTTACACTACCTATCTTTTAGCCTACCTACCTTTAGCTTATCCACCTTTTAACCTATCTACCTTTTAGACTGCCTAACTTTTAGCCTATGTAACGTTTAGCCTATCCACCTTTTAACCTATCCTCATTTTAGCCTGCCTACCTTTTAGCCTATCTTTTAGCATACCTGCCTTTTAGCCTACCTACATTTTAGCCTATCTACCTTTTAGCCTACGTATCTTTCATCCTACCTACCTTTTAGCCTATCTTTTGGCCTATGTATCTTTTAGCCTATCCACCTTTTAACCTATCTACATTTTATCCTATCTTTTAGCCTATTTACCTTTTAGCCTACCTACCTTTTAGCCTTTCCACCTTTTAACCTATCTACATTTTAGTCTGTTTCCTTTTAGCCTACCTACCTTTTAGCCTACCTACCCATTAGCCTATCTTTCAGCCTGCCTGCCTACCTTTTAGCCTATGTATCTTTTTGCCTACCTACCTTTTAGCCTACCTACCCTTTAGCCTATCTTTTAGCCTACGTACATTTTAGCCTATGTATCTTTTATCCTATCTATCTTTTAGCCTATGTATCTTTTTGCCTACCTACTTTTTAGCCTACCTACCTTTTAGCCTATCTTTTAGCCTACGTATCTTTTATCCTATCTACCTTTTAGGCTATCTTTTAGCCTATGTATCTTTTTGCCTACCTACTTTTTAGCCTACCTTTTAGCCTATGTATCTTTTTGCCAACCTACTTTTTAGCCTACCTTTTAGCCTACGTATCTTTTATCCTATCTACCTTTTAGGCTATCTTTTAGCCTGCCTGCCTATCTTTTAGCCTATGTATCCTTTAGCCTACCTGCCTTTTAGCCTATCTTTTAGCCTATCTTTTAACCTATCTACATTTTAGCCTATTTACCTTTTGGCCTGCCATTTAGCCTATCCACCTTTTACACTACCTATCTTTTAGCCTACCTACCTTTAGCTTATCCACCTTTTAACCTATCTACCTTTTAGACTGCCTAACTTTTAGCCTATGTATCGTTTAGACTATCCACCTTTTAACCTATCCTCATTTTAGCCTACCTACCTTTTAGCCTATCTTTTAGCATACCTGCCTTTTAGCCTACCTACATTTTAGCCTATCTACCTTTTAGCCTACGTATCTTTCATCCTATCTACCTTTTAGACTATCTTTTAGCCTACCTACATATTAGCCTACATATCTTTTAGCCTATCTACCTTTTAGACTACCTATCTTTTAGCCTACCTACATATTAGCCTACATTCTTTTAGCCTATCTTTTAACCTATCCTCATTTTAGCCTACCTACCTTTTAGACTACCTACCTACCTTTTAACCTATCTATCTTTTAGCCTATCTATCTTTTAACCTGCCTGCCTATCTTTTAGCATACCTGCCTTTTAGCCTACCTACATTTTAGCCTATCTACCTTTTAGCCTACGTATCTTTCATCCTATCTACCTTTTAGGCTATCTTTTAGCCTACCTACATATTAGCCTACATATCTTTTAGCCTATCTATCTTTTAACCTATCTATCTTTTAGCCTACCTACATATTAGCCTACCTGCATTTTAGCCTACCTGCCTTTTACCCTATCTACCCTTTAGCCTATCTACATTTTAGCCTATCTTTTAACCGATCTACATTTTTTTTTTCCAATTTCAATTTATTCATCCATATGTTTCTGTTACATAGGATATATCAAGAGTTCAGAAGAACTTACCTAATATGTACATATAAAGTTTAATTACAACGTTTATTTACAAATCTTTCAATTTCACGTACCTGTAAAATACATCTACACTCATTTACACAATTTGATTACATTTAGTGTTGTACTTAAATTCTTCAGTATTGTAGAATGCATTTTCTAGTAAATAGTTCTTAATGGTTTTTATTTGTATCTCTCTTTTTTTAAGTCTTTTATTTCCTTGGGCAAAGCATTATAATGTTCTTTTCCTATACTTTTAATTGAACGATTATTTAATGTTCCCAAAGTAATCTAGGTATCTTTTAGCCTACCTTTTAGCCTATCTTTTACCGTACCCACTTTTAGCCTATCCACCTTTTAATTTATCTACTTTTTAGCCTATCTACCTTTTAGCCTATCCACCTTTTAACCTATCTACATTTTAGCCTATTGACTCGGGGGTCTCCGTCTAGGGGATATGTGAATAGCGACCACAAGGTACCCAAGCTGAGCAGAACATTACTTCCACTTACTGGTGTTTTGCTCCTCACTGTAACTTTTCTATCTGACCTTACCTTGGTCATCACTTGTTCTCTTCCGACCACGATGCTATTAGGGTTCCCATGGGCTAGGGAGTCTTTATTTTTCCAACCTCTCCATTTCTCTATAATATCTTAACCCCAACATGCTGACCTGTCATGGCATGTAATACGTCCTGTGATTGGTGATCAGAGGATATGGTCGGTGAATTTATTTTGATAATTCTCCCGGTCAGGTCGGTGAGACCCGTAAACCAACGACAGGTGTGGTCCTCCAGACATTCTGGGCGGTTGTGAGAGAGTGATGTGACCGCCAAAACATAAAAATATGGTGCTCTCTAAAAAGCGGTTACTATTACTGCTATTGCTCTCTTCAATATCATCAGTGAAAAATATTGGAGAGCAAGAGGATTAATGACTTCATTGTCAGAAATCCAGCATTAGCCAACCACTATCTTCTAGCCTATCTACCATTTAGCCTACCTATCATTTAGCCGATCTACTTTTTAGCCTATCTTCTAGCCTATCTACCTGTTAGCCTATCCATCATTTAGCCTATCTTTTAGCCATTCAACCTGTTAGCCTATCTACCTGTTAGCCTACCTATCATTTAGCCTATCTTCTACCCTATCTACCTGTTAGCGTATCTATCTTCTAACCTATCTTCTAGCCTATCCACCTTTTAGCCTATCCATCATTTAGCCTATCTATCTTCTAGCCTATCTACCTGTTAGCCTATCCATCATTTAGCCTATCTTTTAGCCATTCAACCTGTTAGCCTATCTACCTGTTAGCCTATCTACCTTTTAGCCTACCTATCATTTAGCCTATCTATCATTTAGCCTATCTATCATTTAGCCTATCTAACATTTAGCCTATCTAACATTTAGCCTATCTAACATTTAGCCTATCTTCTAGCCTATGTACCTGTTAGCCTATCTACCTTTTGGCCTATCTAACATATAGCCTATCATTTAGCCTATGTACCTTTAAGGCTATCTTTTAGCCTACCTATCATTTAGCCTATCTAGCTTTTAGCCTATCTAACATTTAGCCTATCTACCTGTTAGCCTATCTAACATTTAGCCTATCATTTAGCCTATCTACCTGTTAGCCTATGTACCTTTAAGGCTCTCTTTTAGCCTACCTATCATTTAGCCTATCTAGCTTTTAGCCTATCTAACATTTAGCCTATCATTTAGCCTATCTACCTGTTAGCCTATGTACCTTTAAGCCTATCTTATAGCCTACCTATCATTTAGCCTATCTAGCTTTTAGCCTATCTATCATTTAGCCTATCTCCCTGTTAGCCTATGTAACATTTAGCCTACCTGTTAGCCTATCTGTCATTTAGCCTATCTTCTAGCCTCTCTAACATTTAGCCTATCTTCTAGTCTATCTAACATTTAGCCTATCTTCTAGTCTATCAACCTGTTAGCCTATCTATCATTTAGCCTATCTTCTAGTCTATGTACCTGTTAGCCTATCTTTTAGCCTATCAACCTGTTAACCTATCTATCATTTAGCCTATCTTCTAGTCTATGTACCTGTTAGCCTATCTTTTAGCCTATCTACCTGTTAGCCTATCTATCATTTAGCCTATCTACCTGTTAGCCTATCTACCTTTTAGGCTATCATTTAGCCTATCTTCTAGCCTATCTACCTGTTAGCCTATCTATCGTTTAGCCTATCTACCTTTTAGGCTATCATTTAGCCTATCTTCTAGCCTATCTACCTGTTAGCCTATCTTTTAGCCTATCAACCTGTTACACTATCTACCTTGTAGCCTACCTATCATTTAGCCTAACTTCTACCCTATCTACCTGTTAGCCTATCTACCCATCTGTACTCTGTACATTACATACTATGTAAGAATTAAAATAGGTATGCTATGATTAGTGTGCACAGTTAATATTTTGAGTTCGCTTATCTTAAATTTGACACACTTAACACATGAGTAAGAATATTTTTACTAATAAGCTAAATGTACATGTGTAACATGTTAGAATGTATTACTTAGCTATAAATTTGGACTGCTTTTTCATACAAGCAAAAATGTAAACATTGAAGCAATGACACAGTCTGTAGAAGCCAAGTAACATGATTTTGTACATGTATAATAACTATGTAAGTGTCAATGCACTAGAAGTATTATCTTCATCTCGTACTTTAACAGCAAAACTGGAAACCTAAACATGTTTTGCATGTTTTTTATGCATTTAATTGTAAATGCTTCTGACATGTTCTATGTTCAAGGTCTGACTGGCCATCATTGAACCCACAGAACACAATCTAATCTATCTATCATTTAGCCTATGTATCTTCTAGCCTACCTATCGTTTAGCCTATCTAGCTTTTAGCCTATCTATCATTTAGCCTATGTATCTTCTAGCCTACCTATCTTCTAGCCTATCTACCTTTTAGCCTATCTTCTAGCCTAACTACTTCTAGACTACCTATCATTTAGCTTATCTACCTTTTAGCCTATCTTTTAGCGCTATCTAACTTTTAGCCTATCTTCTAGCCTATCTACCTTTTAGCCTATCTACCTTTTAGCCTATCTTTTAGCCTATCAACCTGTTACACTATCTATCATATAGCCTATCTTCTAGCCTATCTACCTTTTAGCCTATCTACCTTTTAGGCTATCATTTAGCCTATCTTCTAGCCTATCTACCATTTAGCCTATCTTTTAGCCTATCTACCTGTTAGCCTATCTATCATTTAGCCTATCTATCTTCTAGCCTATCTACCTGTTAGCCTATCCATCATTTAGCCTATCTATCTTCTAGCCTATCTACCTGTTAGCCTATCCATCATTTAGCCTATCTTTTAGCCATTCAACCTGTTAGCCTATCTACCTGTTAGCCTACCTACCATTTAGCCTATCTTCTAGCCTATCTATCTTCTAACCTATCTTCTAGCCTATCCACCTTTTAGCCTATCTATCTTTTAGCCTATCTACCTTTTAGCCTATCTATCATTTAGCCTATCTATCATTTAGCCTATCTAACATTTAGCCTATCTTCTAGCCTATGTACCTGTTAGCCTATCTACCTTTTGGCCTATCTAACATATAGCCTATCATTTAGCCTATGTACCTTTAAGGCTCTCTTTTAGCCTACCTATCATTTAGCCTATCTAGCTTTTAGCCTATCTAACATTTAGCCTATCTACCTGTTAGCCTATCTAACATTTAGCCTATCTACCTGTTAGCCTATGTACCTTTAAGGCTCTCTTTTAGCCTACCTATCATTTAGCCTATCTAGCTTTTAGCCTATCTAACATTTAGCCTATCTACCTGTTAGCCTATCTAACATTTAGCCTATCATTTAGCCTATCTACCTGTTAGCCTATGTACCTTTAAGCCTATCTTATAGCCTACCTATCATTTAGCCTATCTAGCTTTTAGCCTATCTCCCTGTTAGCCTATGTAACATTTAGCCTACCTGTTAGCCTATCAGTCATTTAGCCTATCTTCTAGCCTCTCTAACATTTAGCCTATCTTCTAGTCTATCTAACATTTAGCCTATCTTCTAGTCTATCAACCTGTTAGCCTATCTATCATTTAGCCTATCTTCTAGTCTATGTACCTGTTAGCCTATCTTTTAGCCTATCAACCGGTTAACCTATCTATCATTTAGCCTATCTTCTAGTCTATGTACCTGTTAGCCTATCTTTTAGCCTATCTACCTGTTAGCCTATCTATCATTTAGCCTATCTACCTGTTAGCCTATCTACCTTTTAGGCTATCATTTAGCCTATCTTCTAGCCTATCTACCTGTTAGCCTATCTATCGTTTAGCCTATCTACCTTTTAGGCTATCATTTAGCCTATCTTCTAGCCTATCTACCTGTTAGCCTATCTTTTAGCCTATCAACCTGTTACACTATCTACCTTGTAGCCTACCTATCATTTAGCCTAACTTCTACCCTATCTACCTGTTAGCCTATCTACCCATCTGTACTCTGTACATTACATACTATGTAAGAATTAAAATAGGTATGCTATGATTAGTGTGCACAGTTAATATTTTGAGTTCGCTTATCTTAAATTTGACACACTTAACACATGAGTAAGAATATTTTTACTAATAAGCTAAATGTACATGTGTAACATGTTAGAATGTATTACTTAGCTATAAATTTGGACTGCTTTTTCATACAAGCAAAAATGTAAACATTGAAGCAATGACACAGTCTGTAGAAGCCAAGTAACATGATTTTGTACATGTATAATAACTATGTAAGTGTCAATGCACTAGAAGTATTATCTTCATCTCGTACTTTAACAGCAAAACTGGAAACCTAAACATGTTTTGCATGTTTTTTATGCATTTAATTGTAAATGCTTCTGACATGTTCTATGTTCAAGGTCTGACTGGCCATCATTGAACCCACAGAACACAATCTAATCTATCTATCATTTAGCCTATGTATCTTCTAGCCTACCTATCGTTTAGCCTATCTAGCTTTTAGCCTATCTATCATTTAGCCTATGTATCTTCTAGCCTATCTACCTTTTAGCCTATCTTCTAGCCTAACTACTTCTAGACTACCTATCATTTAGCTTATCTACCTTTTAGCCTATCTTTTAGCGCTATCTAACTTTTAGCCTATCTACCTTTTAGCCTATCAACCTGTTACACTATCTATCATATAGCCTATCTTCTAGCCTATCTACCTTTTAGCCTATCTACCTTTTAGGCTATCATTTAGCCTATCTTCTAGCCTATCTACCATTTAGCCTATCTTTTAGCCTATCTACCTGTTAGCCTATCTATCATTTAGCCTATCTATCTTCTAGCCTATCTACCTCTTAGCCTATCCATCATTTAGCCTACCTATCATTTAGCCTATCTATCATTTAGCCTATCTATCTTCTAGCCTATCTACCTGTTAGCCTATCTATCATTTAGCCTATGTATCTTCTAGCCTATCCATCATTTAGCCTATCTATCATTTAGCCTATCTATCTTCTAGCCTATCTACCTGTTAGCCTATCCATCATTTAGCCTATCTATCATTTAGCCTATCTATCTTCTAGCCTATCTACCTGTTAGCCTATCCATCATTTAGCCTATCTTTTAGCCATTCAACCTGTTAGCCTATCTACCTGTTAGCCTACCTATCATTTAGCCTATCTTCTAGCCTATCTACCTGTTAGCCTATCTATCTTCTAGCCTATCTACCTGTTAGCCTATCTATCATTTAGCCTATCTATCATTTAGCCTATCTAACATTTAGCCTATCTAACATTTAGCCTATCTAACATTTAGCCTATCTAACATTTAGCCTATCTTCTAGCCTATGTACCTGTTGGCCTATCTATCATTTAGCCTATCTATCATTTAGCCTATCTATCATTTAGCCTATCTATCATTTAGCCTACCTATCATTTAGCCTATCTATCATTTAGCCTATCTATCATTTAGCCTACCTATCATTTAGCCTAACTATCATTTAGCCTATCTATCATTTAGCCTATCTACCTGTTAGCCTATCCATCATTTAGCCTATCTATCATTTAGCCTATCTATCTTCTAGCCTATCTACCTGTTAGGCTATCATTTAGCCTATCCTCTAGCCTATCTACCATTTAGCCTATCTACCTTTTAGCCTATCTAACATTTAGCCTATCTTTTAGCCTATCTATCTGTTAGCCTATCTATCATTTAGCCTATCTATCTTCTAGCCTATCTACCTGTTAGCCTATCTATCATTTAGCCTATCTATCATTTAGCCTATGTATCTTCTAGCCTATCTATCTGTTAGCCTATCCATCATTTAGCCTACCTATCATTTAGCCTATCTATCATTTAGCCTATCTATCTTCTAGCCTATCTACCTGTTAGCCTATCTATCATTTAGCCTATCTATCATTTAGCCTATGTATCTTCTAGCCTATCTACCTGTTAGCCTATCCATCATTTAGCCTATCTATCATTTAGCCTATCTATCTTCTAGCCTATCTACCTGTTAGCCTATCCATCATTTAGCCTATCTATCTTCTAGCCTATCTACCTGTTAGCCTATCCATCATTTAGCCTATCTTTTAGCCATTCAACCTGTTAGCCTATCTACCTGTTAGCCTACCTATCATTTAGCCCATCTTCTAGCCTATCTACCTGTTAGCCTATCTATCTTCTAACCTATCTTCTAGCCTATCCACCTTTTAGCCTATCTATCTTTTAGCCTATCTACCTTTTAGCCTACCTATCATTTAGCCTATCTATCATTTAGCCTATCTAACATTTAGCCTATCTAACATTTAGCCTATCTAACATTTAGCCTATCTAACATTTAGCCTATCTAACATTTAGCCTATCTTCTAGCCTATGTACCTTTTAGCCTATCTATCATTTAGCCTATCTATCATTTAGCCTATCTATCATTTAGCCTATCTATCATTTAGCCTACCTATCATTTAGCCTATCTATCATTTAGCCTACCTATCATTTAGCCTACCTATCATTTAGCCTATCTATCATTTAGCCTATCTATCATTTAGCCTATCTATCATTTAGCCTATCTTCTACCCTATCTACCTGTTAGCCTATCTATCTGCTAACCTATCTTCTAGCCTATCCACCTTTTAGCCTATCTATCTTTTAGCCTATCTACCTTTTAGCCTACCTATCATTTAGCCTATCTATCATTTAGCCTATCTAACATTTAGCCTATCTAACATTTAGCCTATCTTCTAGCCTATGTACATGTTAGCCTATCTACCTTTTGGCCTATCTAACATATAGCCTATCATTTAGCCTATGTACCTTTAAGGCTCTCTTTTAGCCTACCTATCATTTAGCCTATCTAGCTTTTAGCCTATCTAACATTTAGCCTATCTACCTGTTTGCCTATCTAACATTTAGCCTATCATTTAGCCTATCTACCTGTTAGCCTATGTACCTTTAAGGCTCTCTTTTAGCCTACCTATCATTTAGCCTATCTACCTGTTAGCCTATCTAACATTTAGCCTATCATTTAGCCTATCTGCCTGTTAGCCTATGTACCTTTAAGCCTATCTTTTAGCCTACCTATCATTTAGCCTATCTAGCTTTTAGCCTATCTATCATTTAGCCTATCTACCTGTTAGCCTATGTAACATTTAGCCTACCTGTTAGCCTATCTGTCATTTAGCCTATCTTCTAGCCTATCTAACATTTAGCCTATCTTCTAGTCTATGTACCTGTTAGCCTATCTTCTAGCCTATCAACCTGTTAGCCTATCTATCATTTAGCCTATCTTCTAGTCTATGTACCTGTTAGCCTATCTTTTGGCCTATCAACCTGTTAGCCTATCTATCATTTAGCCTATCTTCTAGTCTATGTACCTGTTAGCCTATCTATCATTTAGCCTATCTACCTGTTAGCCTATCTACCTTTTAGGCTATCATTTAGCCTATCTTCTAGCCTATCTACCTGTTAGCCTATCTATCGTTTAGCCTATCTACCTTTTAGGCTATCATTTAGCCTATCTTCTAGCCTATCTACCTGTTAGCCTATCTAACATTTAGCCTATCTTTTAGCCTATCAACCTGTTACACTATCTATCATTTAGCCTATCTACCTTGTAGCCTACCTATCATTTAGCCTAACTTCTACCCTATCTACCTGTTAGCCTATCTACCCATCTGTACTCTGTACATTACATACTATGTAAGAATTAAAATAGGTATGCTATGATTAGTGTGCACAGTTAATATTTTGAGTTCGCTTATCTTAAATTTGACACACTTAACACATGAGTAAGAATATTTTTACTAATAAGCTAAATGTACATGTGTAACATGTTAGAATGTATTACTTAGCTATAAATTTGGACTGCTTTTTCATACAAGCAAAAATGTAAACATTGAAGCAATGACACAGTCTGTAGAAGCCAAGTAACATGATTTTGTACATGTATAATAACTATGTAAGTGTCAATGCACTAGAAGTATTATCTTCATCTCGTACTTTAACAGCAAAACTGGAAACCTAAACATGTTTTGCATGTTTTTTATGCATTTAATTGTAAATGCTTCTGACATGTTCTATGTTCAAGGTCTGACTGGCCATCATTGAACCCACAGAACACAATCTAATCTATCTATCTATCATTTAGCCTATGTATCTCCTAGCCTACCTACCTTTTAGCCTATCTTTTACCATACCCACTTTTAGCCTATCCACCTTTTAATTTATCTACTTTTTAGCCTATCTACCTTTTAGCCTATCTTTTAGCCTATCCACCTTTTAACCTATCTACATTTTAGCCTATTGACTCGGGGGTCTCCGTCTAGGGGATATGTGAATAGCGACCACAAGGTACCCAAGCTGTGCAGAACATTACTTCCACTTACTGGTGTTTTGCTCCTCACTGTAACTTTTCTATCTGACCTTACCTTGGTCATCTCTTGTTCTCTTCCGACCACGATGCTATTAGGGTTCCCATGGGCTAGGGAGTCTTTATTTTTCCAACCTCTCCATTTCTCTATAATATCTTAACCCCAACATGCTGACCTGTCATGGCATGTAATACGTCCTGTGATTGGTGATCAGAGGATATGGTCGGTGAATTTATTTTGATAATTCTCCCGGTCAGGTCGGTGAGACCCGTAAACCAACGACAGGTGTGGTCCTCCAGACATTCTGGGCGGTTGTGAGAGAGTGATGTGACCGCCAAAACATAAAAATATGGTGCTTTCTAAAAAGCGGTTACTATTACTGCTATTGCTCTCTTCAATATCATCAGTGAAAAATATTGGAGAGCAAGAGGATTAATGACTTCATTGTCAGAAATCCAGCATTAGCCAACCACTATCTTCTAGCCTATCTACCATTTAGCCTACCTATCATTTAGCCGATCTACTTTTTAGCCTATCTTCTAGCCTATCTACCTGTTAGCCTATCCATCATTTAGCCTATCTTTTAGCCATTCAACCTGTTAGCCTATCTACCTGTTAGCCTACCTATCATTTAGCCTATCTTCTACCCCATCTACCTGTTAGCATATCTATCTTCTAACCTATCTTCTAGCCTATCCACCTTTTAGCCTACCTATCATTTAGCCTATCTATCTTCTAGCCTATCTACCTGTTAGCCTATCCATCATTTAGCCTACCTATCATTTAGCCTATCTATCATTTAGCCTATCTATCATTTAGCCTATCTTCTAGCCTATCTACCTGTTAGCCTATCCATCATTTAGCCTACCTATCATTTAGCCTATCTATTATTTAGCCTATCTATCTTCTAGCCTATCTACCTGTTGGCCTATCCATCATTTAGCCTATCTATCTTCTAGCCTATCTACCTGTTAGCCTATCCATCATTTAGCCTATCTTTTAGCCATTCAACCTGTTAGCCTATCTACCTGTTAGCCTACCTACCATTTAGCCTATCTTCTAGCCTATCTATCTTCTAACCTATCTTCTAGCCTATCCACCTTTTAGCCTATCTATCTTTTAGCCTATCTACCTTTTAGCCTACCTATCATTTAGCCTATCTATCATTTAGCCTATCTACCATTTAGCCTATCTAACATTTAGCCTATCTAACATTTAGCCTATCTTCTAGCCTATGTACCTGTTAGCCTATCTATCATTTAGCCTATCTATCATTTAGCCTATCTATCATTTAGCCCATCTATCATTTAGCCTATCTATCATTTAGCCTATCTATCATTTAGCCTAGCTATCATTTAGCCTACCTATCATTTAGCCTACCTATCATTTAGCCTATCTATCATTTAGCCTATCTATCATTTAGCCTATCTATCATTTAGCCTATCTATCATTTAGCCTATCTTCTACCCTATCTACCTGTTAGCCTATCTATCTTCTAACCTATCCACCTTTTAGCCTATCTATCTTTTAGCCTATCTACCTTTTAGCCTACCTATCATTTAGCCTATCTATCATTTAGCCTATCTATCATTTAGCCTATCTAACATTTAGCCTATCTAACATTTAGCCTATCTAACATTTAGCCTATCTTCTAGCCTATGTACCTGTTAGCCTATCTACCTTTTGGCCTATCTAACATATAGCCTATCATTTAGCCTATGTACCTTTAAGGCTCTCTTTTAGCCTACCTATCATTTAGCCTATCTAGCTTTTAGCCTATCTAACATTTAGCCTATCTACCTGTTAGCCTATCTAACATTTAGCCTATCATTTAGCCTACGTACCTTTAAGGCTCTCTTTTAGCCTACCTATCATTTAGCCTATCTAGCTTTTAGCCTATCTAACATTTAGCCTATCTACCTGTTAGCCTATCTAACTTTTAGCCTATCATTTAGCCTATCTACCTGTTAGCCTATGTACCTTTAAGCCTATCTTTTAGCCTACCTATCATTTAGCCTATCTAGCTTTTAGCCTATCTATCATTTAGCCTATCTACCTGTTAGCCTATGTAACATTTAGCCTACCTATTAGCCTATCTGTCATTTAGCCTATCTAACATTTAGCCTATCTTCTAGTCTATCTAACATTTAGCCTATCTTTTAGCCTATCAACCTGCTAGCCTATCTATCATTTAGCCTATCTACCTGTTAGCCTATCTACCTTTTAGGCTATCATTTAGCCTATCTTCTAGCCTATCTACCTGTTAGCCTATCTATCGTTTAGCCTATCTACCTTTTAGGCTATCTACCTGTTAGGCTATCATTTAGCCTATCTATCTTTTAGCCTATCTACCTGTTAGCCTATCTATCATTTAGCCTATCTATCTTCTAGCCTATCTACCTGTTAGCCTATCCATCATTTAGCCTACCTATCATTTAGCCTATCTATCATTTAGCCTATCTATCTTCTAGCCTATCTACCTGTTAGCCTATCTATCATTTAGCCTATCTATCATTTAGCCTATGTATCTTCTAGCCTATCTACCTGTTAGCCTATCCATCATTTAGCCTATCTATCATTTAGCCTATCTATCTTCTAGCCTATCTACCTGTTAGCCTATCCATCATTTAGCCTATCTACCTGTTAGCCTATCCATCATTTAGCCTATCTTTTAGCCATGCAACCTGTTAGCCTATCTACCTGTTAGCCTACCTATCATTTAGCCTATCTACCTATTAGCCTATCTATCTTCTAACCTATCTTCTAGCCTATCCACCTTTTAGCCTATCTATCTTTTAGCCTATCTACCTTTTAGCCTACCTATCATTTAGCCTATCTATCATTTAGCCTATCTATCATTTAGCCTATCTAACATTTAGCCTATCTAACATTTAGCCTATCTTCTAGCCTCTGTACCTGTTAGCCTATCTATCATTTAGCCTATCTATCATTTAGCCTATCTATCATTTAGCCTACCTATCATTTAGCCTATCTATCATTTAGCCTACCTATCATTTAGCCTACCTATCATTTAGCCTATCTATCATTTAGCCTATCTATCATTTAGCCTATCTATCATTTAGCCTATCTATCATTTAGCCTATCTTCTACCCTATCTACCTGTTAGCCTATCTATCTTCTAACTTATCTTCTAGCCTATCCACCTTTTAGCCTATCTATCTTTTAGCCTATCTACCTTTTAGCCTACCTATCATTTAGCCTATCTATCATTTAGCCTATCTATCATTTAGCCTATCTAACATTTAGCCTATCTAACATTTAGCCTATCTAACATTTAGCCTATCTTCTAGCCTATGTACCTGTTCGCCTATCTACCTTTTGGCCTATCTAACATATAGCCTATCATTTAGCCTATGTACCTTTAAGGCTCTCTTTTAGCCTATCTAGCTTTTAGCCTATCTAACAATTAGCCTATCTACCTGTTAGCCTATCTAACATTTAGCCTATCATTTAGCCTATCTACCTGTTAGCCTATGTACCTTTAAGGCTCTCTTTTAGCCTACCTATCATTTAGCCTATCTAGCTTTTAGCCTATCTAACATTTAGCCTATCTACCTGTTAGCCTATCTAACATTTAGCCTATCATTTAGCCTATCTACCTGTTAGCCTATGTACCTTTAAGCCTATCTTTTAGCCTACCTATCATTTAGCCTATCTAGCTTTTAGCCTATCTATCATTTAGCCTATCTACCTGTTAGGCTATGTAACATTTAGCCTACCTGTTAGCCTATCTGTCATTTAGCCTATCTTCTAGCCTATCTAACGTTTAGCCTATCTTCTAGTCTATGTACCTGTTAGCCTATCTTCTAGCCTATCAACCTGTTAGCCTATCTATCATTTAGCCTATCTTCTAGTCTATGTACCTGTTAGCCTATCTTTTAGCCTATCAACCTGTTAGCCTATCTATCATTTAGCCTATCTTCTAGTCTATGTACCTGTTAGCCTATCTATCATTTAGCCTATCTACCTGTTAGCCTATCTACCTTTTAGGCTATCATTTAGCCTATCTTCTAGCCTATCTACCTGTTAGACTATCTATCGTTTAGCCTATCTACCTTTTAGGCTATCATTTAGCCTATCTTCTAGCCTATCTACCTGTTAGCCTATCTAACATTTAGCCTATCTTTTAGCCTATCAACCTGTTACACTATCTATCATTTAGCCTATCTTCTAACCTATCTACCTTGTAGCCTACCTATCATTTAGCCTAACTTCTACCCTATCTACCTGTTAGCCTATCTACCCATCTGTACTCTGTACATTACATACTATGTAAGAATTAAAATAGGTATGCTATGATTAGTGTGCACAGTTAATATTTTGAGTTCGCTTATCTTAAATTTGACACACTTAACACATGAGTAAGAATATTTTTACTAATAAGCTAAATGTACATGTGTAACATGTTAGAATGTATTACTTAGCTATAAATTTGGACTGCTTTTTCATACAAGCAAAAATGTAAATATTGAAGCAATGACACACTCTGTAGAAGCCAAGTAACATGATTTTGTACATGTATAATAACTATGTAAGTGTCAATGCACTAGAAGTATTATCTTCATCTCGTACTTTAACAGCAAAACTGGAAACCTAAACATGTTTTGCATGTTTTTTATGCATTTAATTGTAAATGCTTCTGACATGTTCTATGTTCAAGGTCTGACTGGCCATCATTGAACCCACAGAACACAATCTAATCTATCTATCATTTAGCCTATGTATCTTCTAGCCTACCTATCGTTTAGCCTATCTAGCTTTTAGCCTATCTATCATTTAGCCTATGTATCTTCTAGCCTATGTATCTTCTAGCCTACCTATCTTCTAGTCTATCTACCTTTTAGCCTATCTTCTAGACTACCTATCATTTAGCTTATCTACCTTTTAGCCTACCTATCATTTAGCCTATCTATCATTTAGCCTATCTATCATTTAGCCTATCTAACATTTAGCCTATCTAACATTTAGCCTATCTTCTAGCCTATGTACCTGTTCGCCTATCTACCTTTTGGCCTATCTAACATATAGCCTATCATTTAGCCTATGTACCTTTAAGGCTCTCTTTTAGCCTATCTAGCTTTTAGCCTATCTTCTAGCCTATCTACCTTTTAGCCTATCAACCTGTTACACTATCTATCATTTAGCCTATCTTCTAGCCTATCTACCTTTTAGGCTATCATTTAGCCTATCTTCTAGCCTATCTACCATTTAGCCTATCTACCTGTTAGCCTATCTATCATTTAGCCTATCTATCTTCTAGCCTATCTACCTGTTAGCCTATCCATCATTTAGCCTACCTATCATTTAGCCTATCTACCTTCTAGCCTATCTACCTGTTAGCCTATCTATCATTTACCCTATGTATCTTCTAGCCTATCTACCTGTTAGCCTATCCATCATTTAGCCTATCTATCATTTAGCCTATCTATCTTCTAGCCTATCTACCTGTTAGCCTATCCATCATTTAGCCTATCTATCATTTAGCCTATCTATCTTCTAGCCTATCTACCTGTTAGCCTATCCATCATTTAGCCTATCTTTTAGCCATTCAACCTGTTAGCCTATCTACCTGTTAGCCTACCTACCATTTAGCCTATCTACCTGTTAGCCTATCTATCTTCTAACCTATCTTCGAGCCTATCCACCTTTTAGCCTATCTATCTTTTAGCCTATCTACCTTTTAGCCTACCTATCATTTAGCCTATCTATCATTTAGCCTATCTATCATTTAGCCTATCTAACATTTAGCCTATCTAACATTTAGCCTATCTAACATTTAGCCTATCTTCTAGCCTATGTACCTGTTAGCCTATCTATCATTTAGCCTATCTATCATTTAGCCTATCTATCATTTACCCTATCTATCATTTAGCCTATCTACCTGTTAGCCTATCTATCTTCTAACCTATCCACCTTTTAGCCTATCTATCTTTTAGCCTATCTACCTTTTAGCCTACCTATCATTTAGCCTATCTATCATTTAGCCTATCTATCATTTAGCCTATCTAACATTTAGCCTATCTAACATTTAGCCTATCTTCTAGCCTATGTACCTGTTAGCCTATCTAGCTTTTGGCCTATCTAACATATAGCCTATCATTTAGCCTATGTACCTTTAAGGCTCTCTTTTAGCCTACCTATCATTTAGCCTATCTAGCTTTTAGCCTATCTAACATTTAGCCTATCTACCTGTTAGCCTATCTAACATTTAGCCTATCATTTAGCCTATCTACCTGTTAGCCTATGTACCTTTAAGGCTCTCTTTTACCCTACCTATCATTTAGCCTATCTAGCTTTTAGCCTATCTAACATTTAGCCTATCTACCTGTTAGCCTATCTAACATTTAGCCTATCTACCTGTTAGCCTATGTACCTTTAAGCCTATCTTTTAGCCTACCTATCATTTAGCCTATCTAGCTTTTAGCCTATCTATCATTTAGCCTATCTACCTGTTAGCCTATGTAACATTTAGCCTACCTGTTAGCCTATCTGTCATTTAGCCTATCTTCTAGCCTATCTAACATTTAGCCTATCTTCTAGTCTATCTAACATTTAGCCTATCTTCTAGTCTATCAACCTGTTAGCCTATCTATCATTTAGCCTATCTTCTAGTCTATGTACCTGTTAGCCTATCTTTTAGCCTATCAACCTGTTAGCCTATCTATCATTTAGCCTATCTTCTAGTCTATGTACCTATTAGCCTATCTTTTAGCCTATCTACCTGTTAGCCTATCTATCATTTAGCCTACGTATCTTCTAGCCTATCTACCTGTTAGCCTATCGATCATTTAGCC
The DNA here is from genome assembly GCA_030765045.1 of Tenodera sinensis. Classification (NCBI taxonomy): domain Eukaryota; kingdom Metazoa; phylum Arthropoda; class Insecta; order Mantodea; family Mantidae; genus Tenodera; species Tenodera sinensis. The sequence continues at coordinate 120,083,900 of CM060971.1, read as the reverse complement.
TACCTATCATTTAGCCTATCTATCATTTAGCCTATCTATCTTCTAGCCTATCTACCTGTTAGCCTATCTATCATTTAGCCTATGTATCTTCTAGCCTATCTACCTGTTAGCCTATCCATCATTTAGCCTATCTATCATTTAGCCTATCTACCTGTTAGCCTATCTATCATTTAGCCTATCTACCTGTTAGCCTATCTATCTTTTAGCCTATCTACCTTTTAGCCTACCTATCATTTAGCCTGTCTATCATTTAGCCTATCTATCATTTAGCCTATCTAACATTTAGCCTATCTAACATTTAGCCTATCTTTTAGCCATTCAACCTGTTAGCCTATCTACCTGTTAGCCTACCTATCATTTAGCCTATCTACCTGTTAGCCTATCTATCTTCTAGCCTATCCATCCTTTTAGCCTATCCATCCTTTTAGCCTATCTATCTTTTAGCCTATCTACCTTTTAGCCTACCTATCATTTAGCCTATCTATCATTTAGCCTATCTATCATTTAGCCTATCTAACATTTAGCCTATCTAACATTTAGCCTATCCAACATTTAGCCTATCTAACATTTAGCCTATCTTCTAGCCTATGTACCTGTTAGCCTATCTATCATTTAGCCTATCTATCATTTAGCCTATCTATCATTTAGCCTACCTATCATTTAGCCTACCTATCATTTAGCCTACCTATCATTTAGCCTACCTATCATTTAGCCTATCTATCATTTAGCCTATCTATCATTTAGCCTATCTATCATTTAGCCTATCTTCTACCCTATCTACCTGTTAGCCTATCTATCTTCTAACCTATCTTCTAGCCTATCCACCTTTTAGCCTATCTATCTTTTAGCCTATCTACCTTTTAGCCTACCTATCATTTAGCCTATCTATCATTTAGCCTATCTAACATTTAGCCTATCTAACATTTAGCCTATCTTCTAGCCTATGTACCTGTTAGCCTATCTACCTTTTGGCCTATCTAACATATAGCCTATCATTTAGCCTATGTACCTTTAAGGCTCTCTTTTAGCCTACCTATCATTTAGCCTATCTAGCTTTTAGCCTATCTAACATTTAGCCTATCTACCTGTTAGCCTATCTAACATTTAGCCTATCATTTAGCCTATCTACCTGTTAGCCTATGTACCTATAAGGCTCTCTTTTAGCCTACCTATCATTTAGCCTATCTAGCTTTTAGCCTATCTAACATTTAGCCTATCTACCTGTTAGCCTATCATTTAGCCTATCTACCTGTTAGCCTATGTACCTTTAAGCCTATCTTTTAGCCTACCTATCATTTAGCCTATCTAGCTTTTAGCCTATCTATCATTTAGCCTATCTACCTGTTAGCCTATGTACCTTTAAGCCTATCTTTTAGCCTACCTATCATTTAGCCTATCTAACTTTTAGCCTATCTATCATTTAGCCTATCTACCTGTTAGGCTATGTAACATTTAGCCTACCTGTTAGCCTATCTGTCATTTAGCCTATCTAACGTTTAGCCTATCTTCTAGTCTATGTACCTGTTAGCCTATCTTCTAGCCTATCAACCTGTTAGCCTATCTATCATTTAGCCTATCTTCTAGTCTATGTACCTGTTAGCCTATCTTTTAGCCTATCAACCTGTTAGCCTATCTATCATTTAGCCTATCTTCTAGTCTATGTACCTGTTAGCCTATCTATCATTTAGCCTATCTATCATTTAGCCTATCTACCTGTTAGCCTATCTACCTTTTAGGCTATGATTTAGCCTATCTTCTAGCCTATCTACCTGTTAGCCTATCTAACATTTAGCCTATGTTTTAGCCTATCAACCTGTTACACTATCTATCATTTAGCCTATCTTCTAACCTATCTACCTTGTAGCCTACCTATCATTTAGCCTAACTTCTACCCTATCTACCTGTTAGCCTATCTACCCATCTGTACTCTGTGCATTACATACTATGTAAGAATTAAAATAGGTATGCTATGATTAGTGTGCACAGTTAATATTTTGAGTTCGCTTATCTTAAATTTGACACACTTAACACATGAGTAAGAATATTTTTACTAATAAGCTAAATGTACATGTGTAACATGTTAGAATGTATTACTTAGCTATAAATTTGGACTGCTTTTTCATACAAGCAAAAATGTAAACATTGAAGCAATGACACAGTCTGTAGAAGCTAAGTAACATGATTTTGTACATGTATAATAACTATGTAAGTGTCAATGCTCTAGAAGTATTATCTTCATTTTTTATGCATTTAATTGTAAATGCTTCTGACATGTTCTATGTTCAAGGTCTGACTGGCCATCATTGAACCCACAGAACACAATCTAATCTATCTATCATTTAGCCTATGTATCTTCTAGCCTACCTATCGTTTAGCCTATCTAGCTTTTAGCCTATCTATCATTTAGCCTATGTATCTTCTAGCCTACCTATCTTCTAGTCTATCTACCTTTTAGCCTATCTTCTAGCCTAACTACTTTTAGACTACCTATCATTTAGCTTATCTAACTTTTAGCCTATCTTCTAGCCTATCTACCTTTTAGCCTATCTTTTAGCCTATCAACCTGTTACACTATCTATCATTTAGCCTATCTTCTAGCCTATCTACCTTTTAGGCTATCATTTAGCCTATCTTTTAGCCTATCTACCTGTTAGCCTATCTATCTTCTAGCCTATCTACCTGTTAGCCTATCCATCATTTAGCCTACCTATCTTCTAGCCTATCTACCTGTTAGCCTATCCATCATTTAGCCTATCTATCTTCTAGCCTATCTACCTGTTAGCCTATCCATCATTTAGCCTATCTTTTAGCCATTCAACCTGTTAGCCTATCTACCTGTTAGCCTACGTATCATTTAGCCTATCTTCTAGCCTATCTACCTGTTAGCCTATCCATCATTTAGCCTATCTATCATTTAGCCTATCTATCTTCTAGCCTATCTACCTGTTAGCCTATCCATCATTTAGCCTATCTATCATTTAGCCTATCTATCTTCTAGCCTATCTACCTGTTAGCCTATCTTTTAGCCATTCAACCTGTTAGCCTATCTACCTGTTAGCCTACCTACCATTTAGCCTATCTACCTGTTAGCCTATCTATCTTCTAACGTATCTTCTAGCCTATCCACCTTTTAGCCTATCTATCTTTTAGCCTATCTACCTTTTAGCCTACCTATCATTTAGCCTATCTATCATTTAGCCTATCTATCATTTAGCCTATCTAACATTTAGCCTATCTAACATTTAGCCTATCTAACATTTAGCCTATCTTCTAGCCTATCTACCTGTTAGCCTATCGATCATTTAGCCTACCTATCATTTAGCCTATCTATCATTTAGCCTATCTATCTTCTAGCCTATCTACCTGTTAGCCTATCTATCATTTAGCCTATGTATCTTCTAGCCTATCTACCTGTTAGCCTATCCATCATTTAGCCTATCTATCATTTAGCCTATCTACCTGTTAGCCTATCTATCATTTAGCCTATCTACCTGTTAGCCTATCTATCTTTTAGCCTATCTACCTTTTAGCCTACCTATCATTTAGCCTGTCTATCATTTAGCCTATCTATCATTTAGCCTATCTAACATTTAGCCTATCTAACATTTAGCCTATCTTTTAGCCATTCAACCTGTTAGCCTATCTACCTGTTAGCCTACCTATCATTTAGCCTATCTACCTGTTAGCCTATCTATCTTCTAGCCTATCCATCCTTTTAGCCTATCCATCCTTTTAGCCTATCTATCTTTTAGCCTATCTACCTTTTAGCCTACCTATCATTTAGCCTATCTATCATTTAGCCTATCTATCATTTAGCCTATCTAACATTTAGCCTATCTAACATTTAGCCTATCCAACATTTAGCCTACCTATCATTTAGCCTACCTATCATTTAGCCTACCTATCATTTAGCCTACCTATCATTTAGCCTATCTATCATTTAGCCTATCTATCATTTAGCCTATCTATCATTTAGCCTATCTTCTACCCTATCTACCTGTTAGCCTATCTATCTTCTAACCTATCTTCTAGCCTATCCACCTTTTAGCCTATCTATCTTTTAGCCTATCTACCTTTTAGCCTACCTATCATTTAGCCTATCTATCATTTAGCCTATCTAACATTTAGCCTATCTAACATTTAGCCTATCTTCTAGCCTATGTACCTGTTAGCCTATCTACCTTTTGGCCTATCTAACATATAGCCTATCATTTAGCCTATGTACCTTTAAGGCTCTCTTTTAGCCTACCTATCATTTAGCCTATCTAGCTTTTAGCCTATCTAACATTTAGCCTATCTACCTGTTAGCCTATCTAACATTTAGCCTATCATTTAGCCTATCTACCTGTTAGCCTATGTACCTATAAGGCTCTCTTTTAGCCTACCTATCATTTAGCCTATCTAGCTTTTAGCCTATCTAACATTTAGCCTATCTACCTGTTAGCCTATCATTTAGCCTATCTACCTGTTAGCCTATGTACCTTTAAGCCTATCTTTTAGCCTACCTATCATTTAGCCTATCTAGCTTTTAGCCTATCTATCATTTAGCCTATCTACCTGTTAGCCTATGTACCTTTAAGCCTATCTTTTAGCCTACCTATCATTTAGCCTATCTAACTTTTAGCCTATCTATCATTTAGCCTATCTACCTGTTAGGCTATGTAACATTTAGCCTACCTGTTAGCCTATCTGTCATTTAGCCTATCTAACGTTTAGCCTATCTTCTAGTCTATGTACCTGTTAGCCTATCTTCTAGCCTATCAACCTGTTAGCCTATCTATCATTTAGCCTATCTTCTAGTCTATGTACCTGTTAGCCTATCTTTTAGCCTATCAACCTGTTAGCCTATCTATCATTTAGCCTATCTTCTAGTCTATGTACCTGTTAGCCTATCTATCATTTAGCCTATCTATCATTTAGCCTATCTACCTGTTAGCCTATCTACCTTTTAGGCTATGATTTAGCCTATCTTCTAGCCTATCTACCTGTTAGCCTATCTAACATTTAGCCTATGTTTTAGCCTATCAACCTGTTACACTATCTATCATTTAGCCTATCTTCTAACCTATCTACCTTGTAGCCTACCTATCATTTAGCCTAACTTCTACCCTATCTACCTGTTAGCCTATCTACCCATCTGTACTCTGTGCATTACATACTATGTAAGAATTAAAATAGGTATGCTATGATTAGTGTGCACAGTTAATATTTTGAGTTCGCTTATCTTAAATTTGACACACTTAACACATGAGTAAGAATATTTTTACTAATAAGCTAAATGTACATGTGTAACATGTTAGAATGTATTACTTAGCTATAAATTTGGACTGCTTTTTCATACAAGCAAAAATGTAAACATTGAAGCAATGACACAGTCTGTAGAAGCTAAGTAACATGATTTTGTACATGTATAATAACTATGTAAGTGTCAATGCTCTAGAAGTATTATCTTCATTTTTTATGCATTTAATTGTAAATGCTTCTGACATGTTCTATGTTCAAGGTCTGACTGGCCATCATTGAACCCACAGAACACAATCTAATCTATCTATCATTTAGCCTATGTATCTTCTAGCCTACCTATCGTTTAGCCTATCTAGCTTTTAGCCTATCTATCATTTAGCCTATGTATCTTCTAGCCTACCTATCTTCTAGTCTATCTACCTTTTAGCCTATCTTCTAGCCTAACTACTTTTAGACTACCTATCATTTAGCTTATCTAACTTTTAGCCTATCTTCTAGCCTATCTACCTTTTAGCCTATCTTTTAGCCTATCAACCTGTTACACTATCTATCATTTAGCCTATCTTCTAGCCTATCTACCTTTTAGGCTATCATTTAGCCTATCTTTTAGCCTATCTACCTGTTAGCCTATCTATCTTCTAGCCTATCTACCTGTTAGCCTATCCATCATTTAGCCTACCTATCTTCTAGCCTATCTACCTGTTAGCCTATCCATCATTTAGCCTATCTATCTTCTAGCCTATCTACCTGTTAGCCTATCCATCATTTAGCCTATCTTTTAGCCATTCAACCTGTTAGCCTATCTACCTGTTAGCCTACGTATCATTTAGCCTATCTTCTAGCCTATCTACCTGTTAGCCTATCGATCATTTAGCCTACCTATCATTTAGCCTATCTATCATTTAGCCTATCTATCTTCTAGCCTATCTACCTGTTAGCCTATCTATCATTTAGCCTATGTATCTTCTAGCCTATCTACCTGTTAGCCTATCCATCATTTAGCCTATCTATCATTTAGCCTATCTACCTGTTAGCCTATCTATCATTTAGCCTATCTACCTGTTAGCCTATCTATCTTTTAGCCTATCTACCTTTTAGCCTACCTATCATTTAGCCTGTCTATCATTTAGCCTATCTATCATTTAGCCTATCTAACATTTAGCCTATCTAACATTTAGCCTATCTTTTAGCCATTCAACCTGTTAGCCTATCTACCTGTTAGCCTACCTATCATTTAGCCTATCTACCTGTTAGCCTATCTATCTTCTAGCCTATCCATCCTTTTAGCCTATCCATCCTTTTAGCCTATCTATCTTTTAGCCTATCTACCTTTTAGCCTACCTATCATTTAGCCTATCTATCATTTAGCCTATCTATCATTTAGCCTATCTAACATTTAGCCTATCTAACATTTAGCCTATCCAACATTTAGCCTATCTAACATTTAGCCTATCTTCTAGCCTATGTACCTGTTAGCCTATCTATCATTTAGCCTATCTATCATTTAGCCTATCTATCATTTAGCCTACCTATCATTTAGCCTACCTATCATTTAGCCTACCTATCATTTAGCCTACCTATCATTTAGCCTATCTATCATTTAGCCTATCTATCATTTAGCCTATCTATCATTTAGCCTATCTTCTACCCTATCTACCTGTTAGCCTATCTATCTTCTAACCTATCTTCTAGCCTATCCACCTTTTAGCCTATCTATCTTTTAGCCTATCTACCTTTTAGCCTACCTATCATTTAGCCTATCTATCATTTAGCCTATCTAACATTTAGCCTATCTAACATTTAGCCTATCTTCTAGCCTATGTACCTGTTAGCCTATCTACCTTTTGGGCTGTCTAACATATAGCCTATCATTTAGCCTATGTACCTTTAAGGCTCTCTTTTAGCCTACCTATCATTTAGCCTATCTAGCTTTTAGCCTATCTAACATTTAGCCTATCTACCTGTTAGCCTATCTAACATTTAGCCTATCATTTAGCCTATCTACCTGTTAGCCTATGTACCTATAAGGCTCTCTTTTAGCCTACCTATCATTTAGCCTATCTAGCTTTTAGCCTATCTAACATTTAGCCTATCTACCTGTTAGCCTATCATTTAGCCTATCTACCTGTTAGCCTATGTACCTTTAAGCCTATCTTTTAGCCTACCTATCATTTAGCCTATCTAGCTTTTAGCCTATCTATCATTTAGCCTATCTACCTGTTAGCCTATGTACCTTTAAGCCTATCTTTTAGCCTACCTATCATTTAGCCTATCTAACTTTTAGCCTATCTATCATTTAGCCTATCTACCTGTTAGGCTATGTAACATTTAGCCTACCTGTTAGCCTATCTGTCATTTAGCCTATCTAACGTTTAGCCTATCTTCTAGTCTATGTACCTGTTAGCCTATCTTCTAGCCTATCAACCTGTTAGCCTATCTATCATTTAGCCTATCTTCTAGTCTATGTACCTGTTAGCCTATCTTTTAGCCTATCAACCTGTTAGCCTATCTATCATTTAGCCTATCTTCTAGTCTATGTACCTGTTAGCCTATCTATCATTTAGCCTATCTATCATTTAGCCTATCTACCTGTTAGCCTATCTACCTTTTAGGCTATCATTTAGCCTATCTTCTAGCCTATCTACCTGTTAGCCTATCTAACATTTAGCCTATGTTTTAGCCTATCAACCTGTTACACTATCTATCATTTAGCCTATCTTCTAACCTATCTACCTTGTAGCCTACCTATCATTTAGCCTAACTTCTACCCTATCTACCTGTTAGCCTATCTACCCATCTGTACTCTGTGCATTACATACTATGTAAGAATTAAAATAGGTATGCTATGATTAGTGTGCACAGTTAATATTTTGAGTTCGCTTATCTTAAATTTGACACACTTAACACATGAGTAAGAATATTTTTACTAATAAGCTAAATGTACATGTGTAACATGTTAGAATGTATTACTTAGCTATAAATTTGGACTGCTTTTTCATACAAGCAAAAATGTAAACATTGAAGCAATGACACAGTCTGTAGAAGCTAAGTAACATGATTTTGTACATGTATAATAACTATGTAAGTGTCAATGCTCTAGAAGTATTATCTTCATTTTTTATGCATTTAATTGTAAATGCTTCTGACATGTTCTATGTTCAAGGTCTGACTGGCCATCATTGAACCCACAGAACACAATCTAATCTATCTATCATTTAGCCTATGTATCTTCTAGCCTACCTATCGTTTAGCCTATCTACCTTTTAGCCTATCTATCATTTAGCCTATGTATCTTCTAGCCTATGTATCTTCTAGCCTACCTATCTTCTAGTCTATCTACCTTTTAGCCTATCTTCTAGCCTAACTACTTTTAGACTACCTATCATTTAGCTTATCTAACTTTTAGCCTATCTTCTAGCCTATCTACCTTTTAGCCTATCTTTTAGCCTATCAACCTGTTACACTATCTATCATTTAGCCTATCTTCTAGCCTATCTACCTTTTAGGCTATCATTTAGCCTATCTTTTAGCCTATCTACCTGTTAGCCTATCTATCTTCTAGCCTATCTACCTGTTAGCCTATCCATCATTTAGCCTACCTATCTTCTACCCTATCTACCTGTTAGCCTATCCATCATTTAGCCTATCTATCTTCTAGCCTATCTACCTGTTAGCCTATCCATCATTTAGCCTATCTTTTAGCCATTCAACCTGTTAGCCTATCTACCTGTTAGCCTACTCATCATTTAGCCTATCTTCTAGCCTATCTACCTGTTAGCCTATCCATCATTTAGCCTATCTATCATTTAGCCTATCTATCTTCTAGCCTATCTACCTGTTAGCCTATCCATCATTTAGCCTATCTATCATTTAGCCTATCTATCTTCTAGCCTATCTACCTGTTAGCCTATCTTTTAGCCATTCAACCTGTTAGCCTATCTACCTGTTAGCCTACCTACCATTTAGCCTATCTACCTGTTAGCCTATCTATCTTCTAACGTATCTTCTAGCCTATCCACCTTTTAGCCTATCTATCTTTTAGCCTATCTACCTTTTAGCCTACCTATCATTTAGCCTATCTATCATTTAGCCTATCTATCATTTAGCCTATCTAACATTTAGCCTATCTAACATTTAGCCTATCTAACATTTAGCCTATCTTCTAGCCTATGTACCTGTTAGCCTATCTATCATTTAGCCTACCTATCATTTAGCCTATCTATCATTTAGCCTATCTATCATTTAGCCTATCTATCATTTAGCCTATCTATCATTTAGCCTATCATTTAGCCTACCTATCATTTAGCCTACCTATCATTTAGCCTAGCTATCATTTAGCCTATCTATCATTTAGCCTATCTTCTACCCTATCTACCTGTTAGCCTATCTATCTTTTAGCCTATCTACCTTTTAGCCCACCTATCATTTAGCCTATCTATCATTTAGCCTATCTATCATTTAGCCTATCTAACATTTAGCCTATCTAACATTTAGCCTGTCTAACATTTAGCCTATCTAACATTTAACCTATCTTCTAGCCTATGTACCTGTTAGCCTATCTAGCTTTTGGCCTATCTAACATATAGCCTATCATTTAGCCTATGTACCTTTAAGGCTCTCTTTTAGCCTACCTATCATTTAGCCTATCTAGCTTTTAGCCTATCTAACATTTAGCCTATCTACCTGTTAGCCTATGTACCTTTAAGCCTATCTTTTAGCCTACCTATCATTTAGCCTATCTATCATTTAGCCTATCTACCTGTTAGCCTATGTAACATTTAGCCTACCTGTTAGCCTATCTGTCATATAGCCTATCTTCTAGCCTATCTAACATTTAGCCTATCTTCTAGTCTATCTAACATTTAGCCTATCTTCTAGTCTATCAACCTGTTAGCCTATCTATCATTTAGCCTATCTTCTAGTCTATGTACCTGTTAGCCTATCTTTTAGCCTATCAACCTGTTAGCCTATCTATCATTTAGCCTATCTTCTAGTCTATGTACCTATTAGCCTATCTTTTAGCCTATCTACCTGTTAGCCTATCTATCATTTAGCCTATCTATCTTCTAGCCTATCTACCTGTTAGCCTATCGATCATTTAGCCTACCTATCATTTAGCCTATCTATCATTTAGCCTATCTATCTTCTAGCCTATCTACCTGTTAGCCTATCTATCATTTAGCCTATGTATCTTCTAGCCTATCTACCTGTTAGCCTATCCATCATTTAGCCTATCTATCTTCTAGCCTATCTACCTGTTAGCCTATCCATCATTTAGCCTATCTTTTAGCCATTCAACCTGTTAGCCTATCTACCTGTTAGCCTACCTATCTTCTAACCTATCTTCTAGCCTATCCACCTTTTAGCCTATCTATCTTTTAGCCTATCTATCATTTAGCCTATCTAACATTTAGCCTATCTAACATTTAGCCTTTCTAACATTTAGCCTATCTTCTAGCCTATGTACCTGTTAGCCTATCTATCATTTAGCCTATCTATCATTTAGCCTATCTATCATTTAGCCTACCTATCATTTAGCCTACCTATCATTTAGCCTACCTATCATTTAGCCTATCTATCATTTAGCCTATCTATCATTTAGCCTATCTATCATTTAGCCTATCTATCATTTAGCCTATCTATCATTTAGCCTATCTTCTACCCTATCTACCTGTTAGCCTATCCACCTTTTAGCCTATCTATCTTTTAGCCTATCTACCTTTTAGCCTATCTATCATTTAGCCTATCTATCATTTAGCCTATCTAACATTTAGCCTATCTAACATTTAGCCTATCTAACATTTAGCCTATCTTCTAGCCTATGTACCTGTTAGCCTATCTACCTTTTGGCCTCTCTAACATATAGCCTATCATTTAGCCTATGTACCTATAAGGCTCTCTTTTAGCCTACCTATCATTTAGCCTATCTAGCTTTTAGCCTATCTATCATTTAGCCTATCAACCTGTTAGCCTATGTAACATTTAGCCTACCTGTTAGCCTATCTGTCATTTAGCCTATCTTCTAGCCTATCTAACATTTAGCCTATCTTCTAGTCTATCTAACATTTAGCCTATCTTCTAGTCTATCAACCTGTTAGCCTATCTATCATTTAGCCTATCTTCTAGTCTATGTACCTGTTAGCCTATCTTTTAGCCTATCAACCTGTTAGCCTATCTATCATTTAGCCTATCTTCTAGTCTATGTACCTATTAGCCTATCTTTTAGCCTATCTACCTGTTAGCCTATCTATCATTTAGCCTATCTATCTTCTAGCCTATCTACCTGTTAGCCTATCGATCATTTAGCCTACCTATCATTTAGCCTATCTATCATTTAGCCTATCTATCTTCTAGCCTATCTACCTGTTAGCCTATCTATCATTTAGCCTATGTATCTTCTAGCCTATCTACCTGTTAGCCTATCCATCATTTAGCCTATCTATCATTTAGCCTATCTATCTTCTAGCCTATCTACCTGTTAGCCTATCCATCATTTAGCCTATCTTTTAGCCATTCAACCTGTTAGCCTATCTACCTGTTAGCCTACCTATCTTCTAACCTATCTTCTAGCCTATCCACCTTTTAGCCTATCTATCTTTTAGCCTATCTATCATTTAGCCTATCTATCATTTAGCCTATCTAACATTTAGCCTTTCTAACATTTAGCCTATCTTCTAGCCTATGTACCTGTTAGCCTATCTATCATTTAGCCTATCTATCATTTAGCCTATCTATCATTTAGCCTATCTATCATTTAGCCTATCTATCATTTAGCCTATCTATCATTTAGCCTACCTATCATTTAGCCTACCTATCATTTAGCCTACCTATCATTTAGCCTACCTATCATTTAGCCTACCTATCATTTAGCCTATCTATCATTTAGCCTATCTATCATTTAGCCTATCTATCATTTAGCCTATCTTCTACCCTATCTACCTGTTAGCCTATCTATCTTCTAACCTATCTTCTAGCCTATCCACCTTTTAGCCTATCTATCTTTTAGCCTATCTACCTTTTAGCCTATCTATCATTTAGCCTATCTATCATTTAGCCTATCTAACATTTAGCCTATCTAACATTTAGCCTATCTTCTAGCCTATGTACCTGTTAGCCTATCTACCTTTTGGCCTCTCTAACATATAGCCTATCATTTAGCCTATGTACCTATAAGGCTCTCTTTTAGCCTACCTATCATTTAGCCTATCTAGCTTTTAGCCTATCTAACATTTAGCCTATCTACCTGTTAGCCTATCTAACATTTAGCCTATCATTTAGCCTATCTACCTGTTAGCCTATGTACCTTTAAGGCTCTCTTTTAGCCTACCTATCATTTAGCCTATCTAGCTTTTAGCCTATCTGACATTTAGCCTATCTACCTGTTAGCCTATGTACCTTTAAGCCTATCTTTTAGCCTACCTATCATTTAGCCTATCTAGCTTTTAGCCTATCTATCATTTAGCCTATCTACCTGTTAGCCTATGTACCTTTAAGCCTATCTTTTAGCCTACCTATCATTTAGCCTATCTAGCTTTTAGCCTATCTATCATTTAGCCTATCTACCTGTTAGGCTATGTAACATTTAGCCTACCTGTTAGCCTATCTGTCATTTAGCCTATCTAACGTTTAGCCTATCTTCTAGTCTATGTACCTGTTAGCCTATCTTCTAGCCTATCAACCTGTTAGCCTATCTATCATTTAGCCTATCTTCTAGTCTATGTACCTGTTAGCCTATCTTTTAGCCTATCAACCTGTTAGCCTATATATCATTTAGCCTATCTTCTAGTCTATGTACCTGTTAGCCTATCTATCATTTAGCCTATCTACCTGTTAGCCTATCTACCTTTTAGGCTATCATTTAGCCTATCTTCTAGCCTATCTACCTGTTAGCCTATCTATCGTTTAGCCTATCTACCTTTTAGGCTATCATTTAGCCTATCTACCTGTTAGCCTATCTAACATTTAGCCTATCTTTTAGCCTATCAACCTGTTACACTATCTATCATTTAGCCTATCTTCTAACCTATCTACCTTGTAGCCTACCTATCATTTAGCCTAACTTCTACCCTATCTACCTGTTAGCCTATCTACCCATCTGTACTCTGTACATTACATACTATGTAAGAATTAAAATAGGTATGCTATGATTAGTGTGCACAGTTAATATTTTGAGTTCGCTTATCTTAAATTTGACACATTTAACACATGAGTAAGAATATTTTTACTAATAAGCTAAATGTACATGTGTAACATGTTAGAATGTATTACTTAGCTATAAATTTGGACTGCTTTTTCATACAAGCAAAAATGTAAACATTGAAGCAATGACACAGTCTGTAGAAGCCAAGTAACATGATTTTGTACATGTATAATAACTATGTAAGTGTCAATGCACTAGAAGTATTATCTTCATCTCGTACTTTAACAGCAAAACTGGAAACCTAAACATGTTTTGCATGTTTTTTATGCATTTAATTGTAAATGCTTCTGACATGTTCTATGTTCAAGGTCTGACTGGCCATCATTGAACCCACAGAACACAATCTAATCTATCTATCATTTAGCCTATGTATCTTCTAGCCTACCTATCGTTTAGCCTATCTAGCTTTTAGCCTATCTATCATTTAGCCTATGTATCTTCTAGCCTACCTATCTTCTAGTCTATCTACCTTTTAGCCTATCTTCTAGCCTAACTACTTTTAGACTACCTATCATTTAGCTTATCTACCTTTTAGCCTATCTTTTAGCGCTATCTAACTTTTAGCCTATCTACCTTTTAGCCTATCTACCTTTTAGCCTATCTTTTAGCCTATCAACCTGTTACACTATCTATCATTTAGCCTATCTTCTAGCCTATCTACCTTTTAGGCTATCATTTAGCCTATCTTCTAGCCTATCTACCATTTAGCCTATCTACCTTTTAGCCTATCTAACTTTTAGCCTATCTACCTGTTAGCCTATCTATCATTTAGCCTATCTATCTTCTAGCCTATCTACCTGTTAGCCTATCCATCATTTAGCCTACCTATCATTTAGCCTATCTATCATTTAGCCTATCTATCTTCTAGCCTATCTACCTGTTAGCCTATCTATCATTTAGCCTATGTATCTTCTAGCCTATCTACCTGTTAGCCTATCCATCATTTAGCCTATCTATCTTCTAGCCTATCTACCTGTTAGCCTATCCATCATTTAGCCTATCTATCTTCTAGCCTATCTACCTGTTAGCCTATCCATCATTTAGCCTATCTTTTAGCCATTCAACCTGTTAGCCTATCTACCTGTTAGCCTACCTATCATTTAGCCTATCTTCTAGCCTATCTACCTGTTAGCCTATCTATCTTCTAACCTATCTTCTAGCCTATCCACCTTTTAGCCTATCTATCTTTTAGCCTATCTACCTTTTAGCCTACCTATCATTTAGCCTACCTATCATTTAGCCTATCTATCATTTAGCCTATCTAACATTTAGCCTATCTAACATTTAGCCTATCTAACATTTAGCCTATCTAACATTTAGCCTATCTTCTAGCCTATGTACCTGTTAGCCTATCTATCATTTAGCCTATCTATCATTTAGCCTATCTATCATTTAGCCTACCTATCATTTAGCCTACCTATCATTTAGCCTACCTATCATTTAGCCTATCTATCATTTAGCCTATCTACCATTTAGCCTATCTACCTTTTAGCCTATCTAACATTTAGCCTATCTTTTAGCCTATCTACCTGTTAGTCTATCTATCTTCTAGCCTATCTATCTGTTAGCCTATCCATCATTTAGCCTACCTATCATTTAGCCTATCTATCATTTAGCCTATCTACCTGTTAGCCTATCTATCATTTAGCCTATCTTCTAGCCTATCTACCATTTAGCCTATCTATCATTTAGCCTATCTACCATTTAGCCTATCTGCTAGCCTATCTAACATTTAGCCTATCTACCATTTAGCCTATCTTCTAGCCTAACTAACATTTAGCCTATCTATCATTTAGCCTATCTAACATTTAGCCTATCTACCTTTTAGGCTATCATTTAGCCTATCTTCTAGCCTATCTACCTGTTAGCCTATCTATCATTTAGCCTATCTTTTAGCCTATCTACCTGTTAGCCTATGTACCTTTAAGGCTATCTTTTAGCCTACCTATCATTAGCTTATCTAGCTTTTAGGCTATCTTTTAGCCTAGCTATCATTTAGCTTATCTACCTTTTAGCCTATCTTCTAGCCTAACTACTTTTAGACTACCTATCATTTAGCTTATCTACCTTTTAGCCTATCTATCATTTAGCCTATCCACCTTTTAACCTATCCTTGAGCCTATCTTTTAGCTTACCTATCTTTTAGCCTATGTTTTAGCCTATCTATCATTTAGCCTATCCACCTTTTAGCCTACCTATCAATTAGCCTATCTACCTTTTAACCTACCTATCATTTAGCCTATCTTTTAACCTATCTTTTAGCCTACCTATCTTTTAGCCTGCCTGCCTACCTACCTATTTATTTACCTACCTACCTACTTATTTACCTATGTAGCTATTTACCTACATACCTATTGTCGTTATAGTGTTGCTAGTTGCTGCTCATAGTCACAAGCAAGTCCATGCACATGTTTCTGTATTTAAGGCAGCATCCCAGAAGAGAGTGTGTTTCAGGAACTGTCCAATCTTCTTCATCACGGAGCAGCTGAAAGAAAACAAGTTGTTAAGTCTAATGTTGTGTGTCCATAAATAAACTTTCCCACACATAACACAAATGTCTTTTAAGATATTGTTGTCACAGCTCTTATTGATTGTAGAAATGTCTTATGTGTCACACTCACATGACACTCTACCCTCTATCATTTATTAATGGCTATACAAAAGTTAATTTTAATCAATATAAGCCTTTACAAAAATAACTACTTTACATGTTTCATTATAGATACAAAGTGAATAATAATAATAATAATAATAATAATAATAATAATAATAATAATAATAATAATAATAATAATAATAAAGTTTAGCCTACAGGCATTCTGTAAGGGCAAAGGCCTCCTGTTTACACAAGGACTTGCTCGTAAATAAGCTCCGAAAGTGAGTGAATCCTTGGGAGTTTTGTTGTGTTGCTCAACTGTCTTCCTATTCCTAATGCCCTTTTCCATTCATAAAACCCTTCTACTTTTTCCTGTCCCCTGACACTTGTGCACTCGCCGTCATTATCTTTCTGCCCGGTTTGGTGCTTGTTGATTCCTACTTGGCTGCAACTGTTGACCATTGATTTCCTGCTTTGGTTCGAAAGTGGCGTCCTTCTTGTGGGTCCCACATTGCGTGTGGTACGCCCTTGTGTGATGTGTCTACCCAATTTCCATTTTAGGTTTCCTGCCCTTTCTACTACATCACACTTTTTTGTCCTTCCTCTAAGTTCCTCGTTCTTGATTTAGTCTCTTATGCTCCATTCTCCTGTAGCTGCTTTTTCAGTTTTCCTGTCAGTCACCATGTCTGACAGCCATAAAGTAATGTTGGCATAACATGTTTGTCTGGGATTTCTACTTTTGTACTTGCTTTTAGTCTCTTGTCTGTGAGAAGGAACTTAAGTGACCAATTTGTTCCATGCTAGTCCTATTTCATTCTGTGCATCTTTGTTTAGGGAGGTGTACATACTCGAGTGGTGATTGGTGTATTTGGGGAGTTGCCTTGCCCGAGGTGCACATACTCGAGTGGTGATTGGTGTATTTGGTGTATTTTCTTATGTGGTAGTATTTTGTCTATCTCTTACATTTTACCAGTTATACATAAGTCATTCAGAATAAGGAGAACTTCAGAGAATATTCACAGAAAATTCAACGTATACACTTCATTTGTTATGAAAATGTTTTAAATATATGGTATTTTAATTAAAATTGTTAGTCATTTTTGAGAAAATGAGAATTTTTGGAAAATGTTCTATGCAAAGGGTAGTTTGAATTGGCACAATTTTCTTGAAGATCTTGGTGTCACATTCTTGAAAGATACTGAACTTGAATACCAAGTTTAATATTTAACAAACTTTTTGCTAACAATGTTTTTTTGGTTAGTTCAGGGGGTCTCAAACCGTGTATTTTCAGTGAACTCTCAGTATTAAATTTTTGGATGAAATATCATACTTTCTGTACTTACTGTACATAGCAGAGCATTGGCTGCGCCGTAGCTGAGTGGTTAGACCTTGTGCTTCTCACCAAAGCGGCCGGGGTTTGATCCCAGGCAACTGCATGTGGTGGATGAACTGGCACTGGGGCAGGTTTTCTCCAGGTTCCCCTGCCATCTCATCCCACCTGTGCTCCGTCTTGATTCCATGTATCATCAGTGTCGCCGTATGTAGTAAAAGCGGGCGTTAAACACTGCAGAAAACAAAGAGAAAACAAAATAACAGCAGGTAATGCGGAATTGCAACAAACATTGAAAAAGGTTACTCTTTTATACCATGGATAAGTTTGTAAATGTTGTAAAATATATGTAAATTGTAAGTGCATCTCTCAACATAATAATAAACAAATGAATAATAAACAAATGCCTTTCATCGAATGATGCTCACTCTCTGACAACCATGCCACTTCTGCAATACCGGTCTGCCTTCCTTCAAATATCATGTTTCTTTCTTCCTTCTCTAGCAAACGGCTGAAATAAGCCAATCTTACAACAGCAATGCTGAGTACTAAATCCTTCCTTCCATGGCGAAATAAGCCAATCTTACAACAGCAATGCTGAGTACTTCCATGGCGAAATAAGCCAATCTTACAACAGCAATGCTGAGTACTAAATCCTTCCTTCCATGGCGAAATAAGCCAATCTTACAACAGCAATGCTGAGTACTTCCATGGCGAAATAAGCCAATCTTACAACAGCAATGCTGAGTACTTCCATGGCGAAGTAAGCCAATCTTACAACAGCAATGCTGAGTACTTCCATGGCGAAATAAGCCAATCTTACAACAGCAATGCTGAGTACTTCCATGGCGAAATAAGCCAATCTTACAACAGCAATGCTGAGTACTTCCATGGCGAAATAAGCCAACCTTACAACAGCAATGCTGAGTACTAAATCCTTCCTTCCATGGCGAAATAAGCCAATCTTACAACAGCAATGCTGAGTACTAAATCCTTCCTTCCATGGCGAAATAAGCCAATCTTACAACAGCAATGCTGAGTACTAAATCCTTCCTGCCATGGCGAAATAAGCCAACCTTACAACAGCAATGCTGAGTACTAAATCCTTCCTGCCATGGCGAAATAAGCCAACCTTACAACAGCAATGCTGAGTACTTCCATGGCGAAATAAGCCAATCTTACAACAGCAATGCTGAGTACTTCCATGGCGAAATAAGCCAACTTTACAACAGCAATGCTGAGTACTAAATCCTTCCTTCCTTCCTGCCATGGCGAAATAAGCCAATCTTACAACAGCAATGCTGAGTACTTCCATGGCGAAATAAGCCAATCTTACAACAGCAATGCTGAGTACTAAATCCTTCCTGCCATGGCGAAATAAGCCAATCTTACAACAGCAATGCTGAGTACTAAATCCTTCCTTCCTGCCATGGCGAAATAAGCCAATCTTACAACAGCAATGCTGAGTACTTCCATGGCGAAATAAGCCAACTTTACAACAGCAATGCTGAGTACTAAATCCTTCCTTCCTTCCTGCCATGGCGAAATAAGCCAATCTTACAACAGCAATGCTGAGTACTTCCATGGCGAAATAAGCCAATCTTACAACAGCAATGCTGAGTACTAAATCCTTCCTGCCATGGCGAAATAAGCCAATCTTACAACAGCAATGCTGAGTACTAAATCCTTCCTTCCTGCCATGGCGAAATAAGCCAATCTTACAACAGCAATGCTGAGTACTTCCATGGCGAAATAAGCCAATCTTACAACAGCAATGCTGAGTACTTCCATGGCGAAATAAGCCAATCTTACAACAGCAATGCTGAGTACTTCCATGGCGAAATAAGCCAATCTTACAACAGCAATGCTGAGTTTAAATCCTTCCTTCCATGGCGAAATAAGCCAATCTTACAACAGCAATGCTGAAATAAAAATAAAATCTTAAGCAGAGACTCGAACCCGGGTCTTCTGCACGGAAATATAGTTCACGTTAACTACTTGGCTATACTGGAGATGAAACTTAACCTCCATTTTATTTTATTTACCTCATCAAAGGAAGTTAAAAGAAAACATTTAAACAAAGTTAGATTCGAACCCAGGACCTTTACCTTACAAGCCATCGTTAACCACTCGGCTATCTTGCACGTAAGGTATTAGCCTCATTTTTATCTTTATTACTACATCGAAGTTTGAATTTAATAGAATAAAAACGAGTTGAGATTCGAACCCAGTTCTCCTGCGCCGTAGTCTATGACTCTAACCACTGAGCCACGACACGGCACTTATGTGAACTTGTTTCATTCTGAAACTTATAGTCTCTTTAATACAACTGCAGAGAAATTTAAAAGGAAAAAAAAAAACTATTTCTCCGCAGTAAGACTCGAACCTGCGACCTCTAGGCTCGTAGCCAACCACCTTAGCCATTCAGCTATGGATCAGCACACAAGAGTCTGCTAAAAATTTTCTTCTTATGTTCTCTATACGGTAAACACATTATTCGCCGTAACTTTTTTGTAATTCAAAATTTCGAAAATCTGAGTTCAGATCTGAATTCTGCTAGTCTTCAGCTTTCCAAGGATATATGATAACACGCGATCATTCCATTTTACAGTCGAAGTATTACACTGCAGTGTGCACACGTTTTACGTCATAACTCCTTTATAAATTGAGATATCGAAAATCTAAGACCGGATCTGGATTCTGCTCGTCTTCAGCTTTCATATGGCACTCCTAACTCAATTTTTTTTCGGGACCCAAAAAAATGCGTTTTACGTCATAGCTCCTTTATAAATTGAGATATCGAAAATCTAAGACCGGATCTGGATTCTGCTCGTCTTCAGCTTTCATATGACACTCCTAACTCAATTTTTTTTTCGGCACCCCCAAAAAATGGCAAGGCTTTAGACTTCAATTTTCGACCTCTTTTCCAAACTTCAAACGTGAATAACGTCTGAACGGTTAGAGCTAGAATTTCCGACAAATTTTTTATAGAAAGCTAATTTTTTTTCTGAATTTTTTGGCCCCTTGTAAAGTCCAAAATGTTGTCCAGAAGCCGAGATATTAACAGTTTTAATTTTCAGAAAACCGTCAAAACTGGCCTTCAGCCGGGCAAGTTGAGAAATGACTATCACAGATTTCAATGACATTTGGTATACTTATAGTTTCAAACCCCAGGATCACGAATCCGGTCTCCGTTTCTCGAAATTCCTATTTGTTTGCTATTTATGACGTGTCAAAGTTTACGACAACCAACTTTAGACAGCTCGAAGTTCAACATTAGTGGGGTTAGGACAAAAATTTAAACTATTTCGTGACCTACAGAGTGTAAAGAATGCTTCTGATGCAAAAATTTTGAAATCTATTTTTAAAAAAAGCGTTTAAAAAAGTAAAACCCCAAGGGTAGGTAGCGAACCCGGAACTCGTGATTACGAATCCCGCATGCTGACCACTCAGCCAAAGAAGCGATGTTCAGAGAGAGCCGAGTTTTACATTGTGTAGTGTGAAAGTGCTGAGCTGGGCCGGGCTCTGGAACCAAAATATCGCCGCTCAATTTCTACACGTGCAACTTCACTTCTCTACCACAATTACATTTATAAAGTGAAGCAACCTACAAAACAGTGAAATATGGAAATGCAGTTCTACGTTCGAAATTACGTTACGCACATTTTACGTCATAATTCCTACATTATTTAAGACATCGTAAAAATTAGATCAGATCTGAATTCTGCTGAATAATGTCCTATATTCGGTGCCGTATTTGTTCAGGAATGAATATTCCAGAAACTGCAGTCGGCCTTTGATTCCAAGAACTTGCAGCAGAGATTAAGATAAGTGAAGCTTGTAGTGTCATAAATTATTATTACTATTACAGTTTTAAAAAAATATCCTGAGCAAGAAAGAGATAGAATCAGTATATTTTATGAAACGAGCGTTAGCGAGTTAGTTTCATAATATAAATACGAGCATCTTAATTGCTGCAATTCAAGTTGCGTACGACTGTTTGTGCTCGACCACGTGTCTAATTTAAACATTTATTAAAATTTTTAATATTCTACGCTGCATGTTATTGTCACTGTTTGTGTTCGACATTTTAATTATGTATTTGTTATTCGATCATACATACAAGAATCGATAGTTGCACCTTCAACTGTTATTGTTTGCACAATGATGGAGTAAGTGGAGACCCTGCAAACTTTAAAAGGTAGACTTACAAATTGAATTTATTAGAATGTTAATTGCAATATTAGCACTAATTATTAAGTAAACAGTGGTATTATTTCTAATTAAAGCTTGTCGGATTACTAGCTGTGTAGTATATATCTATAAGAGTTTGAGTTTTGGGTCATCGTTACGAAATGGATAATTAATAAATAAATGTAAGTACCGCGCATGCGCAGACTTTCACGACCTGCCATCTCCAAGCTGTGCTCAGTCGTAGGCACTTGTCTCTAGTAACATTATTTGGCTCTAATTTAATTTCAATTGCCTCTTTTACGAGTGTGTCGTAATGTCGGTTACTGCCGTGTAAAACTGCGATCTCTGTCGAATACCTACAATTCTGTGATCATTGTCCAGACTGTGCTTTGCTGCGTTGTGCTATGTCTGTCCTATATATCTTCCCACGTATTATTTCGTATACGGGAATTGATAGTTTGGTTTTCAGGTGCGTGAGACTGTGCGCAGACGCGAAGTGCCTTTACGTTCAGTTCTTTTGGGGCAAGTATAATTGGGCTTTTTTATCACAGTTCTAGTGATTCAGATTCATATATTCTTTCCTTTAAATCAGTAATTTCTTACAGGCACAGCATACAGTGTGGTTATCTCACTCTAGAATTGTTCTGACATTCTCCCTTCTTCCTCTACACTCTTCAATTTATAAAGTACAAACGTAAAACGTGTGCATATTGCAGACACTTAATTCGTGAAGTAATTGAGAAACGAGAGCCACATTCCTGATTCTTATATCCTTGTATAGTGTAACTATACGGAATTTCATAGAAATCGCTGCTACATCCTGATACTTTGCACTAGAGCTATCTATTGATACTTTGTACTAGAGCTATCTACTGATACTTTGTACTAGAGCTATCTATTGATACTTTGTACTAGAGCTATCTATTGATACTTTGTACTAGAGCTATCTATTGATACTTTGTACTAGAGCTATCTATTGATACTTTGTACTAGAGCTATCTATTGATACTTTGTACTAGAGCTATCTATTGATACTTTGTACTAGAGCTATCTATTGATACTTTGTACTAGAGCTATCTATTGATACTTTGTACTAGAGCTATCTATTGATACTTTGAATTAGGGTTACCTGTTAATGTCGGTGTGGTTGTTTCAGCTGGTTAGACGCTAGTCTGCTGATGCCAAGGTCGTGGGTTCATATCCGGCCAAGACCGATGGTTTTGAAGTGTGCTTAAAAGCGAAAGCTCCATGTCAGTAGACTTACTGGCACGTAGAAGAACTCCTGCAGCTCGAAATTCCGGCACACCGGCGACGCTGAGGTGATCCTGCAATTGGCAGCGTAGTTAAACAACAAAATAATTTTTTATTACATACTGACACTCTATATTTGGGTTAGCTACTGACACTCTGTATTTGGGTTACCTACTGACACTCTGTATTAGGGTTACCTACTGTTACTCTGTATCTGGGTTACCTACTGTTGTTCTGTATTAGGGTTACCTACTGTTACTGTGTTTTAGGGTTACCCATTGGTACTCTCTATTAGGGTTACCTACTGTTACTGTGTTTTAAGGTTACCCATTGGTACTCTGTATCTGGGTTACCTACTGTTACTGTGTTTTAAGGTTACCCATTGGTACTCTCTATTAGGGTTACCTACTGTTACTGTGTTTTAAGGTTACCCATTGGTACTCTGTATCTGGGTTACCTACTGTTACTCTGTTACCCATTGGTACTCTGTATTAGGGTTACCTACTGTTACTCTGTATTAGGGTTACCTATTGTTACTTGTATTTGGGTTACCTATTAGTACTCTGTATTAGGGTTACCTACTGTTACTCTGTATTAGGGTTACCTATTGTTACTTGTATTTGGGTTACCTATTGGTACTCTGTATTTGGGTTATCTACTATTACTGTTTTAGGGTTACCTATTGGTACTCTGTATTTGGGTTACCTACTGTTACTGTTTTAGGGTTACCTATTGTTACTTGTATTTGGGTTACCTATTAGTACTCTGTATTAGGGTTACCTACTGTTACTCTGTATTAGGGTTACCTACTGTTACTCTGTATTAGGGTTACCTATTGTTACTTGTATTTGGGTTACCTATTAGTACTCTGTAATAGGGTTACCTACTGTTACTCTGTATTAGGGTTACCTATTGGTACTTGTATTTGGGTTACCTATTGGTACTCTGTATTTGGGTTACCTACTGTTACTCTGTATTAGGGTTACCTATTGTTACTTGTATTTGGGTTACCTATTGGTACTCTGTATTTGGGTTATCTACTATTACTGTTTTAGGGTTACCCATTGGTACTCTCTATTAGGGTTACCTACTGTTACTGTGTTTTAAGGTTACCCATTGGTACTCTGTATCTGGGTTACCTACTGTTACTCTGTTTTAGGGTTACCCATTGGTACTCTGTATTAGGGTTACCTACTGTTACTCTGTATTAGGGTTACCTATTGTTACTTGTATTTGGGTTACCTATTAGTACTCTGTATTAGGGTTACCTACTGTTACTCTGTATTAGGGTTACCTATTGTTACTTGTATTTGGGTTACCTATTGGTACTCTGTATTTGGGTTATCTACTATTACTGTTTTAGGGTTACCTATTGGTACTCTGTATTTGGGTTACCTACTGTTACTGTTTTAGGGTTACCTATTGTTACTTGTATTTGGGTTACCTATTAGTACTCTGTATTAGGGTTACCTACTGTTACTCTGTATTAGGGTTACCTATTGTTACTTGTATTTGGGTTACCTATTAGTACTCTGTAATAGGGTTACCCACTGTTACTCTGTATTAGGGTTACCTATTGTTACTTGTATTTGGGTTACCTATTAGTACTCTGTAATAGGGTTACCTACTGTTACTCTGTATTAGGGTTACCTATTGTTACTTGTATTTGGGTTACCTATTGGTACTCTGTATTTGGGTTATCTACTATTACTGTTTTAGGGTTACCTATTGGTACTCTGTATTTGGGTTACCTACTGTTACTGTTTTAGGGTTACCTATTGTTACTTGTATTTGGGTTACCTATTAGTACTCTGTATTAGGGTTACCTACTGTTACTCTGTATTAGGGTTACCTATTGTTACTTGTATTTGGGTTACCTATTAGTACTCTGTAATAGGGTTACCCACTGTTACTCTGTATTTGGGTTACCTATTGGTACTCTGTATTTGGGTTATCTACTATTACTGTTTTAGGGTTACCCATTGGTGCTCTGTATCTGGGTTACCTACTGTTACTGTTTTAGGGTTACCTATTGGTACTCTGTATTTGGGTTATCTACTGTTACTGTTTTAGGGTTACCTACTGTTACTCTGTATTAGGGTTACCTACTGTTACTGTTTTAGGGTCACCCATTGGTACTCTGTATTTGGGTTACCTACTGTTACTCTGTTTTAGGGTTACCTATTGCTACTTTGTATTAGCGTTATCCACTGGTACCTTGAATTGGGGTTACCTAATGGTGCTGTATTTAGGGTAACCCACTGATACTTTGTATTTGGGTTACCTATTGACAGTGTATTGGGGATACCTCTGATACTAAAAAGTATTTGGAGAAATCATAACTAAGGAGGTGGTTACAGAAATTAAGGAGCAATTATAACCTGAGATGAAGGTGGCACTAATTAAGAATTGGGAGATATTAAATGGGGTGGTGATATTAAAACATCAGGAGCAACTGGAACACAGGTAAGTACCAGCGGCACCCAAGACAAAGGAGGTAGTACTATTCAAGTATCAGGAGCAACAGGTGGGCGCTTATTGGGGAGGAAACTACAACAGGTAAGTATAAGGAGCAATTATAGCAAAAAGAGGTAAGTATTGTGGGGTAATTATAACTGAAGAGGAGCAAGGGATGGGTCATTGTAGGCGAGGAGGTGGCACTTTAAAAAGTATCAGGAGCAAAGAATGGGTCATTGTAGGCGAGGAGGTGGCAGTTTAAAAAGTATCAGGAGCAAAGGATGGGTCATTGTAGGCGAGGAGGTGGCACTTTTATATAAAGTACCAGGAGCAAAGGATGGGTCATTGTTGCGAGGAGGTGGCATTTTTATAAAGTATCAGGAGCAAAGAATGGGTCATTGTAGGCGAGAAGGTGGCCATTTTTTTATGAATGGCTCATTCCAGGCGAACTGGCATTTTTATAAAGTATCAGGAGCAAAGGATGGGTCATTGTAGGCGAGGAGGTGGCACTTTTATAAAGTACCAGGAGCAAAGAATGGGTCATTGTAGGCGAGGAGGTGGTATTTTTTATAAAGTATCAGGAGCAAAGGATGGGTCATTGTAGGCGAGGAGGTGGCACTTTTATATAAAGTACCAGGAGCAAAGGATGGGTCATTGTTGCGAGGAGGTGGCATTTTTATAAAGTATCAGGAGCAAAGAATGGGTCATTGTAGGCGAGAAGGTGGCCATTTTTTTATGAATGGCTCATTCCAGGCGAACTGGCATTTTTATAAAGTATCAGGAGCAAAGGATGGGTCATTGTAGGCGAGGAGGTGGCACTTTTATAAAGTATCAGGAGCAAAGGATGGGTCATTGTAGGCGAGGAGGTGGCACTTTTATAAAGTACCAGGAGCAAAGAATGGGTCATTGTAGGCGAGGAGGTGGCATTTTTTATAAAGTATCAGGAGCAAAGAATGGGTCATTGTAGGCGAGGAGGTGGCCATTTTTTATGAATGGCTCATTCCAGGCGAACTGGCATTTTTATAAACTACCAGGAGCAAAGGATGGGTCATTGTAGGCGAGGAGGTGGCACTTTTATAAACTACCAGGAGCAAAGGATGGGTCATTGTAGGCGAAGAGGTGGCACTTTTATAAAGTATCAGGAGCAAAGGATGGGTCATTGTAGGCGAGGAGGTGGCACTTTTATAAAGTACCAGGAGCAAAGAATGGGTCATTGTAGGCGAGGAGGTGGCATTTTATAAAGTATCAGGAGCAAAGGATGGGTCATTGTAGGCGAGGATGTGGCACTTTTATATAAAGTACCAGGAGCAAAGGATGGGTCATTGTAGGCGAGGAGGTGGCACTTTTATAAAGTATCAGGAGCAAAGGATGGGTCATTGTAGGCGAGGAGGTGGCACTTTTATAAAGTATCAGGAGCAAAGGATGGGTCATTGTAGGCGAGGAGGTGGCACTTTTATATAAAGTATCAGGAGCAAAGGATGGGTCATTGTAGGCGAGGAGGTGGCATTTTTATTAAGTATCAGGAGCAAAGAATGGGTCATTGTAGGCGAGGAGGTGGCATTTTCATTAAATATCAGGAGCAAAGAATGGGTCATTCCAGGCAAGCTGGCATTTTATAAAGTATCAGGAGCAAAGGTTGGGTCATTGTAGGCGAGGAGGTGGCACTTATATAAAGGACCAGGAGCTAAGGATGGGTCATTGTTGCGAGGAGGTGGCATTTTTATTAAGTATCAGGAGCAAAGAATGGGTCATTGTAGGCGAGGAGGTGGCACTTTTATATAAAGTACCAGGAGCAAAGGATGGGTCATTGTTGCGAGGAGGTGGCATTTTTATTAAGTATCAGGAGCAAAGAATGGGTCATTCTAGGCGAGCTGGCATTTTATAAAGTATCAGGAGCAAAGGATGGGTCATTGTAGGCGAGGAGGTGGCACTTTTATATAAAGTACCAGGAGCAAAGGATGGGTCATTGTTGCGAGGAGGTGGCATTTTTATTAAGTATCAGGAGCAAAGAATGGGTCATTCTAGGCGAGCTGGCATTTTATAAAGTATCAGGAGCAAAGGATGGGTCATTGTAGGCGAGGAGGTGGTACTTTTATATAAAGTATCAGGAGCAAAGGGTGGGTCATTGTAGGTGAGGTGGCATTTTTATAAAGTATCTGGATCAAAGGTTGGGTCATTGTAGGCGAGGAGGTGGCATTTTAAGAAAGTATCAGTAGCAAAGAATGGGTCATTCTAGGCGAGGAGGTGGCATTTTTAAGAAAGTATCAGTAGCAAAGAATGGGTCATTGTAGGTGACATTTTCTATAAAGTATCAGGAGCAAAGTATGGGTCATTGTAGGTGAGGTGACATTTTCTATAAAGTATCAGGAGCAAAGGATGGGTCATGGTAGGTGAGGTGACATTTTCTATAAAGTATCAGGAGCAAAGGATGGGTCATTGTAGGCGAGGAGGTGGCACTTTTAAGAAAGTATCAGTAGCAAAGAATGGGTCATTGTAGGTGACATTTTCTATAAAGTATCAGGAGCAAAGTATGGGTCATTGTAGGTGAGGTGACATTTTCTATAAAGTATCAGGAGCAAAGGATGGGTCATTGTAGGTGACATTTTCTATAAAGTATCAGGAGCAAAGTATAGGTCATGGTAGGTGAGGTGACATTTTCTATAAAGTATCAGTAGCAAAGAATGGGTCATTGTAGGTGACATTTTCTATAAAGTATCAGGAGCAAAGTATAGGTCATGGTAGGTGAGGTGACATTTTCTATAAAGTATCAGGAGCAAAGGATGGGTCATGGTAGGTGAGGTGACATTTTCTATAAAGTATCAGAAGCAAAGGATGGGTCATTGTAGGTGACGTGACATTTTATATAAAGTATCAGGAGCAAAGGATGGGTCATTGTAGGTGAGGTGGCATTTTTATAAGCAAAGAATGGGTGATTGTAGGTGAGGTGACATTTTATATAAAGTATCAGGAGCAAAGGATGGGTCATTGTAGGCGAGGTGACATTTTTATAAGCAAAGTATGGGTCATTGTAGGTGACGTGACATTTTATATAAAGTATCAGGAGCAAAGGATGGGTCATTGTAGGTGACGTGACATTTTATATAAAGTATCAGGAGCAAAGGATGGGTCATTGTAGGTGACGTGACATTTTATATAAAGTATCAGGAGCAAAGGATGGGTCATTGTAGGTGAGGTGACATTTTTATAAGCAAAGTATGGGTCATTGTAGGTGAGGTGACATTTTATATAAAGTATCAGGAGCAAAGGATGGGTCATTGTAGGTGAGGTGACATTTTCTATAAAGTATCAGGAGCAAAGAATGAGTCGTTGTAGGTGAGGTGACATTTTCTATAAAGTATCAGGAGCAAAGGATGGGTCATTGTAGGTGAGGTAGGTTTTTGTCAGGATTACCTCCTGCAGCATTTTGTCCTGATACTTTGCACTATCAGTATCACCTTCTTGGCCATTATGTTACCCTGATGCATACTTTGGATTACGGCCTCCTCGAGCATTATATTCTGATACTGTGCACTGCAAGTATTAACTCCTCAATTATTATATTGTCTTGATAATTTTAACTGTCTGTTTTACCTGTCCAACCATCATATTGTGATATACTTTGGTTTTTATTACCTCTCAACCTTTATACTCTCCTCATGCTTTGCACTCCAGTATTATCTTCCTATTATATTCTCCTGGTACTTGTGACTATTCTGTTTTGCTAGTATTACCTCCTCTACCTTTATGTTCTACTGATGTGCTATTTCTACTGACTCCTTCACCTGCCTTGCTACTAACCTGCTGATACCTCAAACTTTTCAATATTTTAATGGAGTAGTAATAACCTACGAATTGTGAATATGAGTGTCAGCTTTAAACTCTAGGTTTTGATATTCTCCATTGATGATCTCCGGCTTTCTATGCTGATGTTTGGTGACTGAAGCCTCAGGACTCCCGCTCGGTCTTAAAGCTGAGCAACATTTTGCAAGAAGCTGCAATTGTGGCAGCCAGGATCATGTTTACCAACAGCAGCTTTTTGGCCCTCAGCAAGTTCACTGCCATGTGCCCATAATGTTCAGTGTATTTCAAGGTAAATATGGATCCTATGGACAGTAACTATAAAATATCTGGTGTTGCACTCACATGACTTTCTACTCTTGTACTAACTATTTCTACAAACACTTATTTCTCTATCTTCATGTCAGTTGAGATGAACATTTGTACAAATTATATCCAGTGTTCTTGCAGGTGCAAGGAGAATATGGGAGAAAATCCAGTAGATGGAGATCTCTCCTATTTTAGGGTTGTCATTAAGACACGCCTGCTAATAGATGTATAGAAAAAGACAATTTTAAATATGAATAATAAAGGCTAAAAATGTATAATGTAACACATTTGATAAATAAAGTATAATGATGTACAAAATTATTATGAAGTTCGGAAATAGGACAGCTAACCTTTTTAGAATTATTTATGTACTTATTTATACATTTAGTTTAGTGTAGTATACAGATGATTGTATAAAATATACAAAGAATCATGGATAATTTGTGAATGATAAAGGGAAAAACAACATTATGAGCCTTGAATTCCTTATTTAAGAGATAAATACATTTCAAATTGGGAAGTGATTGGTCTACTTTTTGGTGCTAATGGAGTGATTACTAAATTTACTTTTAATTTGTTCCGACCTTTTGAGTTGTGTTTTAGAAGATATTGGTTTACAAATTATTCTAGATTCTTTCTACACTTTACACAATCATCTATATACTACACTAAATTAAATAAACAAATAAATAATTCTAAAATAGCTGTCCTATTCCCAAATTTTATATAAAATACTTTTACATCTTATAATTTTTTATCCCTTATTACTCATATTTAAAAGTGTCTTTTTCTACAGATCTATTAGCAGGCTTGTCTTCATGACAAACCTAAAATAGCACAGTTATCCAACTACTGGACTTTCTCTCATTCCCTTGCACCTGCAAGAATACTAGCAATAATTTCTGCAAATGTTGATCATCACAGAGATAGAGGAATTAGTGTTTATAGGAATAGTTACTACAAGAGAGGAGAAAGTTAATTGAGTGTAACACATCAGATTTTTTAACTTATTCATACCATAGAACCAACTTAATCCTGTTGCAGATACCCTGGATTTTGTCATTACTAAACATGTTGCACACTTTTCTTTTCTTTCTGTACTTTCATATGAGCTTAGTTCACATCACTTTCCTGTACTCAAATTCTAGAACCAATTATACTAGTAATAGCAACTCAGTAAGTCAATCCTTTGACTGGAATTGCTGTACATGCCTCTTGGACAAAATCACTGATTTAAAATTCATTTTGAGATCGACATAGCTGTTAATCTATTAACATAAAAGCCTGAGTATAGCAGTTTTTTTAATTTTCAGAAAATAATAAAATGCTGAGTATACTTGGGCCTCACGTTTCCAATCGACATACATTTTAAAAGATCGAATTTTCTTGTTGTGTCTTGTGTTTTAGTAGTTCCTTGATTGTTTCTCTAGATTTCACCGTGGTGTGATATTCTGAATGTGTAATCAAACTTCTCCATACGTTTTATTCATACTAGAGGTCTCTGTTACATTCTGTTCTTGCAGTTTATGTGATACTTTCTCATACTTATGAAAATGGAGAGTGAAGAAGAGTTAAATATTGAATATAGTAGGTGTGAAAATTCTGAAGAAAGCTAAGAGATGTCAGAAAAAGCAAGTGATGAATCAGTTTTATCTGAACGTGACAGAGCGTGGTGCTAGCAGTGGCATGTGGTGGTCACAATTACCCCAGCTGTATAGGTTATGGTACTGAAAAATCATCCTATACTTTAAAATTCATATTCCAAAATGGTCAGGTTATAAATAGATATCTACCATATGCTTAGCACATTATAGCCCATATAAAAATGGTCTTTTTTGAATATTGTCTATTACAGGGTCACTCGCATTTATTTTCAATGTCACATTTAGTAAATACACTTTAACAGAAACACGCATAAAACAACATACTCTTTGCCCTTTAGTTTCAGAAGGGCGCAAACAAGGTAAGTAGAGTAGAAGGGCACAAACAAACTTTCAAACTTGTGGCAACAACACTATAAAAGTATGCTCTGATCTACATGATGAGTGACAAATTTTCCCCGGTTTATTTTCATTTTGTTAATGGGGGTCACTTTCATAAACAAAAAAAGGATATAAGTCGTTTCTTAACAACACTTTTTAATGTTAGTTAATAATTTTAAATATATGTGCTTTTCATATCGTTTGACATTATAATACTATGGCCTATAAAAAAGACACCATTATTGTAGGGTTGCTACGCATGTGTGTATCACTATTTCTCTTTCAAGCTTTCCATGTCGATATGTTGAAGTTTCCTTGTAACGAATTGACTACACTCTGCAGCAGCTATCGAAAAATACTGCTCTATGACGTCAAAGCCAGCTAGCTGCAACGAAACTGAACTAGTGAATCAAATGCACACACTTGCCTCTGCTGGCAGACAGGACCACACTAGCTATAGGGCTTTGATACAACACTAGTAGGCGAACTGGTATTGAGGGGAACAGGTTCAAGCCCAGTCGCCAAGATCAACAGCTGCCTAGTGGAGAGGTGGAATTTTGAATCTTAAGTACCGTAACGTTCAAGCTCGATGTGCGTATTTGATTGAGATACGAAAAATTTAACACCACATCGGAGCACCCTGGTTAGGTCTCTTAGGGACTATAATCCCAGAGAATTATAGTATCTGCTTGTGCGACACCGGGTTTGCCGCATGGCTTGCAGGCACCCCCAGTAACAGAGCAGCTACTCCAACAGCGCAAGCTGAGCTCCCATGCAGTCCCCCTAAGAGACGCTTGAATTCAAAATTTTAACCTTCATATATGGATACACACACCAGCAGTGCCCAACGAAAGTTGCACACTGATTAGCAGCCGCTGAGGAGCATAAACTTGCTACCGCCCTTCTACCCGTCACCCTGCAAAATCCCATATCCTGTCATAAAGTGGTTAAGCCCTAAAAAGCGTAGGTACACGAATGACACACCTTGGGCTATTTTCAGCCTGCCAACCAGCACAGTCGCTCTTGAAATCTCCACCAGGGTACATCAACCTCACTGCCACTGAAGATGTCTGCCACAGTTACAGACGAAACGTCTGGGAAGAAGGAGCCCAGTAGACCACTGCCCACAAGCCCAGATTATACTGTATCTAGTACTGACATTGTCTGTGAAAGCCTTGGAACTTTGACTTACAGTTTAATGAGAAAATAATGGAAGACATTTCTAAACAACTGCAGCTATCTCCCAACTCTACACCAGCAATGCAATTAACAGAATGTCAACAAAGCAATCCCCTGGTCATGATATGAATCCTACCTTCGCTAAAAGCTCTTCCAAGAAAGACCCTTGTACTCCTAACACAAATATAAAATGCAATCATACATTCCTACAATGTGGAAGCATGCCATAACAACAATGATAACTAGGACTCACATTTTTAGGTGCTAAAATCTTGGGAAATATTTATTTTTATGTGCTAAAATAAATAAAATATTTTTAAGATCTAAATGGCTCAACTACCTAATATAAATGTACCTATTATTCACCAGTAGGGCTCAGATTTTTAGGTGCTAAAAAGTAAAACAAATAAGTGCTAAAACAAAATCTTTTTTTAAAGATCTGAATGGCTGATTCAATAGAAATGTACCTGGTACATTTCACCAGACGTTATTCTTAGAAGGGATCGCCAGGTACTTTAGAATTACAGTATACGACCACATGCTTCCTCAAATTTTCCATCCCGAGAGATTGTCGACTGTCACAAAGAAGAGTCTTGAATTTCGAAAGTGATCGCTCCACATCACAAGAAGTGGAATGTCTCTCACACTCACATCAATAATTTCTTCATGTTGCCCATCCAATACATTTAAAATGTTAGACTTATGTTAAATCCACTATTATTTTCGAACACTTCCTTGCATTTTCTTTTTAAATTTTGTGCTGCAGAACCAGAAACAACATTGTTTTTCTTCCCCACATCCTGAACTGCTTCTCTCAAAGGCATTCCTACTGATTCAAGCTTCTTTATGGAATCACAAAGGAGCCACAGATTTACGGAAATGTATACTAAGCCATTTCTTAACACAGAGTACAATTTAGTTTATTTGACAGCAGCAAAACCATCCAGGCTTTCTGTATAGTATTGAACTGTGGCCAACATGTTCCCCAGCGAGTCACCACAGGAGGCAGCGGAGTGTTCCGATTTTTATTCTGAAAAATGTCAATCCGTTTAGGTGACTTGGAACACTTTTTTTCCATTAGAAATCAATCTGCCAATGTCAGGAAACATGGCCCTAATTTCCTCACATATTCTATGCTATCCATGCACAGCGCGTGTAATATGAATCATTTTAAGATAACTGCTGCTGCCTTTTTCATATATGGTGCAGCATCAGTCAAAAGTAACAAAACATTGTCATATCATACGCCATTTGGCCACAATATCTGCATTGCTTCATTAAATAATCTGGCAACATTCATATGGTTTGCAGCAGGCATGTCAGTAGAAAAGATGACTGAAATTTCAGTATCATTCTTCAATACCCCTATAACATTACCAATTTTCCTGCCAATAGAACCTGAAGTTCCATCTATGCTCACCCATGTTTTCATTAGTACACATTTTGCATATATACGTCAACAGTTTCTTCGTAGCACTTGATAAGGTAATGTCTTCACAAAGTTGATTCATCAGGTGTGTCAACATTTGTATATTTGGTTCCGGAATGTTTTAAACTGAGGCTGGTTCACTTTCAAGATGGGTATGTCTGCTAAAACAAATCCTTACAATGCACTGAAAATTTGGAAGGTCCTGCTGAAGTACTTGGCAATGGATCATTAATAAAAGATTGTTCTTTTTGTAAAGCGTGAAATAGCTGCCTCATGTCTGTTATCATTTGCGATCAGTGGTCTGCTGCTACAGCTTTACCACATGGCTGACAATATAGGATTTTACCATCAGAACTGAAAATATCCTTAAATTCCACGGCATATCATTGCACACAATAACTTGCACTACTTTTCACTCTGGGCACGTTTAATCCACCGTCAACTCAAAACTGTCATACCTAACTTGCCAGCACAACTAGAAGGTTATATAAACTTTGCAGATTCACAAATGACTAATTGACTACACAGTTTTAACAGTATCAGTGTATATACTAGCCGGGCTGTGAAGCAATGACAGGTGTTTATTTGCTTCAAGCATATGGCAGTGGAGGAATTCCTGTTCTTATCTTGCGAGCTCATGTAACTAAGGAAAGCAGGATGTTCATATTTTCTTCCAACTGAAGGGATACTGTAGCTGACATATTAGTTCTTCCAGATAATGAATAACAAATTGCAACATCCACCTTGCATAATTCAGCATTAAAGAAGGGGATGATGACTTGTTGAAAGTAATTCTGCTGCTGCTTTTATGTGAATATTATTTTAAAAAGGTTTCCTTTAGTGATTTTTGTGTAATTTATGTGAATATCCGAAAATATTTATTTACATAAAAAAATCAGAAAATGTGCATTTTTATGTGCAATAAAACTTAAAATGTTTGGTCTAGTGTAAATATCCAGAATGTTAAACTCAAGTTTCAAATTGACGCAAACAAAATATGTATTTACCTAAAAATCCGAACCCTAATGATAACAAAACCAGGCAAACCAAAATTGGAACTCCCAATTAGTTTCTGAACCATTTTTTCCAAACTCTCGAGTTTTTGTTTGTTCTTCATATGCTTAGACCTCTGCAGACACACTGTTTGGCTTCAGATCTAACCAATCTTGTTCTTAGCAGCTGCATTGTGTGTGGATATAATACTTGATACGAGGGTTGTTCAATATATAATGCCCCACATTTGTTTCAAAATCCATTAATATCAATATATATAGACAAACGTCCTTGTAGGTGCTTCACATTTGATGTTTCTTCTGTGCACCAGTTGAGTTTCAAACAGTTCCGGCAGATGGCAGAGCCGTAGTACAGCGTCAAAGTGGCATCTACACACGACTCTGTTACAAGCAGTGTGCTGTTATTGAATTCTTATGTGCAGAAAAAGAAACCGTGGTGAACACCCATCAACGTATGTGTGCAGTGTATGGCAATGCTGCAGTTGACAGGAGTACTGTTGGGCGATGGGTAAAGAAAGTTAGAGCCTCCGGAAATGCAGAAACAGAGCTCCATGATCAGCCGCACTTGGAACGTCCTCTCACAGTCACTGCTCCAGACATGTTAAATCGTGCGGATGCCATTATCCATGCCGACCGGCACATCACAACTTGACAATTGGCTCTACAGTTGTCGGTCAGCATGGAAGTGTCTGCAATGATCAATGCTCTCAGATATTTGAAGACGTGCTCACAATGGATTCCACAAATGCTCACAGCAGACCACAAGATTCAAAGAAAGGCCTTTCATCTGAATTATTGGAGCATTTTGAGACCGACAGAGAGGCCTTTCTGTCTTGGATTGTTACGGGGGATGAAAGCTGGGTGCACCACTTTGTGCCAGAAACAAAATGGCAGTCCATGGAGTGGCATCATCCTCATTCACCACAAAAGAAGAAATTCAAGACAACCCCTCTGCCGGAATAGACCTTCTTCTGACAGTCTTCTGGGATTGTGATGGCGTCAATCTCGTGGATGTGATGCCAAGAGGATCAACCATTAAGTCAGAGGCATACGTGAAGACTGAATAAACTCAAGAAACATTTCCAATGTGTTCGATCTGACAAGAATCCAGCAGAAATCTTACTCCAACACGATAATGCATGCCCACACCCAAGTCTGAGAACCCTGGAACACATCCCAAATTGGGTTGAACATCATTGCCTCATCCACCGTACAGTCCAGACCTGGCACACCCAGACTTCCATCTCTTTGGGCCACTTAAGGACTCTCTACAGGGGACACACTTTGAACATGACGAGGGTGTCATTCATGCAATGTTAATGTTGTATTTTTTGAATTGTGCTATTTCCTTGTCAATGATTTGTTTGTTCTGTCATACCTAGAGGTGAAGGAATAGATGTAACAGGAGCTGGTAGGAAAACAACAAATGACACAACTGCAAAATGCATGTATAACTTAGAAACTGATTTGCAGGTGGAGTTGAGAAGAAAGTGTTTACGTAATAATGGCAGTGATGTTAGAGGTAAATCAATGAAATGGTTACAATGGTTACACGCAAAAACCACAATTTTCGTAGGAAGGGGGTAAAGCAACCCAGTAGTTACAACAATTTTGGCCAACACTTAAGCCAAAACAGCAATTTTAGAAACAAATTTCTCGACCACAACAGAATTGCTCGCATAAATGAGCCAGGAGATACGTCCTTATGAACAACATGATCGTTGACAGAGGGTTGAATAAAGGTTAACGGCAAAATCAAAACACTTAGTACAACAAAGGTCAACGTAGGCAGATATGCAATAGACTCACTGGAAAGTTTGATAATGTAGGTACTGGAAATTCAATGTCGAGAAAATGGCATTACATTGAGAAAAAGAATACTTTGTGAAAGACATTTAAAGAAATACGTTTTGTGATGTGCATTTTCTTGTTAATGTTAAAGTTTTACAGTAACTAATGGTTTACGTTGGCTGGCATTTTAACCTAAAAAGGAGCAGTAAGAGGAAGCTTTTAATAGGGTCATATAAACACTGCCACCTTTTCCAGGTCAGTCTAATGATGAACACAGCTTTTAATTAATGACAAATAAACATTGCCATCTTCTCCAGGTTGGTTTAGTAATGAGCACAGTATCTAATAACGACCATTTAGGCCATTTCTCAAACAAAAATAACAATTTTAAGCGTATGTTTCAAAACCACAGAATTAATTTGTGTATATTTGAATAAGCTAGTAATAGTAATGTAAATCTAAATTATTATGAGGGCGAGTCAATAAAGTACTGTGCACAACAAAGGCATGTATCATCCATGGGCCTTTGATAAATTTAAAAGTGTTCCAGGAATACAACATTCAGGTAGCACCAGTAAACCATTAGTCCATAAAAAACCTGCTGCTTTGAAACATCAAAGATGCTATTCCACCTAACAAAAAATCCGGCACATACCAAATTGAATGCAGTGATTGTAATGAAGTATACATAGGAAATACTAAAAGAAATTTAGAAATTAGATCCAAGGAACATGTTAGGAACATCAAGAGTAAACAATTAGAAAAATCAGCAGTTGCCTTTCACTTTTGGACGAAAAATCACAACATAAAGTCAGAACCAAAACTCCTCAAACACATAACCGGAAAACAAGAACTGTCCTCATGGGAACAAATCTTTATTTTAAAAAATAGAAACAGAGCATTTAATTTCGACATTCCCCAGAAAGATATTTTCAGCAAGTTCCTTGAACAGTTACCAGAAGAAACATCACCATCCGCACCATGGAAACCCAGTCATTGTCCAGTTGATAATGGAGGAAAGTTAACCTCCAAAATGCATTCCAGAAAATTAGAAATGTAAGTGTTGTTTAGTGTTATTAATTGACTCACCTTTTACATTAAATTGAAAATAACAGCACTGTTTTCAAACTTCTAAGAAAGGAAGATAACAATTGACAGACTTGCAGACATGTTGCACATTTCCTATGGCAGTGTTTTTTCA
This sequence comes from Tenodera sinensis, assembly GCA_030765045.1. Classification (NCBI taxonomy): domain Eukaryota; kingdom Metazoa; phylum Arthropoda; class Insecta; order Mantodea; family Mantidae; genus Tenodera; species Tenodera sinensis. The sequence continues at coordinate 120,045,926 of CM060971.1, read as the reverse complement.
ATTCTGCATAATCACTTACACATGAGGCGTGTTTGTGCCAAGATTATTGACACCTGAGCAGAAGTTGATGCGGGTGGAAGTGTGTATGGAACTGTAACATCTTGTTGAGCTGCATGGGGATGAATACCTGAATTCAGTCATTACAGGTGATGAAAGCTCGCTTCACCATTACGACCCGGAAGGCAAACAGGCCTCCTCAGTATGGAAATCACCTGATTCTCCGATGCCAAAGAAAGCAAAGGTTGTTTGGTGAGTAGGAAAAGTAATGGTCATTTCGTTCTTCGATTGCCATGGAACGGTGTATCAACATCATGTTCCTTCTCATTCAACGGTTAATGGCAAGTATTACAAGTCTGTTTTGGATGTCCTTGATAAACACAGCCAACAAAAACAACTAGAGCTGCATCCCTCTGGTTGGCACCTGCACCATGACAATGTGTCATGTGTCCAACATTGTTACATGCCCTCATGTGTCCAACATTGTTACATGCCCTCATGTGTACAACATTGTTACACAGTATTTGGTCCGCAGAAACACTGAATGTGTTCCCCATCCTCCATACTCTCCAGACTTGGCCCTCTGTCCCTTTTATCTCTTTCCCTCTCTGAAAAAGGAACTAAAGGGAAAGTATTTTGTTACTTCAGAGGCAGTTGTGAAGAAGGCTGAGGCGGTTATAAAGATGATGTCAAAAGATGGCTTCCAGCGTGTGTTCCAGGACTGGCAGAAGCGTTGGGCAAAGTACATTAAACTCAATGGAGAATACTTTGAAAAAGCCAAACCAATCTGGAATAAGACTAGTGTATTTTATGTGTAAAGAACACATCCTCAGTCTCGCCCTCGTATAAAATTGAATCGGTGTTGAAACACTTAACATCACTTACATTTACACATTTATCTTCACTGGCTTCAAGAACTTAAATTTCTGTCACCATCAGAATTGTCAAATTGATTCTTGTGGATAACAGTACAATATAAAACATGTAGAAAATTCCCAGGTGAATGGATTGATGAACATCTCAAATGGAACACATGTTGCAAATCTGCCATCCATAGTAAGCCAAATTTCTTTTGTACTTAGTACTATAAATAGTTAACTTTAGCACTTTAAGGAATTTTTATTTTGCCTATGTATACAGTTTATTGAAGTTTGGTGTAATATTTTGGGGAAATTCTGACAGAGGAGATTTTATTTTTAAGTTAGAAAAATGAGTAATTAGGATAATGATGGGTTTAAATAAAACACATACATGTAAAATATATTTAGGTTACTGTCAATATTGCCTTTACCCTGTATATATACACTAGAAGTAGTGATATATGTTAGAAAGCACTTAAAACAGTCTGAAAACATAAATATGACACAAGGAGTAAACAACAGTTATAACAAACTTTACTCATTAGAAGCAGCAAATATGCTGGTATTAAATTGTATAATAAATTACCAGAAAAACTGAAACTTGCCATCTCAGAGCCTATGTTTAAAAGAAAGGTAAAACAATTCTTAATGTTGCATAGCTTTTATTCCATAGATGAATACTTATCTTAAATATTACTGTATTCTTATCTTCAAATTGATAAATGTGATATTTCCTTGTAATATATTCCTGATGCGTCCTATATGATCTACAGGAGCAATAAACTTGAAGCAACTTCGGTTGTTGCCAAGTAGTCTTATACTTGGAGAAACTTCTTTCTACTCAGATCATGTAATGGAGACAAGCTCGAAATAAGGGAAATCATTAGTAAAAATCTGATGTGTTGCACCCACATGACTTTCTCTACTCTTGCACTAACTATTCTTACAAACTCTTATTCCAATATCTTCTTCGTGTTACTTGAGATAAACATTTGTACAAATTATCCCATTTCCTTTTAGGTACAAGGGGAATATGGGAATACAGTAAGCTTTGAGCGATAGTGAAATCTTTTAAAGCTTTCAAATTCCGTTTTGCACAGTTAACATATAAAAAATTGAATAACGATGTTCCATTTGACAGAAGTATAAGTTCTCCGAAATTCGCACAAACAAGGCATATTTCCTCTATGTGATCTGCAAGAGGAAATGGACAGAGACCACCTTCAAATATGCCCAGCCACTTCTAGCACCCCATCAGTGAAAAATATTGGAGAGCAAGAGGATTAATGACTTTGTTGTCAGAAGTCCAAGATTAGCGAACAACATGTATTTCTGAAATGGTTCTCTCTACAAAACAATTTATTTTAACATAAATTGTGTGTTTTAGCAAAATTACATTTTTTGTATAGTAAGATTTGGTCTATTTGTTACGGTTTACCAGTTATGAAAAAGTCGTTGACAGTAAATACGACTACAGGGGCTATAGCCAGAAAATTCAAAATATACATTTCATTTGTCATAAAAATACCTCAAACATATAGCATTTTAATCAAAACCATTAGAGCCATTTTCAAGAAAACCAAAATTTTCCTTTAAAGGTTAGTTTAGGGTGGAGCAATTTTCTTCAAAATCTTCATGTCGCATCCCTGAAAGACATTACATACCAACTTTGGTTTTTAACTGACTTTTCGATTTTGAGTTATGCTGTCCACAGACTGACACACACACGGACCTTATTCTAAAAATATATATTTTTTTTTTGGGGGGGGGGGGGATTCAGGGGGCCTCAAAACATATATTTCTGGTGAAATCTTGACATTGAATTTTGGGAGAGGATTCAATACTTCCACTACTTTACTATACGAAGTAAAGAAAATAAAAAGTTATTGTTTATTTTCATCAAATTCTGCCTCAGTGTTGCAACGAATGTCACCAGTTTTGCACAGTGTTGTACTATACGTACAATTTCTTTCAAGCACATCATGTAATCTTTCCCTAACCATGTCAATAACTTTGTCCTGTATACTCAGTAGTCTTAGCCCTTACAGAACTGGGAAGATGCATTTTTCGATGAACCAGTGTGCAATCACTGTCTGCTTTCCACAGCTGACACTCTTTACACAACTGTTCTTGTATTAGTAGTGTTGCAATGTTGTTGCACTGTAAACTGTTTCTCAATCATAATTTTCATCTCATACACTTTTTTCTTTCTTTGTTTGATTACTCTCCCTGTGTGTAGGACTTACCAGCCTGTACCTGGGTCAGATGCCTGTCGGGGAGCACAGGAAGCTATGCATTGGACAGATGAAGTGGTCAGTATAAGAGCGAGGAAAAGGATGATAGGAAATGCAGGCAAAATTGATGAATGGAAAGATCATGATGGAGCAGTTGGTGGAATGCGTGGATATGGAAGCCGCCTAGGTGATAGGCAAACAGTCTAACCACTCAGCCATGGCACCATCACCTCACACAGTTTACAAAATAAAATACATCCATCAGTACTGAAATACCTTCTCTGAAATGTTTACCACTATCAGAACTATCACTTTACTGGGACAGCTAACTCTACTGAATTACTCATTCATTAACTGATAAAGGGATAGTCTACAGGAGCACACACCAGGGCTTAAGTTACAGAATAAAACACCACAAATCAAAATTTGTATTTATGCAAAATATGTTTGTGTGAAATTCTGCTAGTAGAAAATCTGTAAATTATAGAATCAATAAGGGTTCACTTACAGTGGTACTGTGACAAATTTCAAATGCTCTACATTTATGTCACTATTGTGGCTACTAAATACTCTAATATTATCTAAATTCCTGTGTATCTCATTTAAATTTACAAGCAAATTATCTAAGAATTTGCTAATGGTGGACTTAACAACACTTCTGTGCTACAGTGAATCTTGTGTTATGTTTCCACACAACTCAAACTCACCTTTTTGAAACTCTGGAGGTACTTTATTCAGGAAAGAAAGCTTTCTTGTAGTAACATTTTTTCCATCATGGTATAGGTGATTTGGCTACTGTTTCCTCGGTGTTTTTACAGGATGCAGCTGCTGTCTCTAAGGACTCTCAAAGTGAACTCCTGTGGTCCGACGAGATTTCATGTGTCCTTGATGTACCGGCTTTGACCTGATGATATCCTGAAAGTAAAACAAAAAAAAATCTGATGTGTTGCATTCACATGACTTTCTCTACTCTTGTACTAATCATTCTTACAATTCTTATTTCTATATCTTCTTTGTGTTGAGATAAACATTTGCAGAAATTATTTTATTGCTTATTTCCTTGTAGCTACAAGGGGAATACAGAAGGCTTAGAGCAACAGTTAAAACTTTTTAAAGCTTTGAGATACCGCTCTCTTTGCATGGTTAACATAAAAAATGAACAACAATATTGCAAAATATGATTTGAACAATATTGCACTTGATGAAAGTCAATTTTCAGAAACTCACACAAGGAATATCTCCGAAATGGTTCACTCTACAAAAAAAATTATTAGGACATAAATTATGTATTTTAGTTAGATCTACACTTTTTGTACATGAAAATTTGGTCCCTCTCTTACAGTTTATGAGTTATACAAAAGTCGTCCAGAGTAAACACGACTACATGGGCTATAGCCAGAAAATTCAAAATATATATTAATTTTAAGAGGTAGAACTGGAACTTAAAAATTCAATGCCACAACTGGGATTTGAACCACAGACCTTCCGCTTGCCGGGCGGACGCTCTACCACTGAGCTATTGTGACAAACTGCCAGAATGGCATTAAATTCTCAAGTTAGTTCGTATTTTTTCCTGGTAAACCACAAAGGCAGTCTCACATCAGAGACAATTACCCCAATGGTGACTTACTATTGCAAGTACTTTGTATCCCAGGATTAAATAACCTTCACATGGTAATTATTATTTATTTATGCCAACAAACTTACTGTTGGTGTTTTTAAACACACAAGCCGTGTGTGGGCAAAGTTTAAAAACACCAACAGTAAGTTTGTTGGCATAAATAAATAATAATATATTAATTTGCCATAAAATATCTTAAACCTATGACATTTTAATCATAATCGTTAGCCATTTTCAAGAAAATCAAAATTTTTTAAAATTTTTCCATGTAAAGGGTAGTTTAGGGTGGGGCTATTTTCTTCAAAATATTTGTGTGGCATCCTTGAAAGACCTTAAACTTAAATACTGACTTTGGTTTTTAATTGACTTTTCGTTTTTGAGTTATGCTATCCACAGACTGACATACACACAGATGCCCACACGCACACAGACCTTTCTCTAAAAACACATTTTTTTGTACTCAGGGACCCCAAAATATATATTTTGGGTGAAATTTCGACAGTGAATTTTTGGGTGGAATACAATACTTCCTCTACTTACTACTAGAGAAAGTAATAAGGCACATTTAGTGGTCACAGATTTACTTGTATCTAGCTTAGAAGTTACAATTAGAAGTAAGATGTACTTATAATATATGAAATCCAAATTATTTATTAACACAGAAATAATTTACAATTGCATTAACAAATTAATTTGGAGATTTATAATTTGAATTGTAATCATTTTTAGGGGAACCTAATAGAGAATGATTTTAAAATGATTTTGAGGCAATATTTCTATGTAAGCCCTTAAAGTAATTTAATATGAAGTTATAGAGGCGGCAGAAAAGCCCCTTTAAATCAAGAATTGTGAATATAGTTGGTAAGGTCAGAATTTAATTCTCTTTTTTGCATGGCTTTGTCCAGCTCCACATTGGAAAGATAGTGTCCGCAAGAATTAAGTGATTCATCGTATAAAGTGTATTTCAGACGAACATATATAGTGGTAGAGAAAGACAAAGTGACGATGTATTGAATAAACGTATATTCTGCAAAGCACCATGAAATATAGAGAAAAATATGGACTTATGAAAATGTATAGTCTGTGCACATGGAGTTGTGGACCTGTAGCATGATTCGAAGGGACTCCAAGTCATTTGATTATGTGATTTGTGTTAATATGTTGAATATATTTGTTTAAAGCTTCAAATAACAGCAGTACTATAAAGTGGATCTATATAAGTAATTAATTTAGCTATTTGTTGACCTATACTGTGCCCGAGATACAAATGGAATAACAAAAAGAGTTATTCATGCTCATCGCTGGTCTAGCCGGCAGCGATAAAGTTAGTGGGCACATCAATGTGTGGTCACTGAGCCCCCCTAATATATAAAGTATGGTGCATGTGGCGCTAGTGATTATGGAACAACGGTTGTGACAAGTTCAATGTTGATAGTACATAAACATGTTCGTTTTCCGGTTCTCTGTTAGCACCATAAGTATAATCTGTGGTTAGTGCATTGCTTAGCACACCTGATTCAGTCTGTTGCAGTTTGTTGTTTGTACGTTTCGTGTGTTTCCAGCGTGCATATAGAAAACAGTCAAAGTTGTGATATTTTTAGTGGTGTGTTTGTTAGACTGACAAGTATTGCCATATTGCTATATACAAAACATTAAATATATTTTTTTTGTCTTAGTAAACCTTGTGGTGTAGTGCTACCTAAGAGGCAACTGTAAATATGCCAAAAGTCGCGCAAGTTTATTTAGAGCACATGGACTTCATGGGAGTGACGATAATACTGTACTCTGTAAACGTTGCAATGTGACTGCATCACAGGAAAGAAACGATACCTATATAAAACATGTGGAAACAGACAAACATAAAAAAAATGCTTCCAAGAAGACTGCTGCAGTTCAACAAGTATTGATAGCAACATCATTTCTAACTGCAAAAAGCAAGAAAGATGCGTCTCGTCAAGAATTGGCTACAGATACGACAGAAGCATTCTTTAAAGCAAGTATACCTTTAGAAAAGATGGATGAACATTAGGAAGTGGATGGACAAATACATACAAAATAGGTACAGATGATGGATTTGGTTTAAGGGCGCTCAACTTCTAGGTCATCAGCGCCCTAAATAGGTACAGTACATCATGTTTCATAAACAGTTGTATCCTGGGCAGGCTGCAAAATCATTAAGTCGGTGGGGCAAAGCACCTTAGTAGTGTATGTTTCGCTGTTTGTCTCGTTATATAAACCACCCCTGGGACATTTTAGTGGGGGGGGATTCTAGGTATAAAATCATTGGTGGGGGCAAATCCTACCCATCCCCCTCCCCCTGGGATTTCACTTCCTGATCCTGGGGTACACTTTTCCCTTTGGAGCGCTTTTGAATTTTCACACATCTCTAAGCGTGAGCTCAAGAAGTTGATTTTCAATTATTGGTACTGCCAACATTTACAAAATTATTGTGCAATGTTACAGCACCTAATTTTAACATCCATTTAAACACAGCTTTTTGTTTCAAATACGGTATAATATGAAACAATTGTTATTTTTCTATAATACCATGGTGGCAAGGCTCGTGTTTAATTTTACTTACATGTATGGAGTAGTCAAATATCTGTGGCTTACTGGTGTTTTGATACAGGACTAGTGCAAAAAACCTTATTCAGAAAAACATGTTATAAGGTTTTGAACGTGAAAATCTAAGTTCAAAAACACTCCAATGGGTCAAGTATCCCCAAAAGATATCAACATTTTCTGTGATGAAACCACCGATAAAATGGAGAGACGTGTATTGGTTGTAGTGTTCAGGATTTTTACATCTTTAAAACCTGAGCTTTTTGGATAGTGCAAATGCCACACAGTGCATTAAGGCCATTCTTGAATGTCTTCAAGTGTATAATGTGAGCTACGAAAATCTGAAGAATGTGGTGACAGACTGCAAAATACATAACCAAGTGTGCTGATGGTTTGAAACTGGTGTGTGGTGAAAAACTGCATTTGTACAAATTATCTTATTTCCTTTTAGGTACAAGGGGAATATGGGAATACAGTAGGCTTTGAGCGATAGTGAAATCTTTTAAAGCTTTCAAATTCCGTTTTGCACAGTTAACATATAAAAAATTGAATAACGATGTTCCATTTGACAGAAGTATAAGTTCTCCGAAATTCGCACAAACAAGGCATATTTCCTCTGTGTGATCTGCAAGAGGAAATGGACAGAGACCACCTTCAAATATGCCCAGCCACTTCTAGCACCCCATCCATCAGTGAAAAATATTGGAGAGCAAGAGGATTAATGACTTTGTTGTCAGAAGTCCAAGATTAGCGAACAACATGTATTTCTGAAATGGTTCTCTCTACAAAACAATTTATTTTAACATAAATTGTGTGTTTTAGCAAAATTACATTTTTTGTATAGTAAGATTTGGTCTATTTGTTACGGTTTACCAGTTATGAAAAAGTCGTTGACAGTAAATACGACTACAGGGGCTATAGCCAGAAAATTCAAAATATACATTTCATTTGTCATAAAAATACCTCAAACATATAGCATTTTAATCAAAACCATTATAGTCATTTTCAAGAAAACCAAAATTTTCCTTTAAAGGTTAGTTTAGGATGGAGCAATTTTCTTCAAAATCTTCATGTCGCATCCCTGAAAGACATTACATACCAACTTTGGTTTTTAACTGACTTTTCGATTTTGAGTTATGCTGTCCACAGACTGACACACACACGGACCTTATTCTAAAAATATATATATATTTTTTTTTTTGGGGGGGGGGGCCTCAAAACATATATTTCTGGTGAAATCTTGACATTGAATTTTGGGAGAGGATTCAATACTTCCACTACTTTACTATACGAAGTAAAGAAAATAAAAAGTTATTGTTTATTTTCATCAAATTCTGCCTCAGTGTTGCAACGAATGTCACCAGTTTTGCACAGTGTTGTACTATACGTACAATTTCTTTCAAGCACATCATGTAATCTTTCCCTAACCATGTCAATAACTTTGTCCTGTATACTCAGTAGTCTTAGCCCTTACAGAACTGGGAAGATGCATTTTTCGATGAACCAGTGTGCAATCACTGTCTGCTTTCCACAGCTGACACTCTTTACACAACTGTTCTTGTATTAGTAGCGTTGCAATGTTGTTGCACTGTAAACTGTTTCTCAATCATAATTTTCATCTCATACACTTTTTTTCTTTCTTTGTTTGATTACTCTCCCTGTATGTAGGACTTACCAGCCTGTACCTGGGTCAGATGCCTGTCGGGGAGCACAGGAACCTATGCATTGGACAGATGAAGTGGTCAGTATAAGAGCGAGGAAAAGGATGATAGGAAATGCAGGCAAAATTGATGAATGGAAAGATGATGATGGAGCAGTTGGTGGAATGCGTGGATATGGAAGCCGCCTAGGTGATAGGCAAACAGTCTAACCACTCAGCCATGGCACCATCACCTCACACAGTTTACAAAATAAAATACATCCATCAGTACTGAAATACCTTCTCTGAAATGTTTACCACTATCAGAACTATCACTTTACTGGGACAGCTAACTCTACTGAATTACTCATTCATTAACTGATAAAGGGATAGTCTACAGGAGCACACACCAGGGCTTAAGTTACAGAATAAACCACCACAAATCAAAATTTATATTTATACAAAATATGTTTGTGTGAAATTCTGCTAGTAGAAAATCTGTAAATTATACTATCAATAAGGGTTCACTTACAGTGGTACTGTGACAAATTTCAAATGCTCTACATTTATGTCACTATTGTGGCTATTAAATACTCTAATATTATCTAAATCCCTGTGTATCTCATTTAAATTTACAAGCAAATTATCTAAGAATTTGCTAATGGTGGACTTAACAACACTTCTGTGCTACAGTGAATCTTGTGTTATGTTTCCACACAACTCAAACTCACCTTCTTGAAACTCTGGAGGTACTTTATTCAGGAAAGAAAGCTTTCTTGTAGTAACATTTTTTTCATCATGGTATAGGTGATTTGGCTACTGTAGTTTCCTCTGTGTTTTTACAGGATGCAGCTGCTGTCTCTAAGGACTCTCAAAGTGAGCTCCTGTGGTCCGACGAGATTTCATGTGTCCTTGATGTATCAGCTTTGACCTGATGATATCCTGAAAGTAAAACAAAAAAAATCTGATGTATTGCATTCACATGACTTTCTCTACTCTTGTACTAATCATTCTTACAATTCTTATTTCTATATCTTCTTTGTGTTGAGATAAACATTTGCAGAAATTATTTTATTGCTTATTTCCTTGTAGCTACAAGGGGAATATGGGAATACAGAAGGCTTAGAGCAACAGTCAAAACCTTTTGAAGCTTTGAGATTCCGCTCTCTTTGCACGGTTAACATAAAAAATGAATAACAATATTGCATTTGATGAAAGTCAATTTTCAGAAACTCACACAACAAGGAATATCTCCGAAATGGTTCACTCTACAAAAAAATTTATTAGGACATAAATTATGTATTTTAGCGAGATCTACACTTTTTGTACATGAAAATTTGGTCCCTCTCTTACAGTTTATGAGTTATACAAAAGTCGTCCAGAGTAAACACGACTATACTCTGTTCATCAAGAGATTAGAGGAGATATAAACAAAGCACCGGTTTGTATCACTCCGCGGCCACGTGCTTTCACAATGACGCAACACAGTTACCTACCGCTACGCGTAGTTATAATATGCATTTTACACTACTAAAAGGATATATTTACTTGATTCAAATAACATGTAGCACATGGAAATTAACTGCTACTTACGTCATCTCTGTCCACAATAACACTTTTTCATTTCCTGCTCACAATCTCGAAGCCAATCTCCAGAAGCAGCTTGTGGAGGGAGGTTAGTTTTAAATCTGGAAGATCGGGTTCAGAGTTAACTGCCAACAGCACTTTGTTTAAGGTGGGGAATCATTGACTGACGAACTTTTCGACGGATTGCAGATCTCACACTCACAAATTCGTTGCAAACTACATCCACCATTTATCTGGCACGTGGAAGCTTTTGGCTGGGATCTTCACCAACTGATGATTTCTCTTTGCGTGTGCTGTAAATACTTGCAACTGACACACCGGTGAACTCGAATGTTAATTTTATCACGTCTTCGATAGCAAGTTCGGGATATTTCTCGCAGAACTTGTTAAACACGTTCAATATTATTGTCTTTTCACCACTTCACAACGCTTTGCCGCGCTTATGTTTTACAGCCATTTACAGCACTCATTTGTTCCGCCATGTTACTGTCATACTGAATAATGCGCGCGCAGAATGAATTAGGCTGGTTACAGATTCACGTAAGTGCGTATTCTTACACTTTAGCTATGCTTAGTACACTTAGTTCATGCTTTAGCAGACATTAAGTGACATTTCAGACCTTAGTAACAGTATTTCTTCAAGGGACTATTTACATGGCGAAAGCGTCAAGAGGGCGCGCTGTGGTCAAAACGCACGTGGCTTTGTTTACGTCTCCTCTAATCTCTAGATGAACAGAGTATACATGGGCTATAGCCAGAAAATTCAAAATATATATTAATTTGCCATAAAATATCTTAAACATATGACATTTTAATCATAATCGTTAGCCATTTTCAAGAAAATCAAAATTTTTTAAAATTTTTCCATGTAAAGGGTAGTTTAGGGTGGGGCTATTTTCTTCAAAATATTTGTGTGGCATCCTTGAAAGATGTTAAACTTAAATACTGACTTTGGTTTTTAATTGACTTTTCGTTTTTGAGTTATGCTGTCCACAGACTGACATACACACAGATGCCCACACGCACGCACACACACACAGACCTTTCTCTAAAAACACATTTTTTTGTACTCAGGGACCCCAAAATATATATTTTGGGTGAAATTTCGACATTGAATTTTTGGGTGGAATACAATACTTCCTCTACTTACTACTAGAGAAAGTAATAAGGCACATTTAGTGGTCACAGATTTACTTGTATCTAGCTTAGAAGTTACAATTAGAAGTAAGATGTACTTATAATATATGAAATCCAAATTATTTAGTAACACAGGAATAATTTACAATTGCATTAACAAATTAATTTGGAGATTTATAATTTGAATTGTAATCATTTTTAGGGGAACCTAATAGAGAATGATTTTAAAATGATTTTGAGGCAATATTTCTATGTAAGCCCTTAAAGTAATTTAATATGAAGTTATAGAGGCGGCAGAAAAGCCCCATTAAATCAAGAATTGTGAATATAGTTGGTAAGGTCAGAATTTAATTGTCTTTTTTGCATGGCTTTGTCCAGCTCCACATTGGAAAGATAGTGTCCGCAAGAATTAAGTTATTTATCGTATAAAGTGTATTTCAGACGAACATATATAGCGGTAGAGAAAGACAAAGTGACGATGTATTGAATAAACGTATATTCTGCAAAGCACCATGAAATATAGAGAAAAATATGGACTTATGAAAATGTATAGTCTGTGCACATGGAGTTGTGGACCTGTAGCATGATTCGAAGGGACTCCAAGTCATTTGATTATGTGATTTGTGTTAATATGTTGAATATATTTGTTTAAAGCTTCAAATAACAGCAGTACTATAAAGTGGATCTATATAAGTAATTAATTTAGCTATTTGTTGACCTATACTGTGCCCGAGATACAAATGGAATAACAAAAAGAGTTATTCATGCTCATCGCTGGTCTAGCCGGCAGCGATAAAGTTAGTGGGCACATCAATGTGTGGTCACTGAGCCCCCCTAATATATAAAGTATGGTGCATGTGGCGCTAGTGATTATGGAACAACGGTTGTGACAAGTTCAATGTTGATAGTACATAAACATGTTCGTTTTCCGGTTCTCTGTTAGCACCATAAGTATAATCTGTGGTTAGTGCATTGCTTAGCACACCTGATTCAGTCTGTTGCAGTTTGTTGTTTGTACGTTTCGTGTGTTTGCAGCGTGCATATAGAAAACAGTCAAAGTTGTGATATTTTTAGTGGTGTGTTTGTTAGACTGACAAGTATTGCCATATTGCTATATACAAAACATTAAATATATTTTTTTGTCTTAGTAAACCTTGTGGTGTAGTGCTACCTAAGAGGCAACTGTAAATATGCCAAAAGTCGCGCAAGTTTATTTAGAGCACATGGACTTCATGGAAGTGACAATAATACTGTACTCTGTAAACGTTGCAATGTGACTGCATCACAGGAAAGAAAAGATACCTATATAAAACATGTGGAAACAGACAAACATAAAAAAAATGCTTCCAAGAAGACTGCTGCAGTTCAACAAGTATTGATAGCAACATCATTTCTAACTGCAAAACGCAAGAAAGATGCGTCTCCTCAAGAATTGGCTACAGATACGACAGAAGCATTCTTTAAAGAAAGTATACCTTTAGAAAAGATGGATGAACATTAGGAAGTGGATGGACAAATACATACAAAATAGGTACAGATGATGGATTTGGTTTAAGGGCGCTCAACTTCTAGGTGATCAGCGCCCTAAATAGGTACAGTACATCATGTTTCATAAACAGTTGTATCCTGGGCAGGCTGCAAAATCATTAAGTCGGTGGGGCAAAGCACCTTAGTAGTGTATGTTTCGCTGTTTGTCTCGTTATATAAACCACCCCTGGGACATTTTAGTGGGGGGGGATTCTAGGTATAAAATCATTGGTGGGGGCAAATCCTACCCATCCCCCTCCCCCTGGGATTTCACTTCCTGATCCTGGGGTACACTTTTCCCTTTGGAGCGCTTTTGAATTTTCACACATCTCTAAGCGTGAGCTCAAGAAGTTGATTTTCAATTATTGGTACTGCCAACATTTACAAAATTATTGTGCAATGTTACAGCACCTAATTTTAACATCCATTTAAACACAGCTTTTTGTTTCAAATACGGTATAATATGAAACAATTGTTATTTTTCTATAATACCATGGTGGCAAGGCTCGTGTTTAATTTTACTTACATGTATGGAGTAGTCAAATATCTGTGGCTTACTGGTGCTTTGATACAGGACTAGTGCAAAAAACCTTATTCAGAAAAACATGTTATAAGGTTTTGAACGTGAAAATCTAAGTTCAAAAACACTCCAATGGGTCAAGTATCCCCAAAAGATATCAACATTTTCTGTGATGAAACCACCGATAAAATGGAGAGATGTGTATTGGTTGTAGTGTTCAGGATTTTTACATCTTTAAAACCTGAGCTTTTTGGATAGTGCAAATGCCACACAGTGCATTAAGGCCATTCTTGAAAGTCTTCAAGTGTATAATGTGAGCTACGAAAATCTGAAGAATGTGGTGACAGACTGCAAAATACATAACCAAGTGTGCTGATGGTTTGAAACTGGTGTGTGGTGAAAAACTGCATTTGTACAAATTATCTTATTTCCTTTTAGGTACAAGGGGAATATGGGAATACAGTGGGCTTTGAGCGATAGTGAAATCTTTTAAAGCTTTCAAATTCCGTTTTGCACAGTTAACATATAAAAAATTGAATAATGATGTTCCATTTGACAGAAGTATAAGTTCTCCGAAATTCGCACAAACAAGGCATATTTCCTCTATGTGATCTGCAAGAGGAAATGGACAGAGACCACCTTCAAATATGCCCAGCCACTTCTAGCACCCCATCAGTGAAAAATATTGGAGAGCAAGAGGATTAATGACTTTGTTGTCAGAAGTCCAAGATTAGCGAACAACATGTATTTCTGAAATGGTTCTCTCTACAAAACAATTTATTTTAACATAAATTGTGTGTTTTAGCAAAATTACATTTTTTGTATAGTAAGATTTGGTCTATTTGCTACGGTTTACCAGTTATGAAAAAGTCGTTGACAGTAAATACGACTACAGGGGCTATAGCCAGAAAATTCAAAATATACATTTCATTTGTCATAAAAATACCTCAAACATATAGCATTTTAAGTTGCATCCCTGAAAGACATTACATACCAACTTTGGTTTTTAACTGACTTTTCGATTTTGAGTTAAGCTGTCCACAGACTGACACACACACGGACCTTATTCTAAAAATATATATTTTTTTTGGGGGGGGGGGGGGATTCAGGGGGCCTCAAAACATATATTTCTGGTGAAATCTTGACATTGAATTTTGGGACGGAATACAATACTTCCACTACTTTACTATACGAAGTAAAGAAAATAAAAAGTTATTGTTTATTTTCATCAAATTCTGCCTCAGTGTTGCAACGAATGTCACCAGTTTTGCACAGTGTTGTACTATACGTACAATTTCTTTCAAGCACATCATGTAATCTTTCCCTAGCCATGTCAATAACTTTGTCCTGTATACTCAGTAGTCTTAGCCCTTACAGAACTGGGAAGATGCATTTTTCGATGAACCAGTGTGCAATCACTGTCTGCTTTCCACAGCTGACACTCTTTACACAACTGTTCTTGTATTAGTAGTGTTGCAATGTTGTTGCACTGTAAACTGTTTCTCAATCATAATTTTCATCTCAAACACTTTTTTCTTTCTTTGTTTGATTACTCTCCCTGTATGTAGGACTTACCAGCCTGTACCTGGGTCAGGTGCCTGTCGGGGAGCACAGGAACCTATGCATTGGACAGATGAAGTGGTCAGTATAAGAGCGAGGAAAAGGATGATAGGAAATGCAGGCAAAATTGATGAATGGAAAGATGATGATGGAGCAGTTGGTGGAATGCGTGGATATGGAAGCCGCCTAGGTGATAGGCAAACAGTCTAACCACTCAGCCATGGCACCATCACCTCACACAGTTTACAAAATAAAATACATCCATCAGTACTGAAATACCTTCTCTGAAATGTTTACCACTATCAGAACTATCACTTTACTGGGACAGCTAACTCTACTGAATTACTCATTCATTAACTGATAAAGGGATAGTCTACAGGAGCACACACCAGGGCTTAAGTTACAGAATAAAACACCACAAATCAAAATTTATATTTATACAAAATGTGTTTGTGTGAAATTCTGCTAGTAGAAAATCTGTAAATTATACTATCAATAAGGGTTCACTTACAGTGGTACTGTGACAAATTTCAAATGCTCTACATTTATGTCACTATTGTGGCTACTAAATACTCTAATATTATCTAAATCCCTGTGTATCTCATTTAAATTTACAAGCAAATTATCTAAGAATTTGCTAATGGTGGACTTAACAACACTTCTGTGCTGCAGTGAATCTTGTGTTATGTTTCCACACAACTCAAACTCACCTTTTTGAAACTCTGGAGGTACTTTATTCAGGAAAGAAAGCTTTCTTGTAGTAACATTTTTTTCATCATGGTATAGGTGATTTGGCTACTGTAGTTTCCTCAGTGTTTTTACAGGATGCAGCTGCTGTCTCTAAGGACTCTCAAAGTGAACTCCTGTGGTCCGACGAGATTTCATGTGTCCTTGATGTACCGGCTTTGACCTGATGATATCCTGAAAGTAAAACAAAAAAAAATCTGATGTGTTGCATTCACATGACTTTCTCTACTCTTGTACTAATCATTCTTACAACTCTTATTTCTATATCTTCTTTGTGTTGAGATAAACATTTGCAGAAATTATTTTATTGCTTATTTCCTTGTAGCTACAAGGGGAGTATGGGAATACAGAAGGCTTAGAGCAACAGTCAAAACCTTTTAAAGCTTTGAGATTCTGCTCTCTTTGCACGGTTAACATAAAAAATGAATAACAATATTGCATTTGATGAAAGTCAATTTTCAGAAACTCACAACAAGGAATATCTCCGAAATGGTTCACTCTACAAAAAAAATTATTAGGACATAAATTATGTATTTTAGTTAGATCTACACTTTTTGTACATGAAAATTTGGTCCCTTTCTTACAGTTTATGAGTTATACAAAAGTCATCCAGAGTAAACACGACTACATGGGCTATAGCCAGAAAATTCAAAATATATATTAATTTGCCATAAAATATCTTAAACATATGACATTTTAATCAAAATCGTTAGCCATTTTCAAGAAAGTCAAAATTTTTTAAAATTTTTCCATGTAAAGGGTAGTTTAGGGTGGGGCTATTTTCTTCAAAATATTTGTGTGGCATCCTTGAAAGACCTTAAACTTAAATACTGACTTTGGTTTTTAATTGACTTTTCGTTTTTGAGTTATGCTATCCACAGACTGACATACACACAGATGCCCACACGCACACACACACAGACCTTTCTCTAAAAACACATTTTTTTGTACTCAGGGACCCCAAAATATATATTTTGGGTGAAATTTCGACAGTGAATTTTTGGGTGGAATACAATACTTCCTCTACTTACTACTAGAGAAAGTAATAAGGCACATTTAGTGGTCACAGATTTACTTGTATCTAGCTTAGAAGTTACAATTAGAAGTAAGATGTACTTATAATATATGAAATCCAAATTATTTATTAACACAGAAATAATTTACAATTGCATTAACAAATTAATTTGGAGATTTATAATTTGAATTGTAATCATTTTTAGGGGAACCTAATAGAGAATGATTTTAAAATGATTTTGAGGCAATATTTCTATGTAAACCCTTAAAGAAATTTAATATGAAGTTATAGAGGCGGCAGAAAAGCCCCTTTAAATCAAGAATTGTGAATATAGTTGGTAAGGTCAGAATTTACTTGTCTTTTTTCCATGGCTTTGTCCGGCTTCACATCGGAAAGATAGTGTCCGCAAGAATTAAGTGATTTATCGTATAAAGTGTATTTCAGACGAACATATATAGTGGTAGAGAAAGACAAAGTGACAATGTATTGAATAAACATATATTCTGCAAAGCATCATGAAACATAGAGAAAAATATGGACTTATGAAAATGTATAGTCTGTGCACGTGGAGTTGTGGACCTGTAGCATGATTCGAAGGGACTCCAAGTCATTTGATTATGTGATTTGTGTTAATATGTTGAATATATTTGTTTAAAGCTTCAAATAACAGCAGTACTATAAAGTGGATCTATATAAGTAATTAATTTAGCTATTTGTTGACCTATACTGTGCCCGAGATACACATAGAATAGCAAAAAGTTATGCTCATCGCTGGTCTAGCCGGCAGTGATAAAGTTAGTGGGCACATCAATGTGTGGTCACCGACCCCCCCCCCCTCCCCCTTTGTACAACTTATAACACTTTCCACTAATTGTATGTCTATTTTAGTATCAGGTTTTGTATCTCCATTTTTATTTTCATTGGGACGAGACTTTGTTCCTTTTCTTCCTCAAAACAAATTTATCCAACACTTGTTAAAAAGCACACACACACACACACACACACACACACACACACACACAGTGTACTTTTAACAAGAATGAGTGAACGAAGCAGACCAGATGAGAAATGAGCTCCACTAGCTGGAAGGAAAGTGACATATTGTTTGTTTCTGTGGCAGACTATTGTCGCATTTTTGCAAATACTGTTATAAAGTTCATAACATTCTTCAATCTTGAGTAGCAAACAGCAGCAAAACGAGGGTAGGGTCCTGAGGTGTTTACAACTGTTTACAACTTGCCTGTGAGTGAGGTCACACTGATCGGCTCTCATAGCCTTTACAATATATATACCCTGGGAGATCTAACCTGGCTCTTGACAACCACATCGCTCACAAGGGGTGGGTAAGGGGGAGTTCGGCTTATCACATCCAGTCACATTACAAATACACCATGCGACTATCACATGACCAGAGGTGTGTGTGTGTGTTTCCAGCTTCTGTCTTCCGCATGTTCTGCATCTTGCAACAATATATTGTTTAATAAGTGTAGAGTGAAAGAAGGTGACTTACGGATGAATTACAACAGTGTATCTGGAGGGATTGTAGTTTCATTTCATATACTTTATATAGTTTTCCGCTGTATATTTCACCGTTTTGTTGCATAAATAACAGATTTTAGTGGTCTTGGTTATGCTGTATCTTGTTTAAAAATGGCTTACAGTCCAGGTAAAGCCAAAAGCATGTATTGGGTACAGGAATAACCCTAAAAGGTCAGGCCTGGGAGACGGTATGTGGAATACTTTGAAAAAGAAAAGGAAACTAGTGTGTCTCTTATTATGGTGGAACCATTGGCCACAGAGAGCAAGTGAAAAAAGTGGCAACACTGCAACAGAGCAGCTGCCAGGCAGCTGTAGCGTCAAGTGCCACGTCAGTTCTCCCAGGATAAAAATATGCAAACATATGTAGAGGAAAATGCTCGTATAAATCACTTCCTCTAAAAATGATCTTGAATTTATGTTTCAATGAAAAGCAACTCTTTCATTCAGCTTTAAACCATGACACTACTATATACAGGGGCATAGCAGCAATGGATGGGAGACATGTATTACATACCCTGTAACTTTCCTCAAACTGATTGCCAAATTGGTGATTCGAACTTACGTCACTCTGCAGCAGTATGATTGGAAACAGAGCTTGGGTCAACAGCATGTTCTTAGTTGGAGGAAACTGCCATTGTGCACCTGACCCAAACGATGTACCGACCTAGACCACATCTCGCATTATGAATCTCGCTAACATAATTGCATTTATAGTCGTGAATACAGGGCCATTCACAATTTATTTTGCTTCTTGCATATGAGTGTGTATGTGTGTGTGTGTGTGCGTATGTGTGCGTGCTCTTCAGTTGTGAGCATTTAAGCATGAGTTGAACACTTAGTTACTTACTACTAAAGCAAACACAGGTTAACATTTGCATGGATTCTCAGAGCAAGGTATGTACACAGACAGTTACATCCATGACATCACAACATGATTCAGAGCTACAGTAGTAAACAAAGTTGGCTCCGTGTCGTTCTTGCAATGAAAATCAAAATAAACTGTTATGTGATCGACAAACTCAACATAAGAAGCTTTCAAACATTAAAATTGGTCTAAAAAGCAATGTGTAATCAAAGTAGATCTATCAAAATTTGCACTGAATATTGTGACAAACATTAAAAAAATGTATAAAGTATTTCAACATCAAAGTTTATGAACGTGAATTTTGGCTGTGCAGTTGTAAAACTTTAAACAAATTGTTTGATTGATGTTCTTTTTTCAGAAGAAAAATGAGTTTGAAATTCCAGCAGTCATGACCAGGGATATGCATGATTCACAACAATCTGATTTTATTCGCAATTTTTTTCATAAAAAATGTGAATTTTGACATTTTCCAAATATATTCATGAATTTTAATGTTTAGCTTTTTTAACCGTTATTTTTATATTTTGACGCTTCCTGAGTAAAATAATTTTAAATAAATTGGTAACATTATCTGCATAGAGTTTTCTGTTTATTTTGATAATGTATTAAGTATGGTGCATGTGACGCTAGTGATTATGGAACAACGGTTGTGACAAGTTCAATGTTGATAGTACATAAACATGTTTGTTTTCCGGTTCTCTGTTAGCACCATAAGTATAATCTGTGGTTAGTGCATTGCTTAGCACACCTGATTCAGTCTGTTGCAGTTTGTTGTTTGTATGTTTCCAGCGTGCATATAGAAAACAGTCAAAGTTGTGATATTTTTAGTGGTGTGTTTGTTAGACTGACAAGTATTGCCATATTGCTATATACAAAACATTAAATACATTTTTTTGTCTTAGTAAACCTTGTGGTGTAGTGCTACCTAAGAGGCAACTGTAAATATGCCAAAAGTCGCACAAGTTTATTTAGAGCACATGGACTTCATGGAAGTGACAATAATACTGTACTCTGTAAACGTTGCAATGTGACTGCATCACAGGAAAGAAACGATACCTATATAAAACATGTGGAAACAGACAAACATAAAAAAAATGCTTCCAAGAAGACTGCTGCAGTTCAACAAGCATTGATAGCATAATTTCCAACTGCAAAAAGCAAGAAAGATGCGTCTCCTCAAGAATTGGCTACAGATACGACAGAAGCATTCTTTAAAGCAAGTATACCTTTAGAAAAGATGGATGAACATTAGGAAGTGGATGGACAAATACATACAAAACAGTACATCATGTTTCATAAACAGTTGTATCCTGGGCAGGCTGCAAAATCATTAAGTCGGTGGGGCAAAGCACCTTAGTAGTGTATGTTTCGCTGTTTGTCTCGTTATATAAAACCACCCCTGGGACATTTTAGTGGGGGGGGGGATTCTAGGTATAAAATCATTGGTGGGGGCAAATCCTACTCATCCCCCTCCCCCTGGGATTTCACTTCCTGATCCTGGGGTACACTTTTCCCTTTGGAGCGCTTTTGAATTTTCACACATCTCTAAGCGTGAGCTCAAGAAGTTGATTTTCAATTATTGGTACTGCCAACATTTACAAAATTATTGTGCAATGTTACAGCACCTAATTTTAACATCCATTTAAACACAGCTTTTTGTTTCAAATACGGTATAATATGAAACAATTGTTATTTTTCTATAATACCATGGTGGCAAGGCTCGTGTTTAATTTTACTTACATGTATGGAGTAGTCAAATATCTGTGGCTTACTGGTGTTTTGATACAGGACTAGTGCAAAAAACCTTAAGGTTTTGAACGTGAAAATCTAAGTTCAAAAACACTCCAATGGGTCAAGTATCCCCAAAAGATATCAACATTTTCTGTGATGAAACCACCGATAAAATGGAGAGACGTGTATTGGTTGTAGTGTTCAGGATTTTTACATCTTTAAAACCTGAGCTTTTTGGATAGTGCAAATGCCACACAGTGCATTAAGGCCATTCTTGAATGTCTTCAAGTGTATAATGTGAGCTACGAAAATCTGAAGAATGTGGTGACAGACTGCAAAATACATAACCAAGTGTGCTGATGGTTTGAAACTGGTGTGTGGTGAAAAACTGCAGCATATACAGTATTGGGCACATAAACTGAACATTATTGGCGCCTTTCACTGTTAAAACGTCTAACAGGAACGAATTGGGGATGTTCCAGAACAACTCTTAACACAACACACAATGTATATATAAAGTCATTATTTACTTACTGCAGAGTCCTTGTAACAAAACAAAAAAACTTTCAAAACCAAAGTCTGACACTAATTACAGGTGCTATCAAAACCACACCAATAGCAGCTATGGAAATACTAACCAACCAACACCCCATTGAATATGAAATAGAAAAAGCAGCTCTTACACAACATGAAAAGTTGATCAGACTCCCATTCAATACATGGCACAAGAGAAATTTTACACATACACTAAAGACTCAGGGGAGCTTTCTTTACAAAATTCAAGACATCAGGAAGAATGTAGTGTTATCCCATAGGAGTACGTCACCATGTGGTCGATAGGCAGTTGTGTTGTGACTGAAGATGAAGAGTTCTTCTTCTTCTTCTTATTCTTATTTTACGACGCTCTTGAATACAAGTACTTATTCATTTAGCGTCCTCCTCCAATGTTTATATTTAAATGACTAATTTGTCAATTTAGCATCCTTTAATATTTTTAAATGAGCTGCTTTTTGGAGTACTATACTTTTTAGAGTTTAATTTTACATTTCCTAATATGTTTAATAATTTTGTGGAATACTAATTTTGGATTATAATTTAATAAATTTGTTAATTTAATAGGTCCCAGTATGCCCAAATTATAAATAGAACTCAAAAACTTACTAATTTCATTTTTATATAAGTTGCAGCCTAATAATATATGTTCTAAATTTCCATTTTCCATATTCACCACAACTGCAGTATGAGGTTCATTTCCTTTAACTCGTTGGTGACGTATGTATTGCCAATGCTGGAAAATTGAAATCAGCGGAAGTATGTGAATGTTGCCAACCAACTTGTTAACGTTATCTGTTGTTATTTAGAATTATTATTGTTTCGTAATTAAGTGATGTGACGTAAGTTCTTGTGCGGTGCGGTTGTGGTTTTAATCTGTATTCTACATACGTTTGAAAATGAAAAATCTGATGTGTTGCACTCACATGACTTTCTCTACTCTTGTACTAACCATTCTTACAAACTCTTATTCCTATATCTTCTTCGTGTTAGTTAAAATAAACATTTGTACAAATTATCTTATTGCTTATTTCCTTGTAGGTGCAAGGGGAATATTGGAATACAGTAGGCTTTGTGCGATAGTCAAATCTTTTAAAGCTTTGAGATTCCGTTCTCTTTGTACACGTAACAAAAAAATGAACAACGATGACCCATTTCACGAAAGTTCTATACTCTGTTCATCACGAGATTAGAGGAGAAAGCACCGGTTTGTATCACTCCGCGGCCACGTGCTTTCAGAATGACGCAACACAGTTACCTACCGCTACGCGTAGTTATAATATGCATTTTACACTACTAAAAGGATATATTTACTTGATTCAAATAACATGTAGCACATGGAAATTAACTGCTACTTACGTCATCTCTGTCCACAATAACACTTTTTCATTTCCTGCTCACAATCTCGAAGCCAATCTCCAGAAGCAGCTTGTGGAGGGAGGTTAGTTTTAAATCTGGAAGATCGGGTTCAGAGTTAACTGCCAACAGCACTTTGTTTAAGATGGGGATTCATTGATTGACGAACTTTTCGACGGATTGCAGATCTCACAATCACAAATTCGTTGCAAACTACATCCACCATTTATCTGGCACGTGGAAGCTTTTGGCTGGGATCTTCACCAACTGATGATTTCTCTTTGCGTGTGCTGTAAATACTTGCAACTGACACACCGGTGAACTCGAATGTTAATTTTATCACGTCTTCGATAGCAAGTTCGGGATATTTCTCGCAGAACTTGTTAAACACGTTCAATATTATTGTCTTTTCACCACTTCACAACGCTTTGCCGCGCTTATGTTTTACAGCCATTTACAGCACTCATTTGTTCCGCCATGTTACTGTCATACTGAATAATGCGCGCGCAGAATGAATTAGGCTGGTTACAGATTCACGTAAGTGCGTATTCTTACACTTTAGCTATGCTTAGTACACTTAGTTCATGCTTTAGCAGACATTAAGTGACATTTCAGACCTTAGTAACAGTATTTCTTCAAGGGACTATTTACATGGCGAAAGCGTCAAGAGGGCGCGCTGTGGTCAAAACGCACGTGGCTTTGTTTACGTCTCCTCTAATCTCTAGATGAACAGAGTATAGTAATTATGGGAATTGAGGAAAGAACAGCAAGGGAAGCAAGAAAAGAGATAGAAGAACTTTTAGGAAGAAGATTAGGGATGGAAGTAAGATGCTACGAAATTTGTGAAGCTTTCAGATTCGGCAACAGTAGAGGAAGAAGAAATATCTTAGTGAAATTTATTAGCATGCAATTGGCCTCAGACGTAATAAAACAAGCCAAAAAACTGAGAGGGACAGACATCTACATCAACAGGGATTTAACTTATAAGCAAAGAGAAATACTGAGAAGATTAATAGAGTGAGTGAGTGATTAGGGTTTAAGAGCCCGTCGACAGCTAGGTCATTAGAGCCCCAGAAGATTAATAGAACAAAGAAGATCGGCACATAAGCAAGTGGCATACATTAGAAATTTGCAGCTATGGATCAATGGAAAAGTGACAGAAGGGACATCAGAGCGAAAAAACAATGTGTTCAAAAAGAAGACAATGAGACAGGAAAACAAAATTGACATGAAGAGCTTGAATCAACGGAATACAACACCAAATGAGGAGCTGAACGATGAGGAAATGCAAACTCTTCAAAATGTACCAGCAACGTGTGTGGTGCAGTACAGCACGGGTGGGAGAGTGAAGCTCCAGCTGAGATAGGAGGAGGAGGAGAAAAGGTTGAAAGGAGAGAATTAATAAGTGAGTTTATTAGGGTATGGAATAGTGAGTGCAAGGGGGACAATTCCAAAGAAAATTAGAAAAAATACATGACATGACATAGCAGTGGATGTTTGTAAGCGGGAAGACAAAGAAACGGGTGTTAAGTATGGTTGTGAAAAGGAAGGAGATCAGAAAGGTAGCCATCATGTGTGGAAAGACAAGAACAAACAAGCATCAGGTACACCTTGCCATGTGATGAGACAGAGCTGTTATTTAGCAGTTAAAGGAGGAGGGAACATAGCTTAAGTCAGTTTAACTACGCATTCACAAAAGTGAAACCAAGGAAGTAAGTGTACGTAAGTGAAATAGAGTACAGGGGGAGTTATAAAAAAGAACAGATGTAATACAAATAGAAATGAAAGAGAAAGACTATAAATAAAGAACAGATAAATGCAACTGTTTAAATAAAGAATAATAATATGAGAATGTTTTAAGCACATCCAGTTGCAAAGAGCTGTCCAAGATAAAAGGGCTAGGGCCCAATTCAAGGATAGCTCAAAATGTAGAAGATTAGAGCAAAATAAATATCAAATACTATACAAAAAATGTTGTTAGCAAACGCTGGATTTCTGACTATGAAGTCATTAATCCTCTTGCTCTCCAATATTTTTCACTGATGGATGGGAAGGGCGGTAGAAATTTGATATTGAACAGAACAATAGCAGTAATAGTAACCACTTTTTAGAGAGCACCAGATTTTTATAAATGAAATAACTCATTCAATAAAAATACTACAATATCTTGGAAAACAAATAGTACTACAATGGATTCCAGCACATGTAGGATTGGCTGGAAATGAACAAGCTGATATACTAGCAAAAAATGGCACACAAATCAGTCAGAAAACAATCATTTACCTTTCCACTCCGCCAAATTACAAATCAGTAATAAAATCAAATCATTTCAACAAGAGTATAAAATCACAAGTGCAGATCATCATTCTTGAAGATAAGAAATACATCCATGATTACTGGGATGCCAGACAGAGAATGGATGAAGTCCAAGATCCAGAGTATTAGCAAACAACAACATATTTTTATGTTTTGGAGGTTACATCACTCTCACATTAAAACACAGTTATGTCCAAATACAGTTTTTGTAGAGTGAACCATTTTGGAGATATTCCTTGTTATTTGTCTGAGTTTACACAAATGGAAGGTCATTCACTTTTTTATCTTTTGGCCGTGCAAAGAGAACGGGATCTCAAAGCTTTAAAAAAATTTACTGTCACTCAAAGTCTACTGTATTCTAATATTCCCCTTGTACCTACAAGGAAATAAGCAATAAGATAATTTGTACAAATGTTTATCTCAACTAACACGAAGAAGATATAGGAATAAGAGTTTGTAAGAATGGTTAGCACAAGAGTAAAGAAAGTCATGTGAGTGGGACATGTCAGACTCTTTAACTTGGTGGGTGATATCAGACGGTGAAGGAATAAAATGGGTGAAATGATGTTCAAGTGAATCAGGGTTCATAGAGCTTAAAGTTACCCAAGATGCATTTTCTCCAGACGAACCTGATCTGGGCAACTCGCCCTAACTGAGAGATTCGAACTGGGGACCTCTTGAGTGTTAGCCAAACATGATACCACCACACCACAGGTTCAGAATAATGTATATTATGCCTTATGATTATTTGCTGAAATATAACCTATTTTCCAAGTTTCACATGTGTGCTAAGCATAATAGCAATTGGACTTTGTTTTTAGTTGAGTTTACGAATAAACTAATGCATTCCACTTAGTATAAAACAAATTAAGGACATCACAATACTCAACAATAAACACAATCCACAACCTACACATAGCAAATTCACCTTCCACTCAAAGTTGCACAAGAAATTCCAGAAACTGTTCCAGCCCCTTACAACAGATTCAACCTGAGAAACCTGCTAAGCCACCAATTAAAGGGAACAATACCAACCAACTAAAAATCCGGTGTTTATCAGATAAAATACGAGGATTGCCCAAAATATACATCTGCCAAACTAAGAGAAATCATAAAACATGACTGAAGGAGCACATTAGAAACATAACATTCAAACACATCGACAAATCAGCCATAGCCCATCACTTTTGGTCAACTCAGCACACCATAGAACAGGATATTAAATTACTAAAACGCGCAAAAATAACAGCAGAACTGATAATTTGGGAGAAAATACATATTATGAAGAATGTTCACACAGCCATGAATTTTGATATACCACAAGCAGATGACATGATTAAGTTTATATCCAGCAAGCCAGATAGCAGCACAGATGTTCCCTCTTCAACCGCCAGTCGAGAATCTGTTGAGAATGAAGACTCTGGTCTTTGAAATGCATCCAGTTAAAGATAAGTTTAAGTGAAACTAGAAGTATCTATAGGTCAACTCATATACTTCTAAAAACTAATGTATATATCATTCATATACGTTATTCAGTTATTGTAACCCCTTTTCTACTTTGATTTATCGTATCTTTCTTTTGTTGCTCTTTAATGAAAATTATAATAAATGGTTTACAAGGTTAAATAGGAATTCTTTGTAATATTCATAATGCAGTCCCTGAGCTCTGCTCGCAGTGGGACCAAATGAACAAACAAACAACTTGGGTCAGTCAGACACGTTCTCATGATGAGAACAACCTTTCCCAAAACATGTTATGGAATTAAACTATAAGTGATGTCAGTGTTACTAATTCTGACACGTTAAAGCTGCTCGGTAGGGAAAGTAATATATAAATGCTTCATTTCTTTTTGGGAAAGGGAAGGTCTCTCCCCCCTCCTCTTATGTCTGTAACTACAGAGTGTAACAAAAATGTATGGCACACATTCCTCACATGTAGATGAAGAAATTATGTTATGTGAACATGGGTCTAGTTTGAATATTTATGGACAATCATTAATTCAAAAAGAAAATAGATACGGAAATAAATCATAGAATAAATAAGGCAAACCAAATCAAACACCAATAGGAAAAAAGGAAATTAACAATGATACAAAACTGCAAATACATAACACAGTTTATCTCCCAACACTTCTTTATGGCTCAGAAAGTTGGAAAGTATTGCCGAGACATGAAAGTAGAACTGCAAGTACAGAAATGAAGTATTTACAGAAATATATAGCAAAAACCAGAAGGGACAGGATAAGAAACTGTCAAATAAGAAATATCCTTATTTAAGAACCAGTAATAAAAAAGATAGAAACAATTAATGTTTTAAGATGGTTTGCACACATTAACAGGATGCATGAGAGTAGGTATGGGAGGGAAGAAGAGTGAGAGGGCGACCAAGAGTAGAATGGAGTGATTATGGGAGAAAATAGTGAATAAGAAAGGAAAGGCTTTGAGGGAACCTAAACAACTAGCTAGGGATATGACAAAATATAGGAAATGGATCATGACCTGCTGAGGAAACCTGACGCTCAAAAGGGCATAAGGGAGAGGAAAAGAAGAACATGGGTATGGAAGCACTTTGAACTAATTAACTGTGGGAAGCACATATCAGCGCACCACATGCAATCTTCCTCATCGAGATCTTCAGTATGCCTTCTGCGAGCATTGATACATAGTGATTCATTGTAGTGAACCCAGATGTGCTGATGTGTCCCTGGAGTATTGCACCCTTCCATAATACAGGCATGGAGACTCTGAACATCTGGTACTGGGGCTCAATACACAGGAGCTTTCAAGTGCCCCACAGATAAAAGTCTAGTGGGTTTAGGTCCAGAGAGCATGGAGGCCAGGCAATTGGTCCACCTCTACCTATCCAACTGTCACTGAATCTGTTGTTTAGAAGCTGACGTAACCAAGAATGCATGCTCCCCATAACTCTAACATTCTATTCTTGTGTATTTCCCATGATTAATGAGTTCTAACATGGAAACGAAGCGTTCCCATACACATGTTCACATAACATAATTTCTTCACCTACAAGTGAGGAACATATGTTTTTGTTACACCTGTATAGAAAGTGATAGTGTTATTACTGTATAGATCTTCTTGTAAAAAACAACGAATAGTTTATTTTAAAAGTAGGTTTTCATAACATATATAAAGTTGTACCAGGAGACAATTATACAAACGTTACATAGTAAAACAATTAACACAATTTAAAACATGGATTGCTAGAGTACTGAGCACCCTGGATACTTTATCTTCATTTCTTCCAGGAAGTCGTTGTAGTCCGGTTGAACGCGCCATTTGTTTGGTCCCATAAACTCAAATAAGCAATGACAATGTTTCAGTATTTTCTTGGCTGCCTCAAAGGACAACTCGATGGTAGAGCTACTGCACCAGCGCAACTGCTCCAACCTGTTCAGATGGTTTCGTCTCAAAATGGTGTCAACCATTATGTCATCGTCGTCTCCACATACGTTGATATTTGCTACTGTCAAGTTAAAACAGTGGCCCATCACATACGTTACGATGGGCAGACCATCATCCACAACTAGTTCGATTTCTGAGAGTGACATGAAGCCAGGGGGGGAAGGCTCCATGAGAGACTCTTCCTCGGGTACTGGTACAGGACTGTCACAGAAACTGATAGTCAGATGTCTCAGAGATATACACGTTCTGCCAACAAAAGCAACATCCACATCCAACACAGAGAAGAGTTCCAGCTCTAGAAGCTGGTCACCAATGACAAGCAACACCTCACGCAGACCCTGAAATTCTATGTGTGAAATGGAGAGCCTCTGAAACATTCAAATAAAACATTTTCTTTCATTAAGTTTCATACTTCAACCACATTTTAATGCACATCACGTTCTTGAAACTATATGCAAATTAATGATGCATTTCATGGAAACTGTTATAAACAAGAGCACTTGAGTTTGAATTGGGTTTTTTGAGTCACTTTATTTACACTCACCTAAAAAGTTGGATAAACTGAAACATTGGAACTCAATCTCAACCATTGGGTGACTCAAGCTAACTGCTGAGGATAACACTGAATGATCTTGAAAATGTTTCAGTTTATCCCACATTTTAAAACTTAAGGTTGGTGTAAATAAAGGGACTCAAAAAACCAGACTCAAACATGAAGAATACTTCACTGTTAATAGTACTTCTATTTTCAATATTTAAGAGCACTGACAATATGATAAATATCTAACCTCATTCTTCTACTTTGTTACACATTTCGTTGTGGCTATAAAAAGGACGCAGAATGGTAAAGCAATAGTCAAATTTTCAATAAGCACATTCCTATGTGATGGTTAACAATTTCTAAACTCTCTAACAATGTTTAGGTTTCAGGCTTTACTTTGTTTTAACAATGTTAATCTTCAATTTAACTTAACAGGAACTCCTCTGCCATTTATCTACAGTTTAATCTTCTTCTTCATCTGATTCCCCTCCCCATATGGAGGACTTACCCAAGGTCAGACGCCTGTCGGGGAGTACGGGAATCTATGGACTGGACAGAGTGAAGTGGAGAGTCAGTATGAGAGTGAGGAAGAGGATGATATGAAATGTAGGTGATGATGGAGCAGTTGGTGGAATGAGTGGTGGGGGAAACAGACGAACATATGTACCAGACAGAGTGAAGTGGTCAGTATGAGAGTGAGGAAGAGGATGATATGAAATGTAGGTAATGATGGAGCAGTTGGTGGAATGAGTGGTGAGGGAAACAGACGAACATATGTACCAGACAGAGTGAAGTGGTCAGTATGAGAGTGAGGAAGAGGATGATATGAAATGTAGGTGATGATGGAGCAGTTGGTGGAATGAGTGGTGGGGGAAACAGACGAACATATGTACCAGACAGAGTGAAGTGGTCAGTATGAGAGTGAGGAAGAGGATGATATGAAATGTAGGTAATGATGGAGCAGTTGGTGGAATGAGTGGTGAGGGAAACAGACGAACATATGTACCAGACAGAGTGAAGTGGTCAGTATGAGAGTGAGGAAGAGGATGATATGAAATGTAGGTGATGATGGAGCAGTTGGTGGAATGAGTGGTGGGGGAAACAGACGAACATATGTACCAGACAGAGTGAAGTGGTCAGTATGAGAGTGAGGAAGAGGATGATATGAAATGTAGGTGATGATGGAGCACTTGGTGGAATGAGTGGTGGGGGAAACAGGCGAACATATGTACCAGACAGAGTGAAGTGGTCAGTATGAAAGCGAGGAAGAGGATGATATGAAATGTAGGTGATGATGGAGCAGTTGGTGGAATGAGTGGTGGGGGAAACAGACAAACATATGTACCAGACAGACAGAGTGAAGTGGTCAGTATGAAAGTGAGGAAGAGGATGATATGAAATGTAGGTGATGATGGAGCAGTTGGTGGAATGAGTGGCGGGGGAAACAGGCGAACATATGTACCAGAGTGAAGTGGTCAGTATGAGAGTGAGGAAGAGGAGGATATGAAATGTAGGTGATGATGGAGCAGTTGGTGGAATGAGTGGCGGGGGAAACAGGCGAACATATGTACCAGACAGAGTGAAGTGGTCAGTATGAGAGTGAGGAAGAGGAGGATATGAAACGTAGGTGGTGATGGAGCAGTTGGTGGAATGAGTGGTGAGGGAAACAGACGAACATATGTACCACACAGAGTGAAGTGGTCAGTATGAGTGTGAGGAAGAGGAGGATATGAAACGTAGGTGGTGAAGGAGCAGTTGGTGGAATGAGTGGTGAGGGAAACAGACGAACATATGTACCACACAGAGTGAAGTGGTCAGTATGAGTGTGAGGAAGAGGAGGATATGAAATGCAGGTGATGATGGAGCAGTTGGTGGAATGAGTGGTGGGGGAAACAGACGAACATATGTACCACACAGAGTGAAGTGGTCAGTATGAGTGTGAGGAAGAGGAGGATATGAAACGTAGGTGGTGAAGGAGCAGTTGGTGGAATGAGTGGTGAGGGAAACAGACGAACATATGTACCAGACAGAGTGAAGTGGTAAGTATGAGTGTGAGGAAGAGGAGGATATGAAACGTAGGTGGTGAAGGAGCAGTTGGTGGAATGAGTGGTGGGGGAAACAGACGAACATATGTACCACACAGAGTGAAGTGGTCAGTATGAGAGGAGGATATGAAATGCAGGTGATGATGGAGCAGTTGGTGGAATGAGTGGTGGGGGAAACAGACGAACATATGTACCAGACAGAGTGAAGTGGTAAGTATGAGTGTGAGGAAGAGGACATGAAATGCAGGTGCAATGGATAAATGGAAAAATGACGGTAAAAATCAGTTGGAAAAATCAGCAGATGCCACTCACTTTTGGACAGAAAACCACAACATAAAGCCAGAACCGAAACTCTGCAAACATGTAGCGGGAAAACAAGAGCTGTCCACATGGAAACAAATCTTCATTTTGAAAAATAGAAACAAAGTATTCAATTTTGACATCCCCAAGAAAGATATCTTCAGCAAGTTCCTTGAAACACCACCAGAGGAAACATTGCCATCCGTACCAGGGAGAACCAGTCAATGTCTGGTTAATAATGAAGGAAAGTCAAGCCTCTGAAGCATGTTCCAGTAAAATATAAGTGTTGTCTAGTGCTATTAATCAACTCACTTTTTTGGTTTAAATTCCTAGTTTTAACTGATTTATTTTTCTTAGCACAATCGAGATTCTGGATCAAAATATTTAGCAAAATTTCACTAAATGAGTTGTCTAACTTATATCTTGTCAATTTAATTCTATTATATTAATTAATACAGAGTACATAATTTAACTTTTCGTAATCAAATTAGTCAATAATTATTTCCTTATTTCTAAATCTTGGTCCACCAATATTCAATTATTATTAAACAATCACTTAATTGAACTGCACATAAAAAAGACATCTGTTCTGTTCAAAGGCGATGGGCCAAGAGAAAATTTAATATCATTGTGTCGCTAAGGTGATGTGTTCAAATACTTTCTCATTTATTTACACTCACTTGTGACATCATTTTATGACGTCGTGTTTTGCTATAATCTTGAATTTGACATTTCTGACTTGAAATGCATACAAAACAATCCTTAGTTACATAAATACAACTGAAAACTAACATTTAACAATAATTATCATCCTTATAAATTGACAATCTTCTTCACAATGAAAGAATGATATGGCACAAACAGAATCAAATATATATACACATAAAGTCAAGTTAATGATTAGTTTAATTACCTCTGAGGACAAATATATACTGTTTCAAGGTTCATCCCACACCATTGGTACAAATGTATATGTTTCAACCAACTAGGAGGAGCAATTGGAGTTTAATGCCCAAACCACTAACAGCCTTTACTTTTATTGCCAATCTTGCAGCCAAAATATAATTCATTAATTTGGACAAAAGTTGGACATGTGCTAACGACAGGGAGAAGACCTTAGTCCTTGAACATGTTTGGGTACCTTTTTAGTTAGTGATGTTTAGTGTTAAAAGTTCTAACTCATCTTTACAAAAAAAAAATCATAAAGTTTGCAAACATTTGAATGAACAGTTCTTTTAACATTGCTTCTCCATAATATTACAGAAACTCAGGATTATTTTGACACAGATGCAACCTACTTCACTTATTTCAAAGAACAAATTTATATACAAAAAGGCTTCTTTCTACTCTGGCAGGCAAGAGATGCACAAACTGAAATACTTAGGTTGTGACTGAATGTTCACAACTGCCTGCGCTGGCTCTGTTGTCTTCATTCACTCCATGCTTCCTGTTGTGACAGTACAGTGTGTACAAAGTCAACATGTTGCATTTGAACTTTCAACAACCTTGGCAGCATCAAAGGACAAAGCCAACTGTCTAATCTGTTCAATTGATATTATATATATTAGGCACTATAAACTAGGTGCTTATGAATGATCTTCTAACATTATACAGCATCTTCTCAAAGAATTCAAGATTAGGTTTTCAAATATATTTTCAATTGAGAATGAAATGTGTTTATTCACTGACCCCATGTCCTTCTGGGCTACTCTAGCTCCCAATATTCTGCAATTAGAGCTAATTCCCCAATAAAACAGTAGTCCAATTAAAATGGAATGTAAAAACGTCATTGAACTATATGAATCATTGTCTCATGAAAATCCTCCCACGTTACACGATTTCGCAGCACAAATCATGTCAATATTAGCATCTAGTTATATCTCGAACATTAACCAGGCTAAAAATACTGTGTGTAGTCGTCTCACAGGCAACCATCTTTTTTCAGCTCTACATCTCTGTATGAATAGTATTGCAAACACCTAATACAGTAAACTAACCTGTCAGTAGAAAACAATGCAGACGTTTTGCAACATGCAACTAACAAGAGTTTAATTACTGCTATGAGTAAGGTTTATTTAAATTTGGTTAATAGAGCTAGAAATTTCTTCCAGGTTTAAAAGCCGTGGTCTACTGGAGTTTAGTGGTCCAGACGTTTTGTCCACACTTGCGGTGGACATCATCAGTGGTGTGGTCTGAGTCTTCTTGGTGAAGATTCAATCACTGGTTGTAGGTGCTGTAATTATATGTGGGCTGCTCACAGGGGATTGGCTGGGCTTGAGCAGGAGGTGTGTGTTAGGTGGGTGGGGCTTCTCCGCTCTGATTGCTGAATGGTTTACGCGTTTTCTCTGCATCTGTACTTCTTTTTTATGCTCAAGTATCGAATACCAGGTTTGTTCAGTTTTAGAGCTTCTTCCTTTCTGTTAAAATTATTGGGGTGCTTGTAAATTTCTATGGTTTCATGTTGTAGTCTGACGTGGTAGTACAGCATAGATGAAAGAACAGTAGTCTCCTTATACTGAGTTATGTGCTCTCCGTCTGCCCATATTGCATGTTCCACGACTGCTGACTTGTCTGTCTGTCCCAGACGGCAGATAATTGAGCATAAAAAAGAAGCACAAATGCAGAGAAATCACATAAACCATTCAGCAATCAGAGCGGAGAAGCCCTGCCCACCCAACACACACAATTTCCCATGAGTGGCCCAAATATAAATACGGCACCTACAGCCAGCAATTCTGCTGTGACTGAATCTTCACCGAGAAGACTCAGACCTCGCCACTGATGATGTCCACCGCAGGTGTGGACGAAACGTCTGGACCTTTAAACTCCAGCAGACCACAGCTTTTAAGCCCGGAAGATAACTCTAGCTTTAATTCTGACTCTGGCTGTGAAAGCTTTTGACTACTCTTGGTTAATAGAACTACTTATTTTACGAACATAAAGTTTCCAATTAGGTATGATAGGTATGTTCAGTACAGTGTCATATACACACCCCTAAACGCAGCACGTCAATTTCCTCACAGTGGGTTAACTCTGCCGTAAGTCTCCCCATGGCTGCACTAGGCCATGCTATACCCAAAATCTATCCAATCATTGCAAAAGGGGGCACACATCACCATAAACTGCAGTTTCTTCCACGCTCATTTAAATCAATGATACAAAACTCTCACAGTCTAATTAAAAAATGATCAGTGCATTACATCATGGGACTGCTTGGTTCCATTATTTCCTTCATGCAAGTACTTGTGACTAAATAAAGAGAAAGCATGTAATATGTACCTCATCTTGACCCAGTTGGACACAAGCCTTACCTTTAAGCTGTGCAGTCTTCTGATAGGAACTATGTCCTGGCAACCCTCGGCCATCAGTTCAATGCATGTGAGATTGGGGCACTTGTATATACATATGTACCTCATGTTGACCCAGTTGGACACAAGCCTTACCTTTAAGCTGTGCAGTCTTCTGATAGGAACTATGTCCTGGCAACCCTCGGCCATCATTTCAATGCATGTGAGATTGGGGCACTGTTGTATATATATACATATGTACCTCATGCTGACCCAGTTGGACACAAGCCTTACCTTTAAGCTGTGCAGTCTTCTGATAGGAACTATGTCCTGGCAACCCTCGGCCATCAGTTCAATGCATGTGAGATTGGGGCACTGTTGTATATATATACATATGTACCTCATGCTGACCCAGTTGGACACAAGCCTTACCTTTAAGCTGTGCAGTCTTCTGATAGGAACTATGTCCTGGCAACCCTCGGCCATCAGTTCAATGCATGTGAGATTGGGGCACTGTTGTATATATATACATATGTACCTCATGTTGACCCAGTTGGACACAAGCCTTACCTTTAAGCTGTGCAGTCTTCTGATAGGAACTATGTCCTGGCAACCCTCGGCCATCAGTTCAATGCATGTGAGATTGGGGCACTGTTGTATATATATACATATGTACCTCATGCTGACCCAGTTGGACACAAGCCTTACCTTTAAGCCGTGCAGTCTTCTGATAGGAACTATGTCCTGGCAACCCTCGGCCATCAGTTCAATGCATGTGAGATTGGGGCACTGTTGTATATACATATGTACCTCATGTTGACCCAGTTGGACACAAGCCTTACCTTTAAGCTGTGCAGTCTTCTGATAGGAACTATGTCCTGGCAACCCTCGGCCATCAGTTCAATGCATGTGAGATTGGGGCACTGTTGTATATATATACATATGTACCTCATGTTGACCCAGTTGGACACAAGCCTTACCTTTAAGCTGTGCAGTCTTCTGATAGGAACTATGTCCTGGCAACCCTCGGCCATCAGTTCAATGCATGTGAGATTGGGGCACTGTTGTATATATATACATATGTACCTCATGTTGACCCAGTTGGACACAAGCCTTACCTTTAAGCTGTGCAGTCTTCTGATAGGAACTATGTCCTGGCAACCCTCGGCCATCAGTTCAATGCATGTGAGATTGGGGCACTGTTGTATATATATACATATGTACCTCATGTTGACCCAGTTGGACACAAGCCTTACCTTTAAGCTGTGCAGTCTTCTGATAGGAACTATGTCCTGGCAACCCTCGGCCATCAGTTCAATGCATGTGAGATTGGGGCACTGTTGTATATACATATGTACCTCATGTTGACCCAGTTGGACACAAGCCTTACCTTTAAGCTGTGCAGTCTTCTGATAGGAACTATGTCCTGGCAACCCTCGGCCATCAGTTCAATGCATGTGAGATTGGGGCACTGTTGTATATATATACATATGTACCTCATGTTGACCCAGTTGGACACAAGCCTTACCTTTAAGCTGTGCAGTCTTCTGATAGGAACTATGTCCTGGCAACCCTCGGCCATCAGTTCAATGCATGTGAGATTGGGGCACTGTTGTATATACATATGTACCTCATGTTGACCCAGTTGGACACAAGCCTTACCTTTAAGCTGTGCAGTCTTCTGATAGGAACTATGTCCTGGCAACCCTCGGCCATCAGTTCAATGCATGTGAGATTGGGGCACTGTTGTATATACATATGTACCTCATGTTGACCCAGTTGGACACAAGCCTTACCTTTAAGCTGTGCAGTCTTCTGATAGGAACTATGTCCTGGCAACCCTCGGCCATCAGTTCAATGCACGTGAGATTGGGGCACTGTTGTATATATATACATATGTACCTCATGTTGACCCAGTTGGACACAAGCCTTACCTTTAAGCTGTGCAGTCTTCTGATAGGAACTATGTCCTGGCAACCCTCGGCCATCAGTTCAATGCATGTGAGATTGGGGCACTGTTGTATATACATATGTACCTCATGTTGACCCAGTTGGACACAAGCCTTACCTTTAAGCTGTGCAGTCTTCTGATAGGAACTATGTCCTGGCAACCCTCGGCCATCAGTTCAATGCACGTGAGATTGGGGCACTGTTGTATATACATATGTACCTCATGTTGACTCAGTTGGACACAAGCCTTACCTTTAAGCTGTGCAGTCTTCTGATAGGAACTATGTCCTGGCAACCCTCGGCCATCAGTTCAATGCATGTGAGATTGGGGCACTGTTGTATATATATACATATGTACCTCATGTTGACCCAGTTGGACACAAGCCTTACCTTTAAGCTGTGCAGTCTTCTGATAGGAACTATGTCCTGGCAACCCTCGGCCATCAGTTCAATGCATGTGAGATTGGGGCACTGTTGTATATACATATGTACCTCATGCTGACCCAGTTGGACACAAGCCTTACCTTTAAGCTGTGCAGTCTTCTGATAGGAACTATGTCCTGGCAACCCTCGGCCATCAGTTCAATGCATGTGAGATTGGGGCACTGTTGTATATATATACATATGTACCTCATGCTGACCCAGTTGGACACAAGCCTTACCTTTAAGCTGTGCAGTCTTCTGATAGGAACTATGTCCTGGCAACCCTCGGCCATCAGTTCAATGCATGTGAGATTGGGGCACTGTTGTATATATATACATATGTACCTCATGTTGACCCAGTTGGACACAAGCCTTACCTTTAAGCTGTGCAGTCTTCTGATAGGAACTATGTCCTGGCAACCCTCGGCCATCAGTTCAATGCACGTGAGATTGGGGCACTGTTGTATATACATATGTACCTCATGTTGACCCAGTTGGACACAAGCCTTACCTTTAAGCTGTGCAGTCTTCTGATAGGAACTATGTCCTGGCAACCCTCGGCCATCAGTTCAATGCATGTGAGATTGGGGCACTGTTGTATATACATATGTACCTCATGCTGACCCAGTTGGACACAAGCCTTACCTTTAAGCTGTGCAGTCTTCTGATAGGAACTATGTCCTGGCAACCCTCGGCCATCAGTTCAATGCATGTGAGATTGGGGCACTGTTGTATATATATACATATGTACCTCATGCTGACCCAGTTGGACACAAGCCTTACCTTTAAGCTGTGCAGTCTTCTGATAGGAACTATGTCCTGGCAACCCTCGGCCATCAGTTCAATGCACGTGAGATTGGGGCACTGTTGTACAAGTAATGCTATCTCCTCTTCCGTCACACCATTACGACTGTAGCTTCTCAGCGCTCTGCCATTCTACAGCAAAAATGAATACTACCTTATTAAACCTCTCATTAAGGCTCAACTTAATAAACAACCTTCAATATCTAGAAACTAGGCTTCACTTATCTTATTTAACATAGAATTGAGATAGAATATATGGTTAGGCCCCAAAAGGAAATCATTTATGTAAAATTTATTGCAAATGAAATTTATGTTTCATGTTGATAAGAATTAGTTGAGTAACGAAAACGTGTTGCTATTTTTCATTGTTGTGAAAAATAGAATTATTTAAAAATGTCATAATGTTAAACTTTGTTTAAATTTAATATGTATAAATATAAGAACCATATATATTTAATGTCAAAAGTGAAGTGAGAATAGATAAAGATCACTTCCCGAACAATACAGGAATTATTTAACATAGGAAAATATCAAATGAACGCATACACGCAAGAATATATAAAAAAGAGCGTCATGTAAAGAAGCGCCAATTTTGTCATTAGCGTCTGTGTGTTTGAAAGGTGAAGATGTGTTTCTGTAATGCGCATGGATGTGGGTGTAAAAGACTTTATAAAAGTGGGAAGACTGTCAAGAAAATACAAATAGGTGCAACAAAAGTCAATTCAATTATAACAAGTGTAATAAGGGACGAAAAAAGTATTAATTAGATGATATAGTGAAGTTACATCGAGTGTTCATTCATTTCACCCAGTACCTCGCCCGTCTCATAGCTCAACACGAAGTAATACTTTATTAAAAATACAGCACCAGAATATACAACCAGTTTGTTGTTTCTTACATTCTTCCATTAATATAAATACTGACACGGTGCAAAAAGCGATATTTTAACAGTGTAATTCAGACTTGTAATACCTGTGCATTTGTTTATATGCAAATGCTTCCTTTGCAAGAATGTTTGTCCTGTATTCAATGAAAAACTAAAGCTATTAACAGTGAAGCAACTTAAAATTCTGGTGTTTATCAATTTAGCTGTTTGGATTGTGACAGGGTTTATGTTGGTAAAACCAAACATCATTATTGGTCATTTAATCATGAAATAAGTCCAGAGGTTAAATTATTATAACAATTAAATGGATCCATAGAATGAATGGGTCATATGACTTTCTCTACTCCTGTACTAACCATTCTTGCAAACTCTTATTCCTATATCTTCTTTGTATTAGTCGATTTAACTATTACTTTGTTGTTTTAATGATACTGTCAATTGCCAGGATCACATCAGCATCGCCAGTGTTCCCGAAGTTTGTCCCGCAGGAGCTCTTTTATATGCCAGTAAATCTACTGACATGGGGTTGTCATTTTTAAGCACATTTAAAAACCATTGATCTGGGCTAGACTTGAACCCAGGACCTTGGGATCAGTAGAGCAGTGTCTAACCAACTGAGCCACCCAGCCCGACTTTGCTTTAGTCGAGATAAACATTTGTAGAAATTATCTTTGAGCGATAGTCAAATCTTTGAAAGCTTTGACATTCTGTTCTCTTTTCATGGCTAAGATATAAAAAAATGAATAACGGTCTTCCATTTGACTAAAGTTTAAGTACTCCAAAACTCACACAGATAACAAGAAATACCTCCGAAATGGCTCACTCTACAAAAAAATGTATTTGGACATAAATTGTGTATCTTAGCAAGATCTACATTTTTTGTATAGTAAGATTTGGTCTATCTCTTATGGGTTGCCTGCTATGTAAAAGTTATCCAGAGTAAACAGGACTACATAGACTATAACCAGACATTTCATTAATCATAAACATATCTCAAACATATGGCATTTTAACCAAAATCATTAGAGCCATTTTCAAAAAATTTTCCACGAAAAGGATAGTTTAGGGTGGAGGCATTTTCTTCAAAATCTTTGTGTCACATCCTTGAAAGATATTAAACTTAAATACTAACTTTGGTTTTTAAGCAACTTTTTGTTTTTGAATTATACTGTTCACGCACCCACCCAGCCCCCACGCCCCCCCCCCCCCCACACACACACGCACACGCACGCACACACACACACACACACACACACACACACACACACAGACTTTTTTCTAAAAACTGCTGCTTTTTATTCAGAGGGCCTCAAAACATATATTTCCAGCAAAATCTCGATATCAAATTTTTGGGTGAAATATAATATTCCTCTACTTACTATATGTAGTAGAGAAAATAAAAATAGGCACTGCGTTATTAATTTTGAAATACCACTGATTATTCTACTAATAAATTTGTTTTACTTTTAGTAGTTGGTAATAGAGATGTATCACAAAACATTCGTAATGATGGCGACCCAAAATCACTTTATTCCTCAAGAATACCAGTTAAGTCTGGTGAAACTTAACTCAGTGAGAAATTATTCAACAACTTACACCATATATAAAAGGTAACTGAAGCCTATTGTCTATATATTTGTTTACATTAGTATGTTTCCCCTGGTTTAGTCAAAATCCTCAGAAGTGGAAAAGTTTG
Source organism: Tenodera sinensis (assembly GCA_030765045.1). NCBI lineage: Eukaryota > Metazoa > Arthropoda > Insecta > Mantodea > Mantidae > Tenodera > Tenodera sinensis. Next base: position 120,005,206 of record CM060971.1, on the reverse strand, counting down.
GATTTGCATCTATACCCGTCATTTACGAAAGCATTCATGATACTGAGACAGCAGCTGCACGCCTCATATGCCCTCAAGGTCAAGCACCTCACACCACTAGCTGCTAGCAATGCGTGGTCAGTACACAAGGTAACAATAGAGAAGCCAGAAGACACATTTTTCTTGATCTGAGAAGCTTTTGACTGCAGGATTGTTTACAAGAAGTTTCTCAGGAAAAGATGTATTTTCCAGAGAACTCGTCAGCACTTTGCCTGGTCTATAAAAGTGTTCAGGAGACAGAGTTGGGACAGTTTTTAGTGAGTGAATCTTCAGAGTTGCTGGTGTGAACGGTCAAGCAGACTGTGTTAAGCCAATACATCTATGAAGATTAAAAAATCCACAGTTTTCTTCTGACTGCTTTGAATTTTCTTCCACACACTCAAAACATAAAATATATCTAGCCATAAATACTGTTACAACATAACAAATGAAAAATGCAAAATACCATGAGAGATAATTATTATTTATTTATGCCAACAAACTTACTGTTGGTGTTTTTAAACACACAAGCCGTGTGTGGGCAAAGTTTGAGAGGTAGAACTGGAACTTAAAAATTCAATGCCACAACTGGGATTTGAACCACAGACCTTCCGCTGCGGTTCAAATCCCAGTTGTGGCATTGAATTTTTAAGTTCCAGTTCTACCTCTCAAACCATGAGAGATATTTTATTTTGCCTTTAGTATGTTGTACTTAAAGGCATTCATTACACATAGTACCTATTACTTTTTGAAATGGTCATCTTTTGGACTGATACAGGCTCTGAGCTTTTTTGGCCACTTGTCTATGGTGGAATGGACAACATCCAGAGGGAAATTTGCCACTGCTGACAATATGGAATGCTTTAAACCAGTGTTTTTCAACCTTTTTCATGACACGACCCCCCTAGTATCAAAAAATATTTCATGACCCCTCGATCCTTTTTTTCATGTATGTTAAAAATATATAATCCATACAAAAATTTTAGGCATTTGCATTATTAGGATTCGGATATAAATATATAATTAAGTACATAAAACATATAATTTTAAATTGAATACGTGGCCAATTGATAACTAACAAACAAATACAAACATATTGTTAGGGCCAAGACTCCCAGTGTCATCTGATGGTAACACTTGGAACTAGTACAGGTTCCGCGAAAGGCTCACAAGTTTCGTTTCTTACGCTTCGAGATGATTCTCACTAGAATTTGCTAGCCTATAAATAGGGCAATCAACTGCGGCCACGGCAGTTGAGTGCAAGACCTCGAAACAAGTGGAATTGGAAGCAAAACTGCTGTATCCCACAATGATGCTTGTAGTGGGCAGAGATAGGGGATGCAGCAGCTGAGAGGACTCACAATGTTGACCATGTACCACCCTCCAGTACTGTATCCCACCAATGATGCCTGTAGTGGGCAGAGATAGGGGATGCAGCAGCTGGGAGGACTCACAATGTTGACCACATACCACCCTCCAGTACTGTATCCCACCAATGATGCTTGTAGTGGGCAGAGATAGGGGATGCAGCAGCTGGGAGGACTCACAATGTTGACCATGTACCACCCTCCAGTACTGTATCCCACCAATGATGCCTGTAGTGGGCAGAGATAGGGGATGCAGCAGCTGGGAGGACTCACAATGTTGACCACATACCACCCTCCAGTACTGTATCCCACCAATGATGCCTGTAGTGGGCAGAGATAGGGGATGCAGCAGCTGGGAGGACTCACAATGTTGACCACATACCACCCTCCAGTACTGTATCCCACCAATGATACCTGTAGTGGGCAGAGATAGGGGATGCAGCAGCTGGGAGGACTCACAATGCTGACCACATACCACCCTCCAGTACTGTATCCCACCAATGATGCCTGTAGTGGGCAGAGATAGGGGATGCAGCAGCTGAGAGGACTCACAATGTTGACCATGTACCACCCTCCAGTACTGTATCCCACCAATGATGCCTGTAGTGGGCAGAGATAGGGGATGCAGCAGCTGGGAGGACTCACAATGTTGACCATGTACCACCCTCCAGTACTGTATCCCACCAATGATGCCTGTAGTGGGCAGAGATAGGAGATGCAGCGGCTGGGAGGACTCACAATGCTGACCACATACCACCCTCCAGTACTGTATCCCACCAATGATGCCTGTAGTGGGCAGAGATAGGAGATGCAGCAGCTGGGAGGACTCACAATGTTGACCACATACCACCCTCCAGTACTGTATCCCACCAATGATGCCTGTAGTGGGCAGAGATAGGGGATGCAGCAGCTGGGAGGACTCACAATGTTGACCATGTACCACCCTCCAGTGCTGTATCCCACCAATGATGCCTGTAGTGGGCAGAGATAGGGGATGCAGCAGCTGGGAGGACTCACAATGTTGACCACATACCACCCTCCAGTACTGTATCCCACCAATGATGCCTGTAGTGGGCAGAGATAGGAGATGCAGCAGCTGGGAGGACTCACAATGTTGACCATGTACCACCCTCCAGTACTGTATCCCACCAATGATGCCTGTAGTGGGCAGAGATAGGGGATGCAGCAGCTGGGAGGACTCACAATGTTGACCACATACCACCCTCCAGTACTGTATCCCACCAATGATGCCTGTAGTGGGCAGAGATAGGAGATGCAGCGGCTGGGAGGACTCACAATGTTGACCACATACCACCCTCCAGTACTGTATCCCACCAATGATGCCTGTAGTGGGCAGAGATAGGGGATGCAGCAGCTGGGAGGACTCACAATGTTGACCATGTACCACCCTCCAGTACTGTATCCCACCAATGATGCCTGTAGTGGGCAGAGATAGGGGATGCAGCAGCTGGGAGGACTCACAATGTTGACCATGTACCACCCTCCAGTACTGTATCCCACCAATGATGCCTGTAGTGGGCAGAGATAGGAGATGCAGCGGCTGGGAGGACTCACAATGTTGACCATGTACCACCCTCCAGTACTGTATCCCACCAATGATGCCTGTAGTGGGCAGAGATAGGAGATGCAGCAGCTGGGAGGACTCACAATGTTGACCATGTACCACCCTCCAGTACTGTATCCCACCAATGATGCCTGTAGTGGGCAGAGATAGGAGATGCAGCGGCTGGGAGGACTCACAATGTTGACCATGTACCACCCTCCAGTACTGTATCCCACCAATGATGCCTGTAGTGGGCAGAGATAGGGGATGCAGCAGCTGGGAGGACTCACAATGTTGACCATGTACCACCCTCCAGTACTGTATCCCACCAATGATGCCTGTAGTGGGCAGAGATAGGGGATGCAGCAGCTGGGAGGACTCACAATGTTGACCACATACCACCCTCCAGTACTGTATCCCACCAATGATGCCTGTAGTGGGCAGAGATAGGAGATGCAGCGGCTGGGAGGACTCACAATGTTGACCACATACCACCCTCCAGTACTGTATCCCACCAATGATGCCTGTAGTGGGCAGAGATAGGAGATGCAGCAGCTGGGAGGACTCACAATGTTGACCACATACCACCCTCCAGTACTGTATCCCACCAATGATGCCTGTTGTGGGCAGAGATAGGAGATGCAGCGGCTGGGAGGACTCACAATGTTGACCACATACCACCCTCCAGTACTGTATCCCACCAATGATGCCTGTAGTGGGCAGAGATAGGAGATGCAGCGGCTGGGAGGACTCACAATGCTGACCACATACCACCCTCCAGTACTGTATCCCACCAATGATGCCTGTAGTGGGCAGAGATAGGAGATGCAGCAGCTGGGAGGACTCACAATGCTGACCACATACCACCCTCCAATACTGTATCCCACCAATGATGCCTGTAGTGGGCAGAGATAGGGGATGCAGCAGCTGGGCAGCAAGCCTTGGCCCTTCCCGGGCTGTTGTGCTGGGGTTTACTTTTTTTACATACTCTGCACTCTCTCCCATGGATCTAACAAGTTGCAGTAGTGGCACATTATTTTTAATATTTCTTGGCAGTGAAAACTTGGAACATTAATACAATACAGTATATTGTGGATTGGTACTTACAGGCAGCTCGCGGAGAAGTGTCATGACTGCCTCGTTGGACAAGCTTGTTCCGACCAGAAACAGGACTTGGAGGCAGCGGAACTTGTGAATCATTGGGACAATGTTATCCGTAATATCTCTCGAGTACTCAAGATGCAAACTACACAAGCTTGGATGATTGTCGGCCAGTGCTGCTACTATCCTGTCGGTACAGTAGCTCTCTAAACTGAATGTCACTAAGTGCTTAATGTGCTGGATGGCACTGATGATACTGTCCTCCTCCCATTCTTGCAGAGCATCTTCCTCGTCCTCACACAAGTCATCAAGCTCCACGTCCTGTTGGTAGCCCAGCTTCACATGCTGCAGATTCTTCATAGTCTTCAGAGCACTGTAGATTTCTGGGATCAGGAAGTTCCATCTGCCAACAGGTCACAAAAAACTTCTCAATTTCTTATACAAAATTTCACCTCTATATGTGCAACAGGCCATAGAGATCATAAGAATGAATAAAAGAAAAGCTTATGCTTTTAATAGCCTCTACAAAACCAGCAGAACTCTCTATCTGGGAAAAATTACTCACTGAAAACTAAACACATTAGTTATTTGAGAGGTAGAACTGCAACTTAAAAATTCAATGCTACAGCTGGGATTTGAAACGCAGACCCCCCGCTTACTCCAACCAATTCATATTTTTCTCCCAGTAAACCAACAGCAAGTTTGTTGGCATAAATAAACAATAATTACCATCTGAAGGTTATTTAACCCCGGGACGTTGAGTATTTACGATAGTTCAGTTTGTCCAGAACGTCCTTGACACTCGACATGCGTGAGAGAGTGGAAATTAAGGAGAAGTTACTGGAGTGGTGGGGAACAAGCGAGTGATGCCAGAACTCAGGCAGTCACACACACAAGCGGTGTATGTTTACGTATCACAGTGAGAGCGAGCGAGTGATGCACTGATCCCCACCTCTCCTATTATGCAAGTGGGCACACCTCTTCTATTGCACATCTATACTTCAGGAGTGGGGGAGTGTCATGACAATCTGGACAAACTGTAAGTCACAATTGGGGTAATTGTTTCTGATTTAGGACTGCTTTTCTGGTTTAGCGGGAGAAAAATATAAATTGGTTGGAGAATTCAATGTCATTCTGGCAGGTTGTCACGGCAGCTTAATGGTTAGAGCACCCAGCTGGTAAGTGGAGGTTCTGTGGTTCAAATCCCAGCTGTACCACTGAATTTTTCAGATCCAGTTCTACATTTTTTAGTGTTTGCTAGGCTCAATAGCGAGGTGTGGATTTAGTTCTTCTAACAGCCTAAGAGAGGTGCTAAGATATTCTCACTACATAGCCTGCTATCATGGCAACACAACAGCAACAGAGAAATGCATGCACAACGTGTAGGTGCATTCGAAGTGAAAACAGTGTTTGTTCAGAGCATTAAGTGAATTTTGCTGCTGAATATTCAAAGCATTGGTAATTCAGTAAATGGTGTTACTTTAAGCTTATTTAAAAGGGAATTAAACACAAAAATAAATATTATTTCATCAGTTTATTGGTCATTTAGAATAGATAGCAACACAGGCAGTTTGACCGTCCCAAGGTGAGTGGTTCTCATGCTACTTGCAGTTGTTAATATGACACATGATGTCCGTAGTTCCAAGATGTGATGTTTTAAATGGTAAACAAGGTTCATGTGTTAATACCAAGTGATAAATAGCAGTCCAAAATCTGCTTTGAAAACGAGCAAACTTGGTATCCATGCTTATTCGTCTGATAGCAATTCCGACACAGTGTTAACACCAAAGACTGTCCTGATTCCATGCATTGATGCAAGTTGGAGCATTTCTGAGATGAAGACTGACATCTCACCAAACTTCCAGTATGTATACAATGTCAAGTGTGAACCAAATCTTTGAAGATTTCCTTCAGATCATGATAGGTGCTTCATTTGCCTTTAATCTGTAATTTATTTATTTCATCTTCTTCCAATAATTCATGTCTATGAATTTTTCATTCATTTTCTAGCCATTTATGTTCATTTTTATATGAGGAAGAATTTATGTCAATTTTTCAATTAACACGAGTGTTCTCGCTACAGTTTAGTGCAGCTCATCATAAGTGGTTATTTATGGTGGTCTTCCATACCATCAACTCTGTGTATTGTTTCTCTAAAATTTTAGTTTTTCTTCAATAGACTTTTAGGCAAATGCCATACGTCAAATTCATGTTCTGTGTACTGAGTTTTTAACAGATATCTTATACCTTTATGTCTGTTGGTGAGAAAAATTTCAACTGTGCACGTTTCCCGTTTCACAAGCCTATTCATCATGTTGTCGCAAGCAGCCTTTACCAAATCACCTTTCAAATACCTCTTTAAACAAGTTCAAAATCAATAATTTTGCGAGAATTTAAATCCATGATGGAATAAAGTAAATATTTGGCTGAAAATCCTGGAGAGTTATACTGCCTGTCCCCTGCCAACCATAAAGGTATACCACAACCATTTAATGAATTCAAGTTCTTTTTTCTTTCTTGAACTCAAATTGATCTAATAACTGGTGCTGCCATGTTTCCAATGGTTTTATCAAATGTAGGCCTTGAAAAAATTGTTGTTGTTGTTTTCTAGTGCCTTGCATCTGGCAATGAAGCCATTAACATTCGTGCTTTCCAATACTTTTGAACTGTAGTTTCTTCTGATCTTAATGCTTCACAGGTCTTCAAGTGGTCTCCGTTCATTTCTGCTGGATCGTTACACAGGACACATATAGGTGAGGCTGAGATACCCATTCTGTAGAGATGACTTGCTAAGCAGTCGTGATTTGTCAATAGTCGGAAGGCTGCAACCGCTGTTTTCCTCTTGAAAAAATTGTCAAACCCTGTTATTTGCAGAGGGACTTAAATTTCTGAAACAATTTTACCTACCAGATAATAATGATGAACTTGCTATTGAAGCATTTCCTTCTGGTTTTCTCCTGATGTATTACCGCAATAACACATATTTTAAGACATAGCATTGTCTAATGTAATGAGAAATTGTTTTCATTTCATTTCTACATAAAACACACACTTTGAAAACTAAAAGTAGAAATGTCCAAGCAACAATGAAATATTCCACTCTAGTTTCATTTCCATGCATGATCAAACACTGTACTTCTCCTCCTGTCGGTCTGGGTGGCTCAATTGGTTAGATGCTGACCTACTCATCCCAACTTTGCGGCTTCAAATCAAGTGTGCTTAAAAACGACAGCTCTATGTCAGTAGATTCACTGGCATGTAAAAGAACTCCTGTGGGACGAAATTCCAGCACATTGGTGATGCTGATGTGATCCTGGCAATTGACAGTATCGTTAAACAACAGAATAATTATTATTTATGTACGCCAACAAACTTACTGTTGGTGTTTTTAAACACACAAGCCGTGTGTGGGCAAAGTTTGAGAGGTAGAACTGGAACTTAAAAATTCAATGCCACAGCCAGGATTTGAACCACAGACCCTCCACTTACTAGGCGGGTGCTCTAACCATTAAGCTACTGTGACATTGAATTTTTAAGTTCCAGTTCTACCTCTCAAACATTGCCCACACACAGCTTGTGTATTTAAAAACACCAACAGTAAGTTTATGGGCATAAATAATAATTACCATCTGAAGGTTATTTAATCCCAGGACATAAAGTACTTGCAATAGTAAGTCACCATTGGGGTAATTGTCTCTGATGTGAGACTGCCTTTGTGATTTACCAGGAAAAATACGAACTGGTTTGAGAATTCAATGTCACTCTGGCAGGTTGTCACAGTAGCTTAAAGGTTAGAGCACCCACCTAGTAAGCAGAGGTTCTGTGGTTCAAATCCCGGCTGTGACATTGAATTTTTAAGTTGCAGTTCTACCTCTCAAACAGAATAATTCTTTAATTTATTCTCCTATTCTTCCCTCTTTTTCTTCCTTGTTATCCTAGTATCAAAATCTGTAGTATAGGTTCGTAGAAATTTTCGTTCAACTTATTCAAGATGTTCTCGGACTTCGAGTCATAGACGTTTCAGGAGATAATGATAATGACTTGGTCAGTCATTCATCATCCTGACGATGGGAGAGATGCACATTCCCGAAACGTTGATGGCTCATCACTACACCCAGCTCAAAGCCCGAGAACATCTTAGATATGTCCGTCACCATGAAAGCTTCAGATCGCATATTCATTCAACTTATCCTGATCTTCCTTATCCTTGCTTGTTTCATAGATGTTTTAGGTTCCAACAATATATCGTGAGTATATTTCCTTACAAATTCAGTATCGCCTATTCTGAATTCTCTTTCACTAATTTTATCATCATCCCTTTCATTGTCAGTTTTTTTGCAAATAACACTATCACATGCTTCAGCAAAATGTTTTTATGACTTCTAGCCTCATATCGTTCTCTTCTTTGTTGTTTGCTTTTAGATGGAGATAGTGAAGGATCAATTCTCTTTCTATAACTTGAAGTATCTTCATTTTTCCTTATAGTACAAATAATTCCAAGTTTTAATAAAGCTGCTTTCTTAATAACTGCGTCTATTCAATAATGTGCCCTTAAAATGGAAGGAACATAAACAAATACTATGACCTGGCACAAAACTTTTTTTTTTTGCAAAATTCTACCCACATTCTATGTCTTTTGGGAGATTTGTTTCTGTTTGGAAACGAGTGAAAATGAATCTAAAATAAGAACAAATTAGAAACTAAAAGTACCACTCATCTTAGTATTTGCTGCAAGTTCTTCAAATGCTGCTGACTAAGGAGTGCACGAAATAGGAAGGCACATGAGTAGCTCCAATCGCTATTCAGCTATGATGCACTGTTGCCAGAGCATATCGCTATGCGAAAGAGAGGGGAGATATGCAAGTGAGCATGAATAATAGCCCACGCATCTGAATGCAATGCTTTTCCTTTTGATTTACTTGTCTGTAAGACGCTTGTACCAGGTTTTCATAATGCCATGTTTCTTAGCAACAAAACGAGTTACAGTAATTATAAGACACAGGTAACACTACATATACGTCAGACTTGGAACACGCATAAGAATAAACTAAATTCCTTTTCCTTTCCTGCAGACATCTCACCACTTGAGACGATAAATAAACAATCATGATGCAAGGCAAGTGTCGTTTGTTGTCGCTGAGCACAGTGTTTATTCAATCACATATATCTTAGGCTGAGGGTCATCTAAATTATTGCTTTTTGGTCATTCAGCTTCAAAATTTCTAGCTATTTTCAATGGAATTCTTTGCAATAATGAACCGTTGCTGGATTTGATGAGTACAAAGAGAATAGTGAAAAGCAAATATTGTGCTAGGCAGCGCGTTAACGAACTGGGCAACGTCGTCTTTCTAGGATAGGCTACTTGCTCTCAGCCGCCTCATGTGCCTTCTTATTCCATACACCCTTTAGTTTCAAGGTGCTTCCACCACATTGGGTTTAATAAAGCTTTGAAAATGTGACGAAAACACCTTCAAACTAGTCAACAGCATTTGGAAAACTTGCAGCAATTACTAAGATAAGTAAAGCTTTCTTATTTTAGATTCTGTTGCTTTGCTGTTAACAGCTTCAATTCTTCCTTGATTTGAGTGAAAATGAATTCGCTTCTCACATTGCAGCCTTATGCACAATATTACAATGTTTGTATAATACTAAACTGACTCAATAATACCATCACCAAAACACACATTGTCCTTGAACTTTATACCAACAAGAACAATTAGTGCACGTGCAGCAGTAACCACATACCGGCAAGGTGCGGATGGAGTTGATGCACAGCTATAATGGTATTGCATAGGAAGAAAACAATCTTACCAATGCATGTTAAAGCTCATAACCTTAATTTAGGAAGAAATATGATTTTTGTGTTTTGCTCCCCTTTAATAAATCATTTCAATCATATTAATTGTGTGGTAAGTTAGAGTTAGTTAAAACGGAAGACCTAATCCCAATTTCAAAAATTTAAAGATGGAGAACAAAGTGAAGAACTTGTTTCCTACATTTAACTCTGAACTTTATATAGGCAGTTTGGTTATGAAACTTTGTGTAAGCTCTTCAGCTGGCATGTTTGTTGCTTTGGACGGATAAACCTCCTTGGAACAGTAAACATCAGGGTTACTACCATATATACACAGAAAGTTATGAAACTTTGTGTAAGCTCTTCAGCTGGCATGTTTGTTGCTTTGGAAGGATAAACCTCCTTGGAACAGTAAACATCAGGGTTACTACCATATATACACAGAAAGTTATGAAACTTTGTGTAAGCTCTTCAGCTGGCATGTTTGTTGCTTTGGACGGATAAACCTCCTTGGAACAGTAAACATCAGGGTTACTACCATATATACACAGAAAGTTATGAAACTTTGTGTAAGCTCTTCAGCTGGCATGTTTGTTGCTTTGGACGGATAAACCTCCTTGGAACAGTAAACATCAGGGTTACTACCATATATACACAGAAAGTTATAAAACTTTGTGTAAGCTCTTCAGCTGGCATGTTTGTTGCTTTGGAAGGATAAACCTCCTTGGAACAGTAAACATCAGGGTTACTACCATATATACACAGAATGTCCCAAAATTAGACCAACAAACTTTTAAACCACGGGAATGGCTGGTGCCTTTGTGAGAGTATGGCAGAATGTGGTATGCCAATGCGCTCTTAGTGTTAATCGCAATGGATGTGCGTTCCAACATTTACTTTCAATAGTAATGCTGTGATCAACTGTAAACAATGAGATGTTTGTGTTTTGTTTATGTGTTCTGTGTCTGTTTCTTGGATTAAGATTGTATGCCTGACTAAGATAAATGCAATACTAATTTGCAGTGTTGGTTTTGCCGTAAATACGTAAACTGGGTGGGAGGCAGTAATCTATAACATTAATTCGTCTAGCGCTTAAATGAAGCACCGCAGCAAAAAACTTTCCTTAACAAAAACTGTTTAAAATAATATTATCTAGCAGCTCCCAAAGTTTGTTGGTCTAATTTTGGGAACCAGTATAATATCCAACATTTTCACGACATGTCACAGACTTGGGTCATGAGGAAGAGGTGAGAATCAAAGCGTATTAAAAGGAGTAAAGTAAGTATACTGGGCGAGCAAAAGACCTCCGAACAGGCTGCAAATGTTTATCTCAACTAACATAAAGATAAAGGAATAAGACTTTGTAAGAATAGTATAAGAGTAGAGAAAGTCATGTGAGTGCAACACATCAGACTTTTTTTAAAAATATTATGCTACTTTAAGTCTAAGGGTTTCTGTTGTATTCAGCTTAATGTACTGAGATGATAATGTGAAAGTAAGTTTTACCTGCAATTGCAATAAAGTTTTGTAACGGACGGAGGAATAATTGATACTGTTATCTGGCGTGTCAGCAATCTGCACCATGGTTCAGAGAGCCTATGTCTCACTTCCAAAAATAATTGCTGGTCTAAGGTCATTAGGAACTTCTGAAGCCATTCATTGGCAATGGAACAGGGAACGTATTGGATTACGAGGTCCTGAATTTGCTTGATTGCTGCATTTGTGACGGTGAGCCAGTATGCTCTGTCTTCATCTCTCGGCTGGGGCACCTTCACAATTCTCTGGCACAACTGCGTCAGATAGTTACATGCTGCTTTCATGGCAAGCTTTTCCAGCAACACTGGTTGTGCATGTTGCATTTTGGGCCAAAATCTGCAGTTAAAACAAAAACTAGAGTAAGTAAGTTATACAAAGTTAGTCTTCCCTCACCCTGGTCAACGTTAAATTAATATTACTAAAGAAAAAATGGCAAGCGAAATAGATAATGCATTCTATATTAAAACAGTTGAACATGTGAGTGATTTACTGCTATCTACACTTGGGACAGGAATATTTGGATACTTTTATTCTTACATCATTCACAAATACAATTAAGAGCTGCACCTTGGATAATTTCATATGTTGTGAAACTGAACTGACTGTCCAATGCTACAGATCAAATTTTATTTATAAGAACCCTCTTTTAACAACATGCTCTTGATATCATAGAATTACACATTTACAATACAACTAAGCCAAAGATGTGGGCAGCAACTAATTGCCAATCAGTACATGACAACCCAAACCATTAGTAAACAGTGAAATATATATGAACTATGCATCCATCTTTATCGTTTAGTTATAGCACTGATTACCAAATACTTAAATGTTCCCAAACTTTAGCTAAGCAAGCTAACCATCTCATTACCAAGCATACGAGCGTTACGCAAGCGAAGTTGTTTTGACAATGCAATAACAGTGATATATTATCTATGCTTGCCGCAACATAACCTATATAGGGCATATATTCAACCAATAGTTGTAGCATTAAAGAGACAAGAACGATAAAAATAACTGAAAAACTGCAAAATCACAATGCCATCATTACTATAATTTAAAAACCGACAAACAATTTCATTACCTATCAAAGTATAACCTTGCAGTTAGCGTTGATTCGATATTGTGTATCTACAACTCAGATTCACTGATCACCACTAACTGCATTAGAGCTACTTACCACGTACCTATGTACGTGTGCAGCAATGGGAATTATCTAGTTTTCGTTCGTCCGCAGCCACCAAACCTTCACAGCTTCAGACCTCGCAAATAAACGCCGCACCAAAATATTGGTAAAGTCCATTTAGTTAGTAATAGCTGCTAGATGTAAATAAAAAGCTCTGCAAAGGTGTGAGCAAAAGAGGCTATTTGTTTATCACCGTATGTCGACAAATTTTCAACTTGTACAATTTACATTTCCAGTAATACATTTAATTAAGCTTCCATTGTTTTATAATATGACGTAGGATCAATAACTGATTTTAGTTCAAGTATGGCTTTGTCTCGAACGTTCGCCCCCGTCAATCGCCATACGGAATGCGAACAAAATGAACAAAATGCATTGGAGATGGTGCCGAAACATAGCACCACTAATGTATACTTGAAAGCCTGCTGTTTTTGAAATAATTAGTGTAAGACCTAGGCAGAATTATTGTAATGAATGAGATACAAGCGCAAATAAAATATATGTAATTTTATCCCAAAACTAATACCAAACATGTGTATCCTTGTGTAGAAATCACGTAGAAATACTCAAATATGACAGGAAAATTGTTTCCGAGGAAATTACTATTTCAAATTAATTCAGAATTAATTTTAAATTACTGATGAAATTACCTTGCAATATTTACAATAAACAAGTATTGTTATCTGGTTGCTGTCAAATGGGACAACTGTCCAAAAGTTTAATGTAATTTTAGGAAAAGGGTAAACTGGTAATAACACCTCCTATGCAAATCAACAGCAGGATATTTAACTTGAGTTAAGTACTTGTAAATGTTCTATATCTATAAATGTCTGTATTCTTTGCTGTACTTAATATATGAAGGCATAGGTAATACAAGAAAGGGTTAAATTAATATTGTTTCATTATACATAGATACCTACCACAGATACCTACTTTCAATTTTTCAGCTTCTCTAATGCACAATGGTTATCATGACTGTAGTATTTTGGTCTTAAAATTTACAGGTTTCATAAATGCTGTCATTGTTATATCTGAATTACTATACAAGATTGTATTGTTGATAATGATAATAATTTTTAATGAATCACCCATTATTTCTTCAAAAGCTAGAATATTATAGCATAGAGGTTGTGCCAAATAAACAGGTAACACCTTCAGAGAGACTTTCAGGCCATGCAAATTCAGTAAATTATTATTCTCTTTGTAGGTACTTGGATATTATGTGAAACAAGAATGTGGCAGTCCTTATTGCATTTAAAATTAAGATGAACCAAACATTGTCAACTTCATTTTGCTTTAAAATTATGACTGTGCCTGGGAAATTACAAATGTGTGGTGTATCCTGGATGTTATATATACCTAAGATAACCCTTATCTTCACAGCTCCAAAGAGATTTATCCTTCCCTAGCAACAAATACAGCCAGCTGAAGAGCTTACACAAAGTTTCATAACCAAACTACCTTTGTATAAAGTTCAGAATTAAATGCATGAAACAAGTTCTTCACTTTGTTCTCCATCTTTAAGTTTTTAAATTTGGAATTAGGTGTCCCTTTTTAACTAACTCTAACTTATCATAGAATAAATGTGATTGAAAAGATTTGTTAAATATGCTGTGAATTCACTTACAGAATTACCAATACTTTATATATTCAGCAGCAAAATTCACAGAGATGCACTCAATCAAACACTGTTCTCACCTTGAATGCACTGACACATGGTGCACGCATTTCAAAGTTGCTATTGTGTTGTCACAATAGCAGGCTATGTAGTGAGTGAGAATATCCCAGCACCTCACTTAGAAGAACTAAACCTGCACATTTGCTGTGCAGTCTAGTAAACACTTAATTGGAACATAAGTCATGCATTTTTCTCTTAGTTTGTGGGAAATTGTTGATTCCTCTGACATGTAAATGGTGCTATTTTAACTATAGATGAATGTTAGTGATTTGATTATTTTAGAATGCATACAGCACTGGTCACAATGATGCCTCTAAGAGGCTCTTAGAACGCTTTGTGGCTCTTAATCTCAGCATTTAATCAGATCGGCCTTTTATTTAGCAAAATGCCTAAAAAAGGTTGTTTATGCTGATAATCATTAACATTCATGGGCGTCGCGAACGGGGGGCAAGGGGGGGCCGCCCCCCCCCCCCCTTGGAATTTAGTGAACTTAATGTGCAATCAATTACTGACTATTAAAGTATTATTTTAATTTTAATGTAAAGAACAATTTTTATTTAGCTCAAATTAATACGGTTATCTGCAACAAATATTATACATTTTGACAATAAAATAATGAATTAATAATATCTGATTGCAAACTTCCAACATGTGGCCCCCCCCCCCCCTGGAAAAAAGTCTGCCGACGCTCATGTTAACATTGTTTCCTACCAAATGTTGTCCACCCCTTCATTTGAAAGGGGTGTTTCTTTTATATCATTTCCCAGTGTATTTATTCTTGTCTGAAAGAATATTTTGCCAAATTTGTCAAAATCAGTGCAGGGATATGCCTTCCAAGGATGCCGCAAAAAGATTTTCATGAAAATTTCCACATCCAATTATCCTTTACTAATATATCTTCTTTGGGTGTGACTTCAGTTGCTTTTAAGGTATGACCTTGAAGCAATAACTGTCTGTATCAGTCCTGAGTCCAGTACTGCCTCTAGTGCATACAGAACCCTGCCAACCGAAGAGGATATACCTATCTCTAGCATTGTTGTGCAATATGACTAAGGGCCTGTAAACACAATAATGGCACCACCAAACCACTACTATTGCTAAATGTCCCAAATAATACATACAAAACTTCATTTCTACTTTCTCTACTATATACAGTAAGTAGAAGAAGTATTGTATTCCACCCCAAAATTTTATGTTGAGATTTCACCAGAAATATATATTTTGAGCCCCATGAATCCAAAAAAAGGCATTTTTAGAAAAAGGTCCATATGCAGTCTGTGTGTCAGTCTGTGGACAGCGTAACTCAAAAACGAAAAGTCTGTTAGAAACCAAAGTTGGTATTTAAGTTTAATGTATTTTAAGGATGCGACACAAAAATTTTAAAGAAAATTCCTCCACCCTAAACTACGCTTTACATGGAACATTTTTTGAACATCTTTATTTTCTTGAAAATAATATTTACAAATAAAGATTTGATTAAAATGATATGTTTAAGATATTTGAATGACAAATGAAATGTATATTTTGAATTTTCTGGCTATAGCTATGTAGTCCTGCTTACTCTGGATGACTTTTGAGTAACTGGTAAACTGTAAGAGATAGATCAAATCTTACTATGAAAAAATGTTGTTGTTAGCTAATGCTGGATTTCTGACAATGAAGTCATTAATCCTCTTGCTCTCCAATATTTTTCGCAATGATATTGAAGAGAGCAATAGCAGTAATAGTAACAGTTTTTTAGAGAGCACCATATTTTTATGTTTTGGCGCTCACATCGCTCTCTCACAACCCTCAGAATGTCTGGAGGACCACACCTGTCGTTGGTTTACGGGTCTCACCGACCTGACTGGGAGAATTATCAAAATAAATTCACCGATCATATCCTCTGATCACCAATCAGAGGGCGTATTACATGCCATGACAGGTCAGCATGTTGGGGTTAAGATTTTATAGAGAAATGGAGAGGTTGGAAAAATAAAGACTCCCTAGCCCTCAGGAACCCTAATAGCATTGGGTTCGGAAGAGAAGAAGAGATGACCAAGGTAAGGTCAGATAGAAAAGTTACAGTGAGGAGCAAAACACCAGTAAGTGGAAGTAATGTTCTGCTCAGCTTGGGTACCTTGTGGTGCTATCTACATATCCCCTAGACACCAGTAAGTGGAAGTAATGTTCTGCTCAGCTTGGGTACCTTGTGGTCACTATTCACATAACCCCTAGACACCAGTAAGTGGAAGTAATGTTCTGCTCAGCTTGGGTACCTTGTGGTCGCCATCCACATATCCCCTAGACACCAGTAAGTGGAAGTAATGTTCTGCTCAGCTTGGGTACCATGTGGTGCTATCCACATATCCCCTAGACACCAGTAAGTGGAAGTAATGTTCTGCTCAGCTTGGGTACCTTGTGGTCACTATTCACATAACCCCTAGACACCAGTAAGTGGAAGTAATGTTCTGCTCAGCTTGGGTACCTTGTGGTCGCCATCCACATATCCCCTAGACACCAGTAAGTGGAAGTAATGTTCTGCTCAGCTTGGGTACCTTGTGGTCGTCATCCACATTTCCCCTAGACACCAGTAAGTGGAAGTAATGTTCTGCTCAGCTTGGGTACCTTGTAGTCACTATCCATATATCCCCTAGATAGAGACCCCTGAGGCCTCATTTAAATATATTAGATATTGTATGTTTTAGGAAGTGGCATGCCAAATGAAATGTAAATTTTTAATTTCTCTGAATAGCCTGAGAATTTCTATTCATTCCAAATGAATTTTCCTTTAACTGTAAGGGATATACAAAAGTTTACTTCATAAATATGCAGAGCTTATTAAAATATAGAGTTAGTGCCAAATAATTTTTTTTCCATAGCATTAGCCATTTAAAAAGTGTTTGTTGTTAGATGTTTTGATTTTCTAAAGTTAGTTTATAATGGGGGAATCAATGATGGAAAATCAAAATATGCAGTTCTTCTTATTTCCACATGAATGTCAAATTTAACTTGTAATTTAACAGTCATATTTTGTTTTTACTCCATGGATGTAACTAAGTCCATATTGCATTATTTGAAACAATTTCTGGGCAGACACTTTCTTCATAAATTTGTGTTTTTAAACCTCAACCATTAAAGTGACATCAGATGTTGTGCAAGTTAAGAACTGCTATTTCTGCATTGTATATGGGAAGTTGATTTCTAATGCTTAAAGTACCTTCTTATCTTTGTTTACTCCACATATTCCAATAAATGTTGGTGAATAGTCACCAGTGGCTTTCAAATATAAAAAAGCTTAACTTTATGTTGAAAATCATTTGTTTACATGTCTGAATTGCTTATGTCATCTACTTGTCTATAAGTCTTTTTCACATCCTACTTTTGTTTCAAAGATATCTGTATGGCAGTTCTAGGTAACTCCCCAGTTGGCATAAAATAACAATTACCATCTAAAGGACAGTCTGTTTATGAAACAGCTGAACAATCTATTTGGTTGTGAACCTTACAGTTTCCTGTTGCACCTTGTAAGGAGAATACTGACCCCACCCTAGGCTACCGTCTCCTGTGTTTCTGCAGGATCAGGTCTATATAATCAAGCATCATCTCAATAATGAGTAAAGAGCAATTCAAATTGCATAAGCTTTCACAGCCGGTGTTATAAAATTGAAAATGATTATCCGGGCTTGTGCGCTGTGGTCTAGTGGGAAATCTCCTTCTAGACATTTCATTCGAGGCTGCGTCAAACATCCTCAGTGGTGTGACTGTAGTACTTTGCTAGTCTCAGCAACGACTGATATGGAGCTGTTCAGTTTCACAGATTGTATACGTTTAGCATGTGTGGGTGGTTGATGGTCTAGTCTTTGTTTATTGGTTCGGCTGATGCATGGGCTGGGCTAAAGTGGAAGTCGTGAAGCCATTGAGATTTTCAAACATAAAGATAACTTCAATAGGAAGGAAGAAACAAAGCGTTTAAATAAAGCACATTATACAAAGTATGCAAGAAACCTGACCGGAGACAAATTCAAGTTCATACGCCATCACAGTGAATGCCAGCCCATCGATAACAATGGAAGCAGCCCCCATGTTACACCAAGACCATGGAGGACGAGCAGAAGATGTGTTCTACCTTAATCAAATATATTGCCCTTTACGTCCAAATACAGAATGGCAATTGTCTTCCATCTTGCTGTGTTATCTAATAGCAGAATTGTCGTGATACATGCATGTTGCAATATTATGGTTTTTAAACACTTATTGTGGCCAAACTAAGCTTTAGGGAACAAACATTAGGAAAGCTAGTACACTTGGGGCCCAGGCTCACTTCTGATTTCTCCACCCCTAGTTCTCATTTATTCCAACAGATGGCAAGCTCCATCTTCTTCTTGCCTTCTGGCAGTCATTTACAACTGCCAACATATGAACATAAATAGCTAACAAAAGTCATAAATGCCAACATAACACAAAGAAAAGGTGCCAACTATGTTTACTGTACTGGAGTGACCAAGGGCCTTCAGTTACTAAACATAGCTGAAGAATGACCACGGCTGCCACTGCAAAAACATCAATGCAGCTAAACATAAATCACAAATTTCAGTGGAAATAAAAATAAAAGAACAAACCTAGCAGCTCTGTATTTTCCTTTAGATTGGCAGCACCCACTCAGCATGCTCTGTAGTGGCAAAATAGCCACAATAGCTGCTATTATCCAGTAATGTCCATTTAAAATAATACCATTTAAAAAGACAAACACATCCACTCCATCCTGGTGTAACAAAGTATTTAGTACATTCTATTTCATTTATTTTACTTCCTTTACTGTATCTCCAAGTATAACAGCTTTGCCAAAATATTAACACACCAATAAAATAATGTTAAATTAATAACTGGCTTGATGTAGATCTCGCTAAAGCACATAATCTATGTCCAAATAAATTTCTTTGTAAAGTGAACCATTTCGAAGGTACTCCTTTATTTGTGTCAGTTTTGGAAAACTTAAAACCTTTGTCAAAGGCAACATCTTTGTTCATTTTTTATATGTTAGCCGTGCAAAGAGAATGGAATCTCAAAGCTTTAAAACGTTTGACTATCGCACAAAGCCTACTGTATTCTAACATTCCCCTTGCACCTACAAGAAATAAGCAATAAGATAATTTGTACAAATGTTTATCTCAACTAACACGAAGAAGATATAGGAATAAGAGTTTGTAAGAATGGTTAGTACAAGAGCAGAGAAAGCCATGTGAGCGTAGCACATCAGATTTTTTAATTTGTTACTGGGAAATATAAGCAATAGACTAAAACTTACCTTATGAAATGTAGAACTCATGAAAATGTACACTTATGTGGAATAAACATTATCACTTATTGAATCTTCCAAATTGCATTTATCTTTCCCAAGCGTCTCTCAACCTACTTGAATGATTGTTATTCTTTTTTCTTCTTTTCCTTCCTTTCTTTCTATCTCAAGCGTTTGTTACCCAAATAAATATTTGAGTACTATTTTTGCAAATTGTAACCAAGTACAGCTTGATTATTTAGACGGGACCCTGCAGAAACACAGAGGAGGAGAAGGTAGTCTGGAGTGGGAGAGAAAGGCTGACAGTATTCTCCTTACCTGCATTGTGCACATACCCGCTGCACAGTTACTACCGACCCAGAAGATAGTGGACTAGTCCCACTATTGTGCATACAGCTAAGCAGGGTCAGGTCAAAATATTCAAGCTGTACCTCTCGGTTAATTTAAAATTATTTCTAAATTTATTCACAGAGAAAGTCATAAGAGTATCATACTTTTAGTTTCTCTACTATGTATAGTAAGTAGAGGAAGTGTTGTATTCCACCCAAATATTTGATGTCGAGATTTCAGTGGAAATATGTTTTGAGTCCCCCTGTACCCAAAAAAAGAAATTTTTTTAAAAAAGGTTGTGTGTGTGTCTCTGTCTCTCTCTGTGTATGTGCGTGTGTTTGTGTGTGTGTGAGACTAAGTGACACTTAAGTTTAATATTTTTAAGGATGCGATATGAAGATTTTGAAGAAAATAGCCCCACCTTAAACTATCCTTTGCATGGAAAATTTTTTGAAAATTTTGATTTTCTTGAAATTGGTTCTAATGATTTTGATTAAAATGCCACATGTTTAAGATATTTGTATTATAAACGAAATGTATACTTTGAATTTTCTGGCTATAGCCTATGTAGTCCTGTTTACTCTGGATGACTTTTGAACAACTCGTAAACTGAAAAAATAGACAAAGTCTTACTATACAAAAAATGTAGATCTCACTAAAGCACACAATTTATGTCCAAATACATTTTTTTGTAGAGTGAACCATTTCGGAAATATTCCTTGTTATTTGTGTCAGTTTCAGAAAACGTAACACTCTCTTGAAATGGAACATCGTTTAATTTTTTTATATGTTAAGCGTGCAAAGAGAATGGGATCTCAAAGCTTTAAAACATTTGACTATCGCACAAAGCCTGCTGTATTCCCATATTCCCCTTGTACCTACAAGGAAATAAGCAATAAGATAATTTGTACAAATGTTTATCTCAACTAACACGATGAAGATATAGGAATAAGAGTTTGTAAGAATGGTTAGTACAAGGGTAGAGAAAGTCATGTGAGTGCAACACATCAGATTTTTCAGATCTAGTTTTGTGTGCACATCCCCCAATTAAGTGAATGCACTTACTCTCGATAACACATTTCACTTGCAATTGTGCAGCTGTTACCCGAGAAGCTATTACTTGAAGTTGAAGCCTGAGATTCACTATCACAAGTTTATGCATGCTGACAAACAATAGAACAATGAGTTGCAAGTTGCAGTCGACATTGCTGGTGCAGAATTTTACTTACTTGTGATATGGTACTTTTGCTTACTCACAGCTTGCAATTGTATTGTGCATCAAAAATGTTCCATGTCTTCTTGTATTTTTAAAGAGTAGTAATAGTAAACGCTTACAGTAAAAAGAAAAATAATTCTCTGGCAGGGAAGGAATTTTATTTTGGCAAGCCAGGAAAATAATTTAATGAGAAGGGAAATTCCCCCATCCCCCACATTAATTCAAACCCTGCTTGGAAGAAAATAACCAAACTTGCTGAAATAATGTTTACTGTAAGTAAACAAATAGTGTTATCAATTTTGTTTACAGTATGATAGTAACCTGCAGTAAAAAGTTACAATCATGTTGCAATGTTCATCTGCTTGACACTGTACTTTATCTAGCACTGCAGTAGAGTTAGAGCTTGTCTTAGAAAGCAGCAAATGTTACCATCCTGTTTTATTGAGGAAAATATGCAGTATAGTAGTCCTGATTAAAGCAGTAAATTACTGCCAGTAGAGCCACTATCTCAGTGGTTTCAAAAACAGTAAATGTAGTCAATCTGTTTTACTCTAAAAAAATATGCAGTATAGTACTGCCTATTAGAAGAGTAAATTACTGCCAGTGTCTTCTCATCTTCAGTGTAATGTATGTAAAAGAAGTGGGAGTTACACCTGGATGTTGTGTTTGTTGTAGAGTTTGGCGATGCCACGCTACAAGCAGCCAACACCGCTGGAGAGTCTTGCCATTAAGGCTCTCAGCAACTACGTGTACAACATGAGCTTGGCAGTTCTTACTTCATCACTGAACATCAAGAGGTCAGCAACTAACAGACCTACAGGAAGGCTCAAGTCGTTTATTTTGAACCTTTTCCATACACAGAGAAACGGATGTTTGAGGAAAGCCCCACTTCGGTATGAGCATATGAACCGTATTGAGGATGAAGGTGTAGCCAGGCTGTGCTGCCAACTTGAGGAACTGCTGCATAGCAACATACCACATGTTCTGTCCAACAGACTGACGGAGGAACTGTTGCGATCACTGAGTCTGGCCATTCAACAGCTAGGCAATGACGCCACTTCACCGCAGTGTGTAAGAGCACTGCAGAAGCTGCTCCCCTCGATCATCCACCCCTCTGTGAGCCAGCTGCAGCTCAAGACATCATCTTACAACATCTCGGTGGAGGTGTGTCGATACCTCCCCCACATGTCCCGACTCAGGGAGTTAGAGTTCTCGTTTCTGATGGACGACAGTGATTACAGAATGCTAGCATCCGTGCTGACAGTGGAGACAGAAGGTTTGATCATCAGAGGCATACGAGCTCTGCCTCTACTTGAAGTCTTCAAATTTCCTTGCAACTGTACAGACAGAATAGTTGAAGCTCTAGCAGAAACCTGCGTGATGCTCAAATGTCTGGACTTGCATTGTTCAAGTGTTTCAGATACCAGCGTGCCTTCAATTCTAAAGCTGCAGTTGTTACAACAAGTTTATGTAACAAGAACAGCCTTAAGTGAATCAGGGAGGACAGCTCTGCTGGAAGGATTGGCAAACAACAACACCCAAGACAACCACAAAGACAGGTAAACTCACTTTCTTCTCTTTCCCCTAAATTAAGTTGCATTCACGTGCAATTCTCTACTAACTTACTATATTTCCAAATACCGAGCACGATGGTTCAGATGGTGACATCTGTGGCCCACGCTCGGGAGGTTGAGGGTTCGATTCCCGTGAACAACCTTCCTGACCCACAAGCTTTTTCGGATGTTTCCCCAGGTCGCCAGGAAAATGCTGGCAAGTATTTCCATATCTTCTGAATTTCCTGTCCCTTCATTTCACCCTTCATCCCGTTAGGTTTCTTTCAGGGTTGGAAGTGTCGGCGAGCGTCATGGCAGTGCAACAGTAGGGGAACAGATGCACTCAGATTGGCAGGCAAGCTACTAGTTTATAGGCCCCCAGCGGCCCTTAGGATCCATTCACCTCATCCATCCTCCTGAGGAGTGCCCCTCAGGGACATAGGCACAAGATCACCTTTCAGTCGAGGTGCAAAGTTCCCCTCTGTAAGTTGTGTTTGAGTCATTCTTCCAAAACCCTATTCATCTATATATGAGGGTCATAATGAAAGTCCCAAGGGCATGGATTCACACCCGGCTCACACTGACATTTTTAGAAGTGATAGTCCCATGTTAGTAGATTTACTGGCATGTAAATCGACTCAGATGGCGATGATATAATCCTGGCAATTGACAGCATCATTAAGAAAAAAGTATTTCAACTATATAGGTACTGAAATCAATAAAACATCCTAACCTACAGACCTTTCTGTCAGTTTTCAACATAGTCTCCATTTCTTTTCATGCTTTTTGCACAACCATGAGAAAAAATGAATAGCAACTTACTACCCAAGAAAAGTTAAGTATTTGAAAATTCAAACCAATAACAAAGAACCTCTCCGAAATGCTTAATATCACAAAAGTTTATATTTATTTATTTGTGTGTGTGTGTGTGTGTGTTTGTGTACATACGTGTGTGTGCATGCACATGTGTGTGTTTTTATTTAAATTTAAATTTTATTTTATGTGTTTAATTTTGTTTATTTTATATTATTTGTGCTACAACAGAGAAAAGCTCCAATTACAGTAGCTACATCTTATCTTACCTTATATATTTAAACGAGCAATTCTTGTATATAAATATATTCCACACGACTTGGAAACGACTCTAACGATTTCAATCAAATTTTGTATTCAGACAGGGTTTTGCTGATTGTTTATCTATATAGGTGTCATCCCTGAAAAAATACAATTTTATACGTAACAGTCACAATTATTCTAAACCTTATTTTGGCCATAATTTCTCTGTTAATGGGCCATTTTCAACAAATAGGCCAGGATATTAAAGGTCTCGTCATGAAAACAGCTCCAACAATTAGGATGAAAATTTATATTTAGTTAAAATTTTGCTTTTCGAGTTTATCTAAATAAGTATCATCTCCCCCCCAAAAAAAACACGATTAGAAATAGGGAAAAGAAAAGCCGAGCAGAGCGTGGTCACTCAGGTACTCTTAGTAATTGCTGCAAGTTCTTGAATAAATATGCTGCTAATTAATATATGTTTCATGTTGCCTCCATCACATTTTTAAAGCTTTACTAAGATAAGCAGCAATTACTAAGATAAGTGAAGCTTTTAAATTCTAAGTTTGTTATAAAGAATGTGTTTGTGTTGAAGGTCATCAACTTCAACATTGGATGTGATGCAAGTTATTATAGTTAGTGTTCTGTACCTGTGACTTTCTGGTCCTTTATACATAGCTCTGGTGGAGAGTGCGCCAGTCCTCGCCTGGTCCCTTATTGCCGTAGTGCAGTCCTGCCGGTCTAACAACACACTGTGTTATTATATTTATAGATTTACGTTGCTTCATTGTTAATAGCTTTAGTTTTTTCATTATATAGTATGACTATTTTCTTATAGTAATGCTCTGATTTGATTTTCAGGTTAGAGTTGCGAGGATTGGGATGCAGTAATATAGGAGAGCCACAACTTCTCTTCTTGGTGCAGAAGTTTGACACCCTGAGTCATGTACATTTGGTCTGTTACCAGTGCAACATTGCACCTCTGAAACATCTGAAGCATCTCCAGGCACTGCGTCTACAGACAGGAAACTTCTCCGACGTCTATGAGATCCTAGTTGAGAACGGCAGTAAGCTAGTCTGTCTGGAGCTCATCCTATTCTGCAACATCGATATAGAGTTGATAGGTCGGATATGCACGGGACTCGAGACACTCTCTCTGAAAGGCTACATGTCGCCTATTGTTCCCCGCAGTACTTCTAGGGAGGTAGCCCCTCTACCTGGCTTCTTGTCAGTACAACATCTCTGTTTGCGAACCAAGTGGGACAATACGCTAGTGAGCTATCTTCTCTGTCAGTGTCTCTGTATAACAAAGTTAGACTTGCTGATGCCACTACGGTTTGACGATAGGTTTGTCAACGCTATTGTGGGGAAGCCGTACACACTCACAGCTCTACGACATCTCTCATTGCACACGCGCATTGAGCCATTCACTGTTCCAGTCATTAAAAGGTTCATTAAGCATTGTGTTGAACTGTCAACATTGAAAATCAGTGGCTTTGGCAGCGGGGTTATAACGCTTGCAAAATCCCAACTCACAGAAGCCTTTCCAACCCTTTCTGTTTTGTAAAATTGTCACATACCTGTTATTCATTGTTACTTATGTAAATCAAACTGTTATTATGAAGAACGTTATTGTTATTGTCAAAGTTGGTATTGTTGGCTGTACAGGGTGGAAAAGGTATACATATCCACTATAAGTGACACTAGAAATTGCTAAAAGTAGCAAACAAAGTCTTCATAACTTTGAAAGTTAGAATCAGAACTGAAAAATTCAATGCCATAGCTGGGATTTGAACCATGGATCTTCTGCTCTATGCGTGGCTACTCTTAACCACTGGGCTACCATGGCAACATGCTTGCATGGCCTTAAACACTCCAACTGATCTGTGTTTTCATGGTAGACCACAAGAAAACACACCCTAATGGTGCCTTACAATAGTAAGTACCACAGTCCTGGGCTTTAAGTTTTTATCTAATAATTTCCACACATCAGACCAATCAATGATTGTGCTATGGCACTCAATTTTTCATTTTTGATTTGACCTTTCAAAGTTGATCTAAACACAGTTTGAACAGTCAGTTATCATTGATTGGGCTGATGTACTTCGGCCATATGTTAACAAGGGATTCTACGTGATGAGTGCAACAGATATGTCCAATATAATTATTGTCAGTAAAGAACCGCTTTACTGAAAAAAAAAAATTTGTGTCAAATTTTAAGAGGTAGAACTGGAACTTAAAAATTCAATGCCACAACTGGGATTTGAACCACAGACCTTTCGCTTACCGGGCGGATGCTCTGTGGTTCAAATCCCAGTTGTGGCATTGAATTTTTAAGTTCCAATTCTACCTCTTAAAATTTGCCCACACACGGCTTGTGTGTTTAAAAACACCAACAGTAAGTTTGTTGGCATAAATAAATAATAATTACCATGTGAAGGTTATTTAATCCCGGGACATAAAGTACTTGCAATAGTAAGTCACCATTGGGGTAATTGTCTCTGATGTGAGACTGCCTTTGTGGTTTACCAGGAGAAATACGAACTGGCTTGAGAATTTAATGCCATTCTGGCAGTTTGTCACAATAACTCAGTGGTTAGAGCGTCCGCCCGGCAAGCGGAAGGTCTGTGGTTCAAATCCCAGTTGTGGCATTGAATTTTTAAGTTCCAGTTCTACCTCTTAAACTTTGCCCACACACGGCTTGTGTGTTTAAAAACACCAACAGTAAGTTTGTTGGCATAAATAAATAATAATTATAATAAGGTTACTCAAGCTCGTTAAACATAATATAGTAGCTATTGTATGGGACTCTTGGGAAGTTGCATCACTGAATCAACCCCCAGTTAATGTTTTTATTATTAACAAAATGTGATATAAATTGTAACTCATCATAAATTAAGATTTGATATTAGACTCTGAATCATCTAGAATTAGATTACTTTTAGTAATAAATAAAGCAATTGCAGCTGCCATGGCACTGCTCGTGTCTTCTCCATCAGCGTTTGTCTACTCATATGTCATCAGTTCGATACTTGATCTAGCTTCTTGATGAATGGATAGAAGTGCTTTATTACCATATTTCACTAACTGTCCCACAACAATGCTGTAATGGATTACTTTCTCTACTACTAAGTAGAACAAGAATTGTATTCCACCCAAAAATTCAATGTCAAGATTTCACCAGAAATATGTTTTGAGGCCCCCTGAATTAAAAAAAAATCATTTTTAGAAAAAGGTCCGTGTGTGTGTTGGGGTGGGGGGGGGGGGGGTGTGTGCGTACGTGTGGATAACATAACTCAAAAACGAAAAGTCAGTTAAAAACCAAAGTTGGTATTTAAGCTTAATGTTTTTCAAGGATGTGACACGAAGATTTTGAAGAAAATAGCCTCACCCTAAACTACCCTTTACAAGGAAAATTTTGATTTTCTTGAAAATGGCTCTTAACAATTTTGATTAAAATGCCATACGTTTGAGATATTTGTATGACAAATGAAATGTATATCTTAAATTTTCTGGCTAGAGCCTATGTAGTCGTGTTTACTCTGGATGACTTTTGAATAACTTGTAAACTGTAAGAGATAGACAAAATCTTACTATACAAAAAATGTAGATCTCACTAAAACATACAATTTATGTCTTAATAAATTTTTTGTAGAGTGAACCATTTCGGAGATATTCCTTGTTATTTGTGTCAGTTTTGGAAAACTTAAAACTTTGGGACATGGAACATCGTTGGTCATTTTTTTTTATATGTTAAACATGCAAAGACAAGGGAATTTGAAAGCTTTAAAAGATTTCACTAGAAAAATGAATGCTCAGTGAATCTGAGGAAGTCAGGATGCACATTTGCTAGTTTCTTCTGGTTGCTTTACAATTCAATTAAAACAACTAGTCCATTCTGACAGGTAGGTGCACATGTGCATTTGAGAGTGAATGCACTGATAGCATTATAAAGCTGTTTTGAAGCCCTCCTCAGGTGCCATATTGACCTGTCAAGAGCAAGTGTTTGTGAATGTTGATTATTGATCTAGTAAAGTGTATATGTCGGAGGGAAGAGCACAAGTGTGTTCTAATGGAACTGTAGTAGCTTTTTCATATCACAGTACCATGGTAATGTGTGTGGTCAGCATTCAGGAGGTTGTGGGTTTGATTCCCATGGCCAACCATCCTGAATTTTGTTTTTTTCAGTGGTTTTTCCCAGGTCCCTCAGGCAAATGCTGGAGAGGGTATTTTGCCTTACATCCCCTGCATCACTCCCTTTCATCTTATTTATTTCATTCCGTATCGATCCAGTCTCGGCAGGATTGCTGTTAGCATGTGCTGCAGTGGAAATACAGTGTTTGGCTGAGGGGAGGTGCTGTGGTCGGCTAGGGACTGATTGATCAGCCAGACCTGGTTGATGGCACACCTTCTGTGGAACTCTGTTGGCTGAAAAACTGCCTGCTCATGTTAGGGACCCACCATAATAGTTGTGCCTGTGATGTGCTCTGGCCGCCTGTAGGGTACTTTGATATCATCCTTCCTCCCGGGGTCTGATGTACAATAAGCCATCAGCTGACGACGTGACGGAATCCCCATGGTGACAGTGAACAGTCTAATATGCACAATATGGATCCATCCCGGGGACCCACGAATGCATCCTGTTCTCACATATTTGAACTTTCTAATTCTCATTTTGGCTTCCCTTCTCAATTACTGTAATGCTTTTTGATTTTTCCACTGTGAGTTGGTATTAACTTCCAAGTTTTGACTTTTAATGGGCCTCTCTTATGCTCTGTTATATGAAATACTTAAAGCAGAAATGATGTAGCACTGTTAGTAAGATAAGAGGTTATGTGATGAGAAAACCTATAAATGAGACAAAAAGGAACAAAATGCATGTTTCAGTAAAGTTCTTCTGATGGTTTTTTTTTAAATTTACTTATATTTAATTGTTAAATTGTTAAAGAAGGTACACAATATTTTAGCAAGTACTGACAGCATTAGGTAGCATGTATGAAAACCATAACACACTGTTAAAGAAATGTACTTTGTAATGGGGGAACTAAAATGTTCTTATTGAGCTTCATCTCAGATTTCATATTATAATAAAACAGCAGTAAGGTAATACATTCAGCTGTTGAAGCATGAATTGAGTTTCCTCAGAAACATGTTGATATTTTGTAAGTGTTCATTATGAACATCCGTCACATGAAGTTACAGAGGCCTAAATTTGCTAATATTGTTTGTGTAATTTTCTGTAAATAAATTCCTTTTTTTCTGAAATGTTAACTTATTGAAAGTGTGAAATTAAAGGAGTTAGCCAAGATACTGCCAAGCCATGTATTTGTCAAATTAATGTTGTCAAAACATATACAGGTGTCCCAAAATTAGACTGACAAACATTTAAACACTTTTTACTAAGGAAACCTTCGGTGCTTCGTTTAAGGGCTAGACGAGTTAATCTGCTGCCTCCCACCTAGTTTAAGTATTTGTCGCAAAATCAACAATGAAAATTAATATTGCATTTATCTTAGTAAGCCACACAATCTTAATCCAAGAAAGAAACAGAACACAAAAACACAGCGATTAACACTAAGAGCGCATCAGCGTGCCCTATTCTGCTGTATTCTTGCAAAGACACCAGCCATTTCTCTGGTTTAAAAGGTTGTCACCCTAATTTTGAATAGTAAAGCTGTGATTAATTGTAAACCATGAGATGTTTGTGTTTCTTGGATTAAGATTGTGTGCCTCACTAAGATAAATGCAATACTAATTTACATTGTTGTTGTTGGCTAATGCTGGATTTCTGGCAATGAAGTCATTAATCCTCTTGCTCTCCAATATTTTTCACTGATGGATGGGGCATTAGAAGTGGCTGGGCATATTTGAAGGTGGCCTCTTCCATTTCCTCTAATTTGCATTGTTGATTTTGCCGTAAATACTTAAATTGGGTGGGAGGCAGTAACCTATAACATTAACTCGTCTAGTTCTTAAATGAAACACCGCAGCAAAGAACTTTCCTTAATAAAATCTATCAGCTCCCAAAGTTTGTCGGTCTAATTTTGGGGCATCCTATATATTAAAGTGAAAATAATGTGCCTATAGTGCTGCCAAAACAAGAAAGCCACGTATAGTATACAAATGCTCGTAGTGGCTGTAGGCACATGACTGCAGAGAATTCTCTGGCTGGTTCCAGAGTGAAGCTCTCTCAGGAAGGAAACTAAATGGACCCAATTTTAAATGTTACTGCTGTTTTTTTACTTTCTCTATTACGCATAGCAAATATTGTACTCCACCCAAAAATTTGATGTGGAGATTTCACCAGAAATATATGTTTTGAGGCCCCCTGAATCCAAAAGAAAAAAAACATTTTTAGAGAAAGATCTGTATGTTTGTGTGTATATGAGAAGTTGGTATTTAAGTTTAATGTGATCTTTTAAGTGTGCAACACAAAGATTTTGAAGAAAATTCTTCCACCCTAAACTACTCTTTACATGGAAAATTTTTCGAAAACACCTCTAACAATGTTGATTAAAATGCCATCCATATGTTTAAGATATTTTTATGACAAATTAAATGTATATTTTGAATTTCCTGGCTATAGCCCATGTAGTCCTGTTTATTCTGGATAACTTTTGCATAACCGGTAAACCATACCAAATCTTATTATACAAAAAATTGTAGATCTTGATAGAACATATCATTTATTTCCAAATAAACTTTTTTGTAAATCGAACCACTTTGGAGATATTCCTTGTTATTTGTGTGTTTTGGAATACTTAAACTTCTGTGAAATAGAAGATTTGTTTTTTATATCTTAGCTGTGCAAAGAAAACAGAATCTTAGAAGCTTTAAGATTTGACTATCACTCAGAGCCTACTGTATTCTAATATTCCCTTTGTATCTACAAGGAAATAAACAATAAGATAATTTGTACAAATGTTTATCTCAACTAACACGAAGAAGATATAGGAATAAGAGTTGATATATTACTTATATATTATTATTGTTGTTGCATATATACAAAATACAGCATCAACTTGGCCCCACAAAATAATTTCAGCATAGAGAAATTACTGTGCAACAAGTCAAAGGACCAGATACCACAGAACAAAAAAGCAGGAATGTATCAAATCAGTTAGTGATAAGAGCTTCACGGGTGATCAGCCGTGTTAAATTTAAGAAGGTCGAGCTTTCGGCCATTATACTCTCCATGGCCATCTTCAGGACTAAAATGATGGAAAATTCTCCTCAGTTTCCAAATATATACTATGGTTAGGTTGTGTTTTCCAAACCAATGCGCTACTGCTCACGCAAGGGAAGGATAGCCCTCAAGAGAAGGCCTACATACCTTTCTACGGCTCTGTCTCCAACAAGGTTTCCCGTATACTCGCGAGACATAATATCAAAACCTTCACACCCCCTAAGAAGATCCGACAACTCCTCAGGCCGGTGAAAGACCTACTTGGGCTTAAGGTCCCGGGAATATACAGGATTCCGTGCGAGTGTGGTAAGGTGTATGTGGGTCAAACAGGATGCACGATAGAGGAAAGATGCAAAGAACATCAACGGAGCATCAGACTTCTCCAGCCAGAAAAATCAGCAGTAGCCCAACATTGCATAGAACAGGTCCACAAAATAAATTTCCAAGACACAAAAATACTAGAACACGCAGAAAATTACTGGGACAGACTCATCGAGGAGGTCATCCACATCAAATTACACCCCCACAATTTCAACAGAGAGGGCGGACTCAAACTAAGTTCCGCGTGGACTATAGCCATCAGAAACACTGCACAAATTTCGTACCCGCGGGAAAACACTGCAGCCGAGCCTACAGCAGGCCCAATCAGAAACCATCACCCGCGCATTGGTTCGGACAACACAACCTAACCATAGTATATATTTGGAAACTGAGGAGAATTTTCCATCATTTTAGTCCTGAAGATGGCCATGGAGAGTATAATGGCCGAAAGCTCGACCTTCTTAAATTTAACACGGCTGATCACCCATGAAGCTCTTATCACTAACGTTCGCCGTGAAAGCTTCAAATCTTACATATCAAATCAGTTGCCCAGATTGTGACCAGATTTACATAGGGAAAACTAAGAGGAATTTAGAAACCAGGCTAAAAGAACTCATGAGATGCATCAAATACAAACAGATGGATAAATCTGCAGTTGCACATCATTTTTGGACATCCAACATTACGCCCAACACTTTTGAAAGCTACAAAGCACACTGCAGAGTTGGATATTTGGGAGAAGATTCTTATCATAAAAAACAAACTCCGATCATTTCAACTCCAGAGCATCTGGCAAAATGTGTAACTCCAAAATTATCCAGATATCTATTCTAAATAGTGGGAGGATAGTTGTAAGATTTTTGTGTACCTCTGGGAATTTCCAGATAATTACAGATATGCTATTGTTCTTTATTTCTCCAATTGTAAAAAATTTTACAAGGATCGTCAAATTCTATGTACATACAATACAAGTTATTTACATAAATATGAGACTAGTTGAGAATATCGGGAAGTGCAATATACCATATTTTATCAATTTTTGTACTCTTCTACAGAGTAAAATGCCTATTTATGCCAACAAACTTGCTGCTGGTGTTTTTAAACACACAAGCTGTGTGTGGGCAAAGTTTGAGAGGTAGAACTGGAACTTAAAAATTCAATGCCACAACTGGGATTTGAACCACACACCTTCCGCTTACCGGGTGGCTGCTCTACCACTGAGCTATTGTGACAAACTGCCAGAATGGCATTAAATTCTCAAACCAGTTCGTATTTCTCCTGGTAAACCACAAAAGCAGGTCTATGGTTCAAATCCAAGTTGTGGCATTGAATTTTTAAGTTCCAGTTCTACCTCTCATACAGATATACATTTCATTTGTCATATTTTTTAAGAGAATAAAAGAATGAAAATGTTTCCATATAAATGGTAGTTATCGACGAGGGTGTGGGGAGGATTTTCTTGAAAATTTTGCCACATCCTTAAATGATGCTGAACTTAAATAACACATACGCACACACACAAATTTTAAAAATGTTTTTAAAGAAGACTCAAAATATCTTATTTCTGGTGAAATATCAGTATCACATTTATGGTTGGTATACAATATCTGCTCTATTTACTGCAGGTAGGGCTGTCTCCTTAGCACAGCTCCTTACCAAGCAGGGGACTGGGTTCAACTCCTGGTACTGGCATACAGATTTTCTCCTGCTGAGAGACCTTGTCTGGGGTGCACTCAGTCTCGTTAGGTCCCTGAGGTGCCAAATGAAAAGTAGTGGCCCCTGATCGAGAAGAGAGCATAACCAGCCAGGAGGGACCAACCCCGTCCCACCTCCAGTGCTGCACCCGTCATGAGGGCTGTGGTGGGAGAAACGGTGGTCGGGCAGTAGGTCTTGGGCTGAATAAGAAGTTGTGCCACAGGGTTGCGTTCACTTTAGGTAAGAGTAGAGAAAAATATATACTTGTGCAAAATGTGAAGTGATTTATCTCCAATAAATTCATAATTTGATAAATTTAGAAACACAAAAGCAATATTCCATAATTTTTGTCCATATGAAAGTACAGGTGCAGTTAATGCCCCTGATAGTAGTTTGGAAGATGCTGGTTTTATCGTGTTTAAGTTACTAGAAAGTGGCTTAGCACCGGCTTGCCCGATTCCTTATCCAACTTCCTTTCTCATATTCCTCTGATCAAAGAATTGCCTTCTTTGTACTGATTTACAAAATAAATGATAAACTAAGAAATCTGTTCTCTGCAGACTGAATAAAACTGAAATGAGATATCTCCTTGGTATTTAACTGGATTCTTTTCTAGTTCTTCTCATAGTGCTAAATGAGTACTATCTAGAAATGTAAACAATAACACTAGCAGCCATGGTTTGAGGTGGGGTACATCTGTTTTATTGTCACCAACTGTTACAGGAGTTAAGGCTGGTTCACAAGTAATAACAGTAACCATAACCAGAATGAGAGACCTGAAGTACATGTATTCAAATGGGAGAGCTCAAAACAGCAGCAAACCTTCTCAGGATCCAGGAATGGAACAAGACTTGGCCAAAATTAAACTTTTGAGTTACTCTTAATGGGAACAGCATATTACATCCATTAAGTGCATAAAGACTTCTTCAAGATAATTTTACTTTAAAGTGGCCATGATGTAAATGGTCGCCAGAGCTCTCGGTAGTCACAATTCTGGAAAAATCAAACCAGAAGTAATTTTAGCACTGTGTCTCTCACTATTTCTCGCAATCAGAAATAGCACTGATGCTTCCTGTTTTCTCAGAATTGTAAATATGCAATAACTTCGAGTTTAGCTCTTCACTTTATCCAAATTTGCCATTGGTTAACCTGTTTCTATGTTGGTTGAATTGAAGAGGTTAAAAATTTTCCATTGGTCAAAAGAAATAAATGACATCTCAATGCACAATCTACACTATCTGTTCCCATTGTCATTAACGGGTGGTTGTGAACCATCCTTTATGGTTTAAAAGGGAGGGAGTAAAGTTAGGAGCTGTACATTGTTGTAACTACTACAGGAGTTATAGTTTGAGAAAGAGGGAGTAAAGTTACGAGCTATACATTGTTGTAACTACTACAGGAGTTATAGTTTGAGAAAGAGGGAGTAAAGTTACGAGCTATACATTGTTGTAACTACTACAGGAGTTATAGTTTGAGAAAGAGGGAGTAAAGTTACGAGCTATACATTGTTGTAACTACTACAGGAGTTATAGTTTGAGAAAGAGGGAGTAAAGTTACGAGCTATACATTGTTGTAACTACTACAGGAGTTATAGTTTGAGAAAGAGGGAGTAAAGTTACGAGCTATACATTGTTGTAACTACTACAGGAGTACAGTTTGAATGGTGGATAGGAAGGGTACGAGCTGTACATCTTCAAAAGTTCAAAATAGTACACACTTTTTTGGTTCTCATTTGATGTGTTTGTCCCCAATTTTCTTCCAAGGTCGGTGAATTTCCTCTTTTTGTCAGTAAGTTTAGCATCTATGGAATACCTTCTTCAGGTAGAATGCTGGTAATTGTTTAAATGTACTCATTTAGGTACTTCTCTCCAACAGATTCATCTGAAACAATACATCCACCTAATGGAAATTTACATAAGTTTTTGTATGTAACCTAACAAAAGATTGTGATAAAAATTAAATGTACTTATAAGGTGAAAAAGACATGCCAAATCCCAGACATTTTTAAAATCTGTCAGGACATAAAATTCAAACCCTGAAAAGTTAATGTTTTCAGGAAAAACTGGTTACACAGCAGACCAAGGATATGAGTGTTAGAGGTAATGTTGCCGAATACGGGCTTAGGACTGTGCCAACGTATGAGCAATGAAAGTGGCGAGCAGTAGTAAAACATTTGAATGACTTTGCAATAGTGTAGTTGGCAATGCATAAAGATGAGAATGGAGATAACTTCCAGCAATGTATGTACATAGGTGACATAGACACGAAGAAGGTGAGAGACTCTGTTCTCCTTCATAAAGATGAATTTTGTTAACTATGAGGGTGTCTCAAAACTAAGTTATCTGGTTTTTTAAAAAAATAACTAAACATTTAAATATATAAGTTGTCCCAAAATTAGACTGACAAACTTTGGGAGCTGATAGATAACATTATTTTGAACACTTTTTATTAACGAAAGTTTTTTGCTGTGGTGCTTCGTTTAAACACTAGACGACTTAATGTTATAGATTACTGCATCTCACGCAGTTTAAGTATTTATGGCAAAATCAATATTTAAAATTAGTATTCCATTTATCTTAGTAAGGCACACAATCTTAATCTAAGAAACAAACACAGAACACAAAAACAAAACACAAACATCTCATGGTTTACAATTAATCACAGCTTTAGTATTCAAAATCAGGCTGACAAACTTTTGAACCACGGGAATGGCTGGTGTCTTTGTGAGAGTATGGTACATCGATGCACTATTAATGGGATATTCTTTAGATTAGCTTACGCGACCACTTGGTCAGAATTTCGGCAAAGTCCCACTCGGCAGTGTGTATGAATGGTCACGAAAGTTGCCAAAGTTGCTGTGTTAATGCAGCGCTGCCAACAGCAGAATGTTCCTAGGAGTTTGTTGCCAATAGTAAGTTTGAATGTTTTTGCGGGAGTCGGCAGTATGCTGCTGCCCTTCTTAGAAGCAACTAGTGCAATGGATCGCTTTACCACTATATTAGATTTAGCGCCTCTTTGCTTTAATGAGGAGTCGTGCATGCAGTTCCTGTACGATGAGGGCCTGCTGAGGACTCGAATGATATGCAGGGAATATGATGCCGTGCTACACCCCGTGTAGCATTATTATTATTTAATGAGATGTTTTTTGTTTTGTTTTTGTGTTCTGTTTCTTTCTTGGACTAAGATTGTGTGCCTGACATTGTTGATTTTGCCGTAAATACGTAAACTGGGTGGGAGGCAGTAGGTAATGACATTAACTCGTCTAGCGCTTAAATGAAGCACTGCAGCAAAAAACTTTCCTTAATAAAAAGTGTTTAAAATATTGTTATCTATCAACTCCCAAAGTATGTCAGTCTTAATTTTGGGACAGCCTGTATAATTGTGTACTTTGAAGACTACATACAGTAACTATTTTTCTACATAATCTTCTTGAATCTCAATACATTTTTGGTACTGTGAAAACATTTTTTTTTAAATCCAGTGCCAACCACACTCCCACCGAACTGGCTAGCCATTTTTCCACTACTTGTTTTAGCTCCTCGTCATTTACAAAGCACCTTCCCCAAGATGTGCACTATCTACCGGGGTGTATAGAACGATAGCTCACTAAGATCTTACAACCCAACGAGATGGAATAATTTACTAAATAGGACCAGGATAAAACCATTAGGGTCCATGGATATTTTTAAATAATTGTTATACTTGAACTGCAAGGAAAACTTGCCTTTATTTTAACAACTTCAACTTTACAACATCAACATATCACCTTGACTTGTAAAAGATACAATCCACTCACTATCACTTCAAGTCTTTAAAAAGAATACACTTTCAAAACTTTCTTCCACTTTCAAGTCCTTTTCATTATTACCAAAAAAATCTCTGCCATGCCGAACATTATACACGCTCAAAGCCCTCAGCCAAATTATTTAAATGTGTATAAGCCAAACGAGAAAGCAAATAAATTTTGAAGAAAACGAACTGCGTGTACTATACTCTGTTCATCTAGAGATTAGAGGAGATACAAACAAAGCACCGGTTTGTATCACTCCGCGGCCACATGCATTCACAATTACGCAACACAGTTACCTACCGCTACGCGTAGGTGTAATATGCATTTTACACTACTAAAAGGATATATTTACTTGATCTAAATAACACGTAGCACATGGAAATTAACTGCTACTTACGTCATCTCTGTCCACAATAACACTTTTTCATTTCCTGCTCACAATCTCGAAACCAATCTCCAAAAACAGCTTGTGGAGGGAAGTTCATTTTAAATCTGGAAGATCGGGATCAGAGTTAACTGCCAACAACACTTTAAGGTCGGGTTCATTGTTAACAAAGAACTGGTGAACTTTTCGACGGATTGCAGATCTCACAAATTCGTCACAAACTACATCTACATCTACTATTTATCTTAGTCGACTATTACGCACAGGAATCAGCAGCCCATGGGGGATCATGCATCCTGATTAACAAAAACTTAAATACTGGAATTAAAATAAGAGACGATCTCAAAACTTTTAAAGAAGAATATTTTTTTGAAGAATCTGCCATAGAGCTAACTGATTTCAATATTCTAGTGATTTCTCTCTACAGGGTACCATATCAGTATACATTGGAAACATTTCTACACAAACTAGAGGGTCTAATGAATAAACTAAATAAGAAATAAAAAAATTATAATAGCTACTGACTGGAATATAAACATACTCAGGGAAAATAACTGTGAAACAAAAGATGCACTTTCGATACTTAAGCAACATGGTTTTATCTGTCACATAAGAGAACCTACACGAGAAACCAGTACCTGTATAGATAATTTAATCACAAATATACTCTTTAGCAACATTGATTGTTTTACCATAGACACAGGTTTATCTGACCATAAAGCCTTACTTGTAAATCTTACAGGAATCACGAACGCTAGGAGCAAAAACTAAAACTATACGAATTTACAGCGAGCAAAACATCTCTGACTTCAAGGGAAAGTTAGCCACTATAAATTGGCCCCTAAGTAATGCAAAAACTGTAGATGATAACTATAATGATTTCCTTAGAGAATTTCTTTTGGTATATAACGAATCTTTTCCAAAAGTCACGTGTAAGCAAATATTAAAAACCTTTAACTTAAGTTGGTGTACATGTGGAATCCGAATTTCAAGTAAACGAAAGCGAATGTTACACAGAAAACTGAAATCCTCAAACAGTGCAGAATTGCGTCAATATTATAATAAGTACAGTAAAATATACAAAAGCATAATACGGAAAGCCAAATACATGGCAATAGAAAGTTATATTAAAAATTCTGACAACAAAACAAAAGCAACCTGGAAAGTAATAAAAAACAAACTAGGTACAGGAAAAAACTAAATAAATTCAAGTAAACACTTAAAAATATAAATAGTAAGAATAGATTAGAGGCATTAAATAACTATTTTGCGGAAGTAGCAGATATGATTCTGGATACTCCCCCCTCAGTCCCCAAAGCATTACAAAAAATGGGCATAAGTAACCAGCATGCATCACCTGGATTCAACTTAGGGACAGTCTCGCCGCCTGGAAGTTAAAAAAACAATATCTGGATCCAAACCAAAAACGTCAAAAGGATGGGATGAAATCCCACCCATACTAATAAAAAAAGTGCAAGAAGAATTGTGTGTACCTCTTGCTTACATATACAACCAGTCACTTACAATGGGAGTTTTTCCGGAAAGAATGAAATATGCAATAGTCCATCCAATTCACAAAGGAGGTGGTGATGAATTAAAAAATTACCGGCCAATCTCGGTGCTCCCATATTTCTCTATAATTCTAGAAAAAATAGTGCATTCCAGATTAATAGCTTACCTAGAAAAAGCAAACATTCTCAATAGTTCTCAGCACGGATTTAGGAAAAATCTTTCCACTAGCACAGCACTCATGGATTTTGTAAACACAATTGCAAAAAATCTGGATGAAAAATGACAAACTGCTGCCCTAATTTGCGATATATCCAAAGCGTTTGACTGCGTAAACCACAACATACTAATAAGTAAATTACAACAGTATGGCATAAGATACGCGAACTTAGAATGGTTCAAATCCTATCTAATAGATCGTAAACAAAAAATTATATTAGAGGGAAATGCTGGCCCTATACATACAAAATGGAAGCCTGTCAAAAATGGAGTCCCGCAGGGTTCAGTTCTGGGTCCACTCCTTTACATAGTATACACGAACGATCTTCCAGTCACTGTTAGCGGACAACAGATACTTTATGCGGATGGCACCTCCATTATTTTGAATGGTACAGATATTCAAAATTTAAAGACAAACCTTAACCAGGCTGTAAAACAATTGGAAGCATGGTTTACTTGCAACGGATTAAAACTCAATAAAACAAAAACAGAAATCCTGCAATTCAAAATCACGGCAGTGAATAATACACAAACAAATTCGTTAACTTCAGCCTCCTCAAAAGAAGTAAAACTATTAGGATTATTTATAGACGAGCGGCTCAAATGGACCAATCACTTAAACTACGTAGAAAAAAAGTTGAATATTGCCTATTTCCACATGTCCTGCTTGGCCCAAGTTACAAACCTAAATACTAGAAAAACCATATATTTCAGTTTCTTTCACTCAATTCTTTCATATGGAATAACTATATGGGGTAATGCTACAGGTTGGGAGAGAATCTTTAAAATCCAAAAAAAAGTTATACGCATACTGACCCACTCAAGTTATAGTTTCTTGCAGGCCACTATTCAAAACATTAGAAATCCTGACACAACCCAGCCTATATATGTACAATCTAATTATACCAGCACGTGCACAATAACCATGACAGGTATATAGCAAATCAGCACCAGCATGAACACAACACAAGGCGAAAAGGAGAAATGAAATACCCAGCGCACAGGCTTGCACTCTATGAAAAAAGTCCACAATATATGGGGTGTAAAATATACAATAAATTGCCACAAAGGATTAGGAAAATCCCAAATCCAAACCTCTTTAAAAAAACAGTCAAGAGTTTGTTTGCCAGCAAGGCATACTACTCTGTTACAGAATACATGGAAGATGTACTGTGACCTCAATTTTAGGTGTCTTAACAAATCATTACTGTACATTTTTTCTCTTTTACCTTTCTTTTATATTTCTATACTCGTGTTTGTAAATATTGTAGACTTATTTAAATCCTTAAAGTTGTAATTACAGTGTATTGACGAGTCACCAATTTACGAGCACCTGCTCACCCATGTAAGTGTAATGTGACGAATAACGTATAAGTATAAGTATCTGGTACGTGGAAGCTTTTGGCCAGGTTCTTCGCCAACTGAAAATTTTTCTTTGCGTGTGCTGTCAATACTTGCAACTGACACACCGGTAAACTCGGATGTTAATTTCGTCATGTCTTCGATAGCAAGTTCGGGATATTTCTCACAGAACTTGTTAAACATATTCAATATTGTTGTCTTTTCACCACTTTGCAATGGTTTGCCACACTTATGTTTTACAACACTCACTTGTTCCGCCATGTTACTGTCATACTGAACAATGCACGCGCAGAATGAATTAGGCTGGTTACATATTCACTTAACTGCGTATTCTTACACTTTAGCTATGCTTAGTACACATAGTTCATGCTTTAGCAAACATTAAGTGACATTTCAGACCTTAGTAACAGTATTTCTTCAAGGGACTATTTACATGGCGAAAGCGTCAAGTGGGGGCGCTGTTGTCAAAACGCACGTGGCTTTGTTTACGTCTCCTCTAATCTCTTGATGAACAGAGTATAGATGCAATCCCTCTCTGGCCAGTTCTTCCATTTAAGTCAACCTGTTGAATATCCTCCTCCGGTGAGTTCGCAAGCCAGAAGATGGCTCTCTTCTCATCACAGATGGCTCTTCGGGTGATGCACATGTGCCGGAAGTTTCGCCCAGTTGCCATTGGAGAGACTGTTTCACTCAAATTTCCCCTCCTTTCATTTTGAATTGCCCTTCTGAGTTTCCTGAGTACCTCAGATCAATAGCACTCCCTTCAAATCCCAGAATATCATTGCCATGACCTTGTCAGCCAATGCAACTTTTACCTTTTTTGGCATTGGCTCACCCTTTCGTTTCCACGCCTTCAAATGAAGGATCAATGCCACCAAAAAACTATTGGCCTAAACTTAACATCTTTACCGTACACAATGCACAACTCGTGATGAATTTCAGTTACACATCTACTGTTTGCTGTCAAACAACAGATTGCAGCACAAACTTTGTAATTGGCTGTAGGAGGGAATGGAGTCTCCATTGTTACCACCGTTTTAATGTCCATGGGGTAAAGCTAGACACCTAAGAACTTTACAGTGCTGCCACTACACCCAGACCAAGGTTCCCATCTACCATGTGGATTGTAACCTACTTTTGAGACACCCCTCGTGGAAGGCAGGGAACCCTATTTTACTTACATATACATTCTTCAATTAAACCCAAAAGATCTTCCAAATGTAACACTGAGCACCACAATTACAGAATAAACAAGGATTCGTTCATTATAATCAAACAAATTAATTTATAAATCATAAGCTTATGTGGTTGTGCAGCAAGTATATAACCTTGGCTGTATAAGTGGAAACAACTATGAAACCCTAAGCCCATGCAGTTGTGCAGCAAGTATATAACCTTGGCTGTATAAGTGGAAATAACTATGAAACCCTAAGCCCATGCAGTTGTGCAGAGGTAGATAACCTTAAATGTGATTATATTTCACAAATATACGTTTATGAAAGAAATATAAAGTTCCATTTTGGAGGTATAAATTGTATAATCTCATGCAATTGTGCATGAGATGCGGTAGATGATACTCCAATACGAATGAATATATATCATAATGTACATTTATGAAACAAATGAATGCTTTAAACATCAGATTTTACTGGAACTGTGGCAATTACTGGTGATTTCAATGTTATTTGAAATGTGGATTTCCATGAATAATAATTACAGCTACAGCTAAAGGGATATGAGGAAAAAGGAAATCTTCACTTTCTAACACTTTCTGCTATTGATACGTCTTATTTATTTACATTATTCCACTATTTAGTTTGCGCTTCTATACCAATGAAGTCAAAATTTCATAAGAATCAATCACTAATAAAATTTGAATTTTGGTAATTATAGAAAATCTAGTCACACTGATAATTACATAAAAAATGAAAGTTTTAATCCTTCTGCACATAAATTTGCTGTTTTCAAGAGTTTAATTTATAGGTTAATATATATACCCCTTAATGAGGAAGAATTTGACACACAATATAAACACATTATTAACACTGCGGTAATTAATGGTTTTAATACAGATTTTATACATAAAAAGATAGAAAAATTTAAGTATCAAAATGCTGTTGAACAGGTTTCTACCCTCAAGAAAATGAAAGATAATTGTATTTTTAAAGAATATGGAATAAATTTGGTCCCTAAAAATAAATTGAATATACAAAATCTACTAAATTTTTCTAAAAAGGATAAAATTCCAAATTATAAAAAATCTGGCATTTACCAATTTAGCTGTTCAGATTGTGATAGGGTTTATATTGGTAAAACTAAAGGTCAATTAGAAACCAGAATAAAAGAGCATTTTAGAAGTATTAAATATAAACAAACTGATAAATCAGCTGTGGCAGATCATTTAATCATGAAATTAAATTATTAAAACAATTAAATGGACTATATATTTAATGGTTTGGGAAAAGATATTTATTTTAAACAAGAACTGCGTTATGAATTTTGAAATACCACCAATAGTTGTATTTATAGATTTTTGTTTTCAGAGATTGGTGGCAGAGTTTTAAAATGAGCATCAGTAACTATGGTAACTTGTTTCTATAGCTTTGAAAATAAGTTGGATACAACTTGAAATATGTCAGCTGTGAAACATCTTGCAATATTACTACGATAAGTGAAGCTTTTAGTTTCTAATTTATTCTTATTTTAATAGTTGCCACTGTCAAGAGCTTCAATACTTCCTTAATTGAATTTGAACACTGTTTCAGTTTTAGATTACCTGTATTCCTCTGTCTTTGTCCAGTAGTGTATTTCTTTGTGTCAAGTTGGCATGGCTTAGCAACATTGCACATCAAGAAGCCCATATTCGGCAACATTACCATGTCAGAAAATTACTTCTGTGCAGAAAAGAAGATCTAGTACATGATTAAATAATTTTATTTTAAATGCAACTTGTTAAAAATAAGATACATAAGAAACCATATGGAAATATTGACAAACTACAGAGTAATCGTAAATACCTTTTGTGTCATATAGTAGGATATTTACAATGTCACTTTAAAAAAATTTTGAGTAATGAATGCCATAACGAAATTCACAATTTCTATTTAGACATATAAACTAACATTTTTTTTTTCTGATTTGTCACTAACATGTAGACAAATATATTTACATAGAACTTAAAGCAGAATATGTATAGACTTCTACCACCAATATACTCTATAAAAAATACATTTAGTGGATATTAAAATTTATAGTAAAATCTTCAACACTTGAGTTTATTCACTGCTTTCCTGCAAGCAGCTTGTAACTTTTTTCAACACTGTGATTACAAACAACATGAAATAAAACAAAGTAATAAATGTGCAGCAATATTCTTGTGAAGAGATTAGTCACTGCTCTCATAGGCAGGTGAAGCTGGCGAGTATGTTGGCGACGTTGGTGAATATCCCGGCACTGCTGGCGAGTATGTTGGCGATGAAGGGCTGTAATTGGGAGAAGTAGGTGTGTATGTAGGACTGGTAGGAGAATACTTGGAG
This sequence comes from Tenodera sinensis, assembly GCA_030765045.1. Classification (NCBI taxonomy): domain Eukaryota; kingdom Metazoa; phylum Arthropoda; class Insecta; order Mantodea; family Mantidae; genus Tenodera; species Tenodera sinensis. The sequence continues at coordinate 119,961,526 of CM060971.1, read as the reverse complement.
CTCGAAGGCGAGTATTGTGGGCTTGTTGGGGAGTAGGTAGGACTTGTGGGCGAATAGCTTGGAGAGGTTGGAGAATAGCGAGTGGAGCCACCTGGAGTGTGTTTGGGTGAGCTTGGGGAGTAGCTTGGACTGGTAGGGCTGTATGTTGGACTGGTAGGGGAGTACTGCGGTGAAGCAGGAGTGTATTGTGGTGAGGAACCTGCAAAGCTTGGCGAGGTTGGTGAGTAGCTTGGACTCGTTGGCGAGTACTTGGGACTGCTCGGTGAATAACTTGGACTCGCTGGAGAGTACTGAGGTGAACTCGGAGAATAGCTGGGACTAGTTGGGGAATATGATGGTGACCCAGGTGTGTAGTTCGGAGAGCTTGGAGAATAACTTGGACTTGTTGGACTGTACGAAGGACTTGTTGGCGAGTATGAAGGACTGGTGGGACTGTAACTGGGTGATGTTGGGGAGTAGGATGGACTGGTTGGAGAGTATGAAGGGCTTGTAGGCGAGTATGAAGGACTGGTGGGACTGTAACTGGGCGATGTTGGGGAGTAGGATGGACTGGTTGGTGAGTAGGAAGGACTTGTTGGGCTGTAGCTTGGAGATGTGGGGGAGTAGCTGGGGCTTGTGGGGCTATAACTGGGAGAAGTTGGGGAATAAGATGGACTGGTTGGGGAGTACGACGGGCTAGTGGGACTGTAGCTTGGTGACGTGGGAGAGTAGTTGGGTGAAGTTGGAGAATAAGATGGGCTCGTGGGGCTGTAGTTGGGGCTTGAAGGAGTGAGACTTGGTGATGGGGCATAGGCAGGACTGGAGGGCGAGTAACTTGGGGACATGCCACTAGTTGGACTGGGAATGTATGGGCTCATGGCTGGACCAGGAGACGATGGACTGCCTGGAGTTGGCGACCATGGCGAGTATCCTGGAGACAGTCCACTAGCATCACTTGCTGCTGATGGTGAGAAGCTGGGGCCTCCCGGAGTTGCTCCACTTCCCAACACTGGAACAATATACAGCAATAACAGAACAAGAGCAGCGACAACAAAGGAAAGATATCAGTGAAGAGATGTTTACAACTAGGGGACAGCCATATAATGAAATATCTGATGGTATGGGAAGGTGGGCGAGTTTGGTGACATGGCAACACTTATGTCAGTGGATTTTTGGAAAGATGACAAAGTGGAAGACAGCGAAGCAGGACAACAAAGGTTCTTTAACTGTCAGGAGAAGAGGTCTTGCTGGTGCATATACTTTGCAGAAAGATGCATTTGTGTAGGTCACTTTCCACTGCTATGTGTAGGGTGTGATAGATGCAGTCTAGGATAAATTACTAGGTGTAGTAGTAGTAGTTTAAGGGCAGGGGAACTTTACAATAACTATGTACCCATGCTCCTTGTGTAAAGGCTCTGTACTATTTGCACACTTTATCTTCAGCTTTCGGATGGCATTGATCTTGAAGATCACAAACTATTCATGTCTTTTAGGCAGTCATACTTTAAATTATATCATAGAAAGTCGTAAGTCGCGGTTTTCACAATTGTTTTTTCCAGATTATCCAATGGCTGAAATACATGTTTCCTTCTTTTACTATTTAGAGAAGTTTAATGCTCGATCTGCTTCAGACATTTAATACTTAATATTATTTATTTAATTATCCAACAAACTAAACTTACTGTTGGCATTTTTAAACACCAAGGTCTGTAGTTCAAATCCCAGCTGTGGCATTGAATTTTTCAGTACCAATTCTACCTCTCAAACATTGCCCACACCAACAGTAAGTTTGTTGGCATAAATAAATAATAATTACCATCTGAAGGTTATTTAATCCTGGGATATAAAGTACTTACAATAGTAAGTCACCATTGGGGTAATTGTCTCTGATGTGAGACTGCCTTTGTGGTTTACCAGGCGAAATATGAACTGAGAATTTGAGAATTCAATTCATTCATTTGAGAATTCAATGTCATTCTGGCAGGTTGTCACAGTAGCTTAATGGTTAGAGCACCTGCCTAGTAAATGGAGGATCTGTGGTTCAAATCCCAGCTGGCAGTTCCAATTCTACTACCTCTCAAATTTAATACTTAAAATTACTGTTTGAGTTGGTTAAACACAAAAGTAAACCGCTATGACAACACTGGAGTATGGACAATGATGCTCAGTTGTTACTTTGGCAAAGCACAGACCTTGCTGGGGGGGGGTTAGGGGAGGGTAGTTTTCATTTGCACCTACAGTAACTCTTCGGTGGCACCGTGGCTGAGTGGTTAGACCACTTGCCTACCACCTAGTCACAACTATTGCAGTTGATTTGGTCAATTCCAGATTTTAGATTGTAAAGGATGGTATTGTTAGGTGGCTTGTTCAGCACGTTTTTTAAACTGTATTTGTTTTGTGGTGCCCATTTTATGTTTAGCTTTTTGAAGTTTCTTTGCTTGTATTTGTAAGATACAGTTTAAAAAAATTGCTGAACAAGCCACTTAACAATACCATCCTTTACAATCTAAAATCTGGAACTTAACAAATCAACTGCAATAGTTGTGAAAAAAGCTATGTAGGAAAAACAAAAAGAAATTTGGGTAGCAGACTAAAGGAAAATCAGAGGAACATAAAATTAAAACAAACAGAAAAGTCTGCTGTGGCACAACACTTTTGGAATGAAAACCACAACATTGGCCTCAATATAAAATTGTTATAATCTCTAAATACACCAATAGAACTGCACATTTGGGAAAAAATTTAAATCAAAAACAACAATAAAGTGATTAACTTTGAAATCGCAGCTTTAAATGAAGTGTTAAAGCTCTGTGCCCGAAACACCAGATGACAGCAGGATGATACTAGCAGAGAGGGGGAACAAGAGGATAGCATCAGTCACCCAATGGCTGACGATGAGACCGAACGGTCTTGAAAATGTTTCCTGGTTTTAAAACAATTTAAGTGAAGGCGAGTGTAAAAAAATTGACTCAAAATGACCTCGAAAAAGTATCAAACTATTTGCTCAGAATGTGCAATTACAGGAAAGGTAGGTTTATCATTTGGATCAAGTAAAAGTATGTGAGCATAAGCTTTACTGGCGCCAAAGAATGGAAATGGCACATTTGGTCAAGTTTTTACTTTTCCACTGGCATTACCAGGAACTGTATGGTGCTTAGATCGCTCCTGATGCTTGAAAACTGTTCCTATGAATTCACCTTCTAACCAATATTCACAAGAAGCTCTCATATTGTAAGGAATTCTGACTGCCATTCCTATACTACCAGGGATCACATCTCAGTCACCAAAGCAATAAAATCTGTCACACCAACAAGCTACCTGGTAACTGCAAACTCTTAAATCAGAAACAGTTTAAACAAAAAGTTTAAAATCATCTTTTAACTCACTTGTTCAACACTGTTAATCCACTCATGACCAGTCCTGTTTCCTAAACTAGTTGAAGTTCCTGTTAAATTGTTCATACTAGTTGTAACTTGTACACAAGGAAAATGTATGTTGTTTGAGAAGTACAACTGGAACTCAAAACTTCAATGCCACAGCTGGGATCTGAACCACAGACCTTCCGCTTGCTCAGATGCTCTTTATGAGGCTTGAGGTTTCTTCACATAGCATAAACTTACAACACAGGACCACCGGCTTTATTTCCCTTCTGAAGGAGGCCACGGTAAGGAAGAAAAGAGAATCCATTGCCCTTTGCTGGGTCTGAACCCACGACCATGTTATCCCTAGACCACAGAGGACAACTGCTGTCATAGAAGTTGAATCTTTGAACCCTTCTTCAATTTTCCTGTTCTATCACTATCGCAGTGTCAGGGGATTACCTCAGATCCCTTTTCCAAGGCTCACATATTCGGCTCAAGTTTAGATTAGGTTACTTGCCACTTGCCGGCCAGATTCTAAGTCCGAAGTTACTTACTGCACATGCGCCGACAGTAGTTTCACAATCGCCACAAGGTTTCGCTGCATGAGCTAGCTGTCACTAGCAGACGATTTTCACATCTGCCAACATTGCTTTTTACACTACACTAATTTTCGTTGCCAACACAAACACAAATGCACTTGCGTCGTTGCCGCCACAGACATACCGCTAGAGCTACTCCGTGTACATTATTATTTTGCTGAATAGGTGACTTAGCACTTGCCGGCCAGATATTGTGTACATTAATTTGGTCACACAGATATATCGCTAGTGCGACTCCATACTATTGTTGTGGAAATTATTGTGTACATTATCGTTATTGCCTTGTTACTGGGTCCACGAAATGCTGGCTCGTTCTTTTTTTATTTATTTTATAATAATAATAATTTTTATAATAATACTATATTATTATTTATTATTACATTTATATTATATATTATATTTATATTATAATATCCTCCTCACGGGATGTAACACGGCATCACATTCGAGTTCTCAGCAGGCCCTCGTCGTAAAGAAATTGCATGCATTCCTCCTCATTATAGCACAGAGACGCTAAATCTACTATGCTAATGAAGCGATCCATTGCACTCTCACACGAGAGGTCACGAGCATACTGCCGGGGCCCGCTAAAACATTCAATCTTACTATTGGCAGCAAACTTCCTGGGGAAATTGTGCTGTTGGCAGCGCTGAATTAACACGGCAACTTTCGTGACCATTCGTGCACACTGCCGACTTAGTCAAAATTCTGACCAAGTGCTCGCGTCACCTAGACTAAACAATATCCACATATTCCTTCTGAATCCAACTTTACTTAAGGTGGGGATTAGCCCAACACTTAAGATCCCTGTTTTATCCCTTGGGTAATCGGGTAGATCCTCAGTTCTTGAGATAGAGATCGGCATTTCCTACCAACCCCAAAAAGTTTTGGTTTACCCACCAATACTCGGGATATCTTTGAACCTACTAAACATAAGAGATGGCAATTGGAGAATTAAATGAATTTATACATAACCAAAATATTACACATTTCATTAGGGTAATAAGATTAAGTTGGCTTGGACAAGTTAACAGAATGTAAGATTAAAGGCTGGTGAAAGGAACATAAATGGAAACCATTAGGAATTAGAGCAGCTGATAGACCAAAAACCTCCTGGCAACTTGTTATGAATCATTTGAGAAAATTAAGAATATCAAACAGGACACTGACCATATGGAACAGAAATGCCTGAAGCCAAGACATTTGAAGTTGCAGTGCCTTGTGAAGAAGCAGAAGCAGCAGCAGATGAAGAAATTCAACTACTTTACTCACTTGTTAAAATAATAGCACTTGTTTCAAGAATCCATTGTGAGACATTGGGAATTGGATACAATTTTGTAGCATACAATTTCTATCCTATTTTGGTATCCAACACAATGGAGTTGCATCAAATTTTTTTCATCCAACAACATGAAAACAGCCAATCAGTATCAGTAACGTAAGAATATGGCGAACTGCACCTGCAACATATGGTCAGATTGTGTCTGAGTTTGTGCTGCAGTAATTCATTGCTCATGGTTTTGCAATCTTTTGCGTGTAATTTTGCCTGCAACATGATGTAAGAGATTCAAAAATACATCCTCAGTAGAAAATTGCAATACTTTTTCTTGTCCTCTAATGTTAATTTTATAGTGTCCTGTTCTCTTCTTTGTAACCATCACCTATGTCTTATTCCTACTGAGAATGGAAATGTAACCCAAACTACACCTAATATATCAGTCACTATATTAATATTTGTTTTGAACCAAAATGCACCATAGTGTGACAGACACCATTTCTTGTAAAACAAAATGTCCGCCAGGAAATTGCCAGTATTTCTTAATATGAACTAGAGCAATAGTTTCCTAAAGAGGTGTCAAAAATGTATGTCTGGACGACAGCGACCAGTTTCAGCATCTTCTTTCATAAAGTCGGTCAGTGAAGCCTTAAAAGTATATTGTATGGTTTCATCTGCGCCTTTCTACGGTAGCAATAGATGGTCACAGGTGCAGAGGATGCCGAGAGGCAACCCGATCAGAGATGTTTTGCTCTCCCAGTATAAGCTCCATTAACCTCTTGAGGGATATCGACGTGAAATCACGTCCATTTAAAATGGCGGATGAGCGATATGAGCGTCCTGTGCGTTTAAGCATTTAACCCTTATTTATCCCTTATCCAACTCAACTTATTATAATTTTCCCTTTGTGAAACATTTTAGTAAGGTCTATATACTTTATTGGCTTACCTTAATATGTTCATTCTGCAGTGATTTACCTCAAAACAGAGATAAACACACAAGGGTATGTACATTTCCACATTCGCAAATTCCCTTCTTGCGGCACACGAAACACTTTTGAAATGGGCGGGACTTCTTTGCTGTTGGTGGTATCCTTTTAGGATAATGTTTTCCTTGAAGTCTGAGGGGTGCAGGGGTTTTGGATTTTCAACCCCCAGCGTGGTATTGTTGAATTAGGCTGTGAGTTATTTATAGTCGGTAGTCAAGGTCGGTCATTGTCCTGTGTGGGTTTAGAGAGCTGTCCAAATCCCCAAACAATTGTATATGGTTATATCCAGTTGGTGCAAAAACACCTTTTTATACCACTTCTCCCTTCAGCTACAAGCAGGAAAGAATACGTATGTATTTCAACAAAGAAAGACAAGGACTCTACTAAGTTACAAAACTCGCGTAAGCAAAAGTTGTAATGTTGATCTATTCTGATGACTCAAGCGACCACGCATGCAGTAGCGATTTATTTCACAGTATGCTGATGCATTAGCCACACATACAATGGGTGTTTCGTTACTGTATCTTTCTGAGAACTAATATTAGATGCATATGACAGAGCAAAGTTGACTTTTCACCACAGTGAAACAAAATTGTGCCATTTCAACGTTTTGTAAATACAACTCAACTTTGCTGATGACATACATTTATACTGCAAATAACGAGTTTTATACCAGTTTTTGTTTCATTAAAATAACTTAATATTTACACAAAATACAGCTGTGTATATACGAAGCGCATTTAACAATCGGCTCGCGGACGTTTAAATGGCCATCGCTCAAGAGGTTAATTAACATAGGCACACTTACGATGCTACCTCCAACGAGGTGATACTGGTAAATTCAATAGGATAAGAGGACTTATGGCATTACTGTAGACTCTGAACCACGTTGGGCCTTGGGGATATTTTACATCAGCAAGTCAGAGGTAAAGGCTTGGAGCTGGGAATCGAATCATGGACCCTCAGCATGAAATCACTAAGCTGGTTCAGTGTTTAGCCACTTACAGTTTCCTGGAGACCACATGCTGTACCCTGGTGTGGCTCCCTGGTTCCATGGAGTACTCTGTGGACTCATAGATGGGGTTGCAGCACTGCCGAAGAACATGCCTACACCACCCATCATTCCTGCTCCAACACTCATCGGAATTTCTATACCAGCTTTACACTTCTCTGCATCCAGCAACAGATCAAAGGCTCCTGAAATCATATAGTGTTACACTCACTTCCAAACACACACTTGTGAGTATGAAGACAGGCTCAAATATAACATTTTCTTGCATTTGTCAAATATATTCCACAGGAAGGAAAAACAACACGTTTTTACTTTCTCTACTGGCATGTAGAAGCAAGTATTGTATTCCACCAAAAAATTTAATGTTGAGATTTCACCGGAAATATATGTTTTGGAACCCCTGGATCCAAAAAAAAAAAAAAAAAAAAAAAAAAAAAAAAAAAAAAAAAAAAAAAAAAAAAAAAAAAAAAAAGCATTTCTAGAAAAAGAGTGAGAGTGAGTGTGCATGTGTCAGTCTGTGGACAGCGTAACTCAAAAATGAAAAGTCAGTTAAAAACCAAAGTTGGTTTAAGAGGTTGAATCAGAAACTGAAAAATTCAATGTCATAGCTGGGATATGAACCACGGATCCTCCGCTTATCGAGCGGCATCTCTAACCATTAAGCTAACATGGCCAACTTGCCAGTATGACATTAAATTCCCCAGCTGGTTCATACTTTTTCCCGGTTAACCACAAGGGAATCTCACATCGCAGATGAATACCCCAAGGGCGACTTACAATTGTCAGTACTTTATGTCCCGGGTTTAAGTAACCTTTAGATGGTAATTATTATTTATTAATGTATTTAAAAACACCAGCAGTAAGCTTGTTGGCATAAATAAACCACAGTTGGTATTTCAGTTTAATGTCTTTCAAGGATGTCAAACAAAGATTTTGAAGAAAATAGCCCCGCCCTAAACTACCCTTTACACGGAAAATTTTTATTTTCTTAAAAATGGCTCTGATTAAAATGTCATATGTTTAAGATATTTTTATTATAAATGAAATGTATATTTTGAATTTTCTGGCTATAGCGTATGTAGTCCTGTTTACTTTGGATGACTTTTGAATAACTCGTAAACTGTTAAGAGATAGACAAAAGCTTAACATACCAAAAATATACCCCCACCCCCATACACACCTTTCCAGTGAAATCTCGTCATCAAATTTTTGGGTGGAATACAATACTTTCTCTACTTTACTATTCATAGTAGAAAAAGTAAAAACAAATTCCGCTTAATGAATTTAAACCAAAAATGTGAGTCAATTAATAACACTACAAAACACTTATAATTTACCGGAACATATTTTGGAGGCTGACTTTCCTCCATTATCAACTGCATGTTATTAATCAGCTCACCTTTTTGGTTTAAATTGATTGTTACAACACTGTTTCCAAAGTTTCAAGCTAATGTGTTTTAATTTGCCACCACCAAACCCATTATGGACCATCAGAGGTCAACTCAAACAACTACAGACATTCCGATGATAGGAGCAAGTAGCTCAAGACAAATATGTACATGTAACATGATGTTAAGCTTCTAAAGTAAGAACAAATTAGAAACTAAAAACTTCACTTATCTTATTATTTTGGTGCTGACCCTGGGGTTTCAAGCTGTAGCTTTGAGAATGAGCTGGACACAGCTTGAAACCCCAGGGTCAGCACCAAAACAATAAGATAAGTGAAGTTTTTAGTTTCTAATTTGTTCTTACTTTAGAATCTTGTTGCTTCACTGTTAATAGCTTCAATTTTTCCATGATGTTAAGTGTTTCAATTCTACTGAAGATTCACATTACTGTTAGTAGCTTACTCATATATATACACAACCTTAATTACAATTTTAAGTTCTCTGTCTTGGAAAATTTTAACATCACACTCCAGATGGCACAACATTCATCAACTACAAGTATTAAATCAACTGAAAAATTCTATGCCATAGCAGGGATTTGAACTACAGATCTTCCAGTTTCCCTGCTAAAGCACAAAAGGAGCATACCTGTGCCAAGACGGGGCAACTGTCCCATGATAATGTTCTCGGACACTCCTCTCATAGGGTCCACCTCAGCGTGAGATGCAGCATCCATCAGCACATCCACAGTTTCCTCAAAGGAACATCTCATGAGTGCACCAGTGTCCTGCCTGTTGATACCGTGACGAGTGATAGCCATAAGATGGCCCTTGGCAGTCATCACATCACACAACAAGGCCAAATGTCGGTAGTTCACGTACAGACCATAGAACTGCAGTACAGCATTCATTTCTTTCTCTACAGATTTTCGCACAGCTTCTATTCCAAGCACCTGCAAGTGGACCAAATGCAACAAAATCACAAGAGCTGGGGACATCTGCAATTTCAATTTGCCACCAATTTTCATTCTTGTTTCTACAAAGAATGGAAGCAGTTTCCCAATATTGACAGAAATGGAATGCTACTACAGGAATAGACTGATTATTTACGCAGAAGTGCCAAAAAGTCAAAATGAGAACATATCACAAATAAGGCTCAGGCCAGGTTGGTGAGAGGCGAATGGTTTAAACATTTGTCCATAGCACAACTCAAAGTCGTATTTGATGACTTACCATACTTTACTGCAGAAGTATGGTTACATACATTAACATCTATTTGGGATGTAGGTAACAACCAATGGAAGTAAAATATACAATGAATATTTGGACTTGTGGGCCGTGGTCCTAGTAGAAATTCTTCTTCCATACGTTTCCTTTGAAACTGCATCGAACATCATCAGTGGTGTGATCAAAGTACTATTCGTCACTGATGGTGTTTGACGCAGTTTTGAATGAAATGTATGGAAGAAGAATTTCTACTAGAACCACGGCCCACAAGCCCAAATATTCATTCTATACTTTATGACACCGGCCGTAAAAGCTTATGCAACTTAACCAATGGAAGCTCCTGCACCACTGTGAATGGTACACCAACACCAACTCTACTTCTTACATTGTTAGTGGTTTCACTGCATAAGGTTTCTGTATGAAGTTATTTGACTGTGGTTGATTATACCTTCATCTGACTACATCAAACCCTGTTTTTCAGTTTTAGCTTCAATGCTGCCATTCCTTCACACTCAAAGTAAAATACAGGTCATGAGGAAATGACCAACTTTGAAATAAAGGAGAAATAGAGGAAGAAATAATTTACATCCACAATCTAAAGCTTTAGATTCTTGTTGCTTCACTGTTAATAGCTTCGTTATTTCCTTATTTATATCCACAAACTTCCAAATACTTATATGGGAAATTATATGGTATTTATTGTGTTTGTTTCATGTTTGCCAAAACATGTCAATTTTTTGTTATACAAATGTTACATTTTATTTTGAAAATTTTATTGTATCCGAAACTATTTATAGTAACATGCAGCATGACCGACCTTGATTATAAATATGTTCTTGTTAGCTAATGCTGGATTTCTAACAATGAAGTCATTAATCCTCTTGCTCTCCAATATTTTTCACTGATGGATGGGGCACTAGAAGTGGCCGGGCATATTTGAAGGTGGTCTTGATCCATTTCCTCTTGCAGATCACGTAGAGGACAGAGTGGTGAAGAATATATCCCAATTCTGTTTAAATGTTTTGCCAGACAATCATGTCCTGTAATCAACCTGAAGGTTGCAACTGCTGTTTTTCGAGGATACTCAGGAATTACTGTTTGAATGTTTGGTAGTTCCCATCTTTTATTCTTTGATTTTTCATAGTAATATTTTGCAATAATCTTTTTGAATTCAGAGTTGACTAATCTTTTAGCTGCATAAAATGGTAGATTAACTATAGATTTCTGCACACTGCCTGTACCCTTTTTTGCTAGAAAATCAGCTTTCTCATTACCACTCAGTCCACAGTGAGCTGGTATCCATTGGAAGACTAGGTGTTTTTGAAGTGCTGTTAGATGGCTAAGCATCTTCCAACATTCTATAATAGTTTGGTTTTTTGGTGACAACTTGGAAGTAATTGCTATAATTGCTGCCCTGGAATCTGAGAGAATAACTGCTTGCTGAAAATGTGAAATTCTGTACAAAAGATTTTGTAGGGCCATTCGAACTGCTTCCATTTCTCCATCAAAGTTAGTAGTTCCATAACTTAAAGATTTGTAATAGGAAAAGAGGTGACATGTGACTCCAGCACCTGCTCCATCTTGGTTTGATATCAATGATCCATCAGTATAAATATGCAGCCATTCATGATCTGGAAATCTAGTATGGATTGTCTCTAATGCCAATAATTTTAGAACACTAGTTGGAGTATCACTTTTCTTAACTTCTTCTGTCAGGTGTAAATAATATGTGATGTCTAATGTATGTGTTGGATTGACTTTAGATATGAAGTTTTCCTTTGAATTAGGAAGGTGTACATTTTTCTTGATGTCTTGAATATTGAAAAGAAAGCTTTCCTGAGTCTTTAGTGTATGTGTAAAATTTCTCTTGTGCCATGTATTGAATGGGAGTCTGATCAACTTTTCGTGTTGAATAAGAGCCGCTTTTTCTATTTCATATTCAATGGGGTATTGGTTGGTTAGTATTTCCATAGCTGCTATTGGTGTGGTTTGGATAGCACCTGTAATTAATCTCAGACTTTGGTTTTGTAAGATTTGAATTTTTTTTGTGTTTGCTGTTACAAGAACTTCGCTGCAGTAAGTAAATAATGGCTTTATATATACATTGTATGTTGTGTTAAGCGTTGCTCTGGAACATCCCCACTTCATTCCTGTTAGACATTTTAACAGTGAAAGGTGCCTCTCTGCTCTTTGTATTACATTTTCTATTTGTTTGGTGCATGTAAGTTTGGTATCAAATGTAACTCCTAAATACTTTGCTTCCTTTGTTTCTGGTAATTGTTGACCCTCGAAATTTAGTTTTATTTTTAGTGGTTTTTTTTTTTCTTAGTGAAAAGATTTGGTAGTTTGATTTTGTTGTATTAACAGTCATTAAATTTTCTTTGGTCCACCTCTGTAGGTTGGTTAAGGATTGTAGCATGGCTTTTTCTAGTTCTGTACTTTTGCTTTTTGGTTTTGAAGTCCACATTACTAAGTCATCAGCAAATAGTGCACACTGCACACCTGATTCTTGTATTTGTTGTGGCAGATCATTAATAAATATATTAAAAAGTGTTGTGCTGAGCACTGCGCCTTGTGATAACCCACGGTGTACTTGTTTGTATTTAGATATATTTCTTCCATATCTGGTTGCAATAAAGCGTTGTGTTAGGAAATGACATAGCCATGAAAACATTGGGCCTTGTATCCCTATTTTTTTTACTTTCTTTAGTAGTTTTGTTCTGCATATAGAATCATATGCATTTTGGAAATCAATAAAAACTGATAAATTATCTTTTCTATTGAAGGAGTCTTTGATTTCTTGACTGAGAAGTAAAACTTGTTCATTTGTAGAGTGGAACTCTCTGAATCCAGCTTGACATAGGGATATTAAATTTTGTGATTCTAGAAACCAATTTAACCTGTTTGACACCATTCTTTCCATCACTTTTGCTATTATGCTAGTAAGAGCTATTGGTCTATAATTTTTTATTTCTGATGCTGTTTTGTCTTTCTTTAAGAGTGGGACAATAATTGCTTTTCGCCATTCAGCAGGTACTTGTGTGTTCTTTAAATTTATGTTCTAATTCAGTTTTATATTTGTTAAAAAATTCTACCACCATCTCCCCTGTAGAATCTACTTTTTCATAACCCCATCTTTTGGAATGGGCATTGAAAACCCCAATTGTTTGTTTTATTTAATTGATCAATAAGCGAGAGATCTGGTTCATTCCTGGGAGGACTGTAAATACTGTATAAATGTACAGTCCACAAAAAGATAAGATTTTGTAACTCCTTAGTGCTATTAACTCAGCTGTGAAATTCATTTTTTCTTTTTCGGAATTCTCTCTCTCTCTCTTTTTTTTTTTTTTTAAAAAAAGTTTTATCCCTCTTTTCTTTCCTTGATAGTTGTAACGATTTCTCAAACATTCTCACCTTCTATTAATTATTTATTCACCCTTACACTGCTTAACAGAAGTTTAGTTTCATCAATTTTGGATTTCATGATTTGAGTACAAAATCTTGCACACCTTGGTTTGAGCTGGGCCCTGGCCTCAGGGCTTTTATTAGGGTAGCCCTTCAGTATAATCACCTTTTACATACACATTTCTCATGCTGAGAGGCGTCGCTACACCGTCCTCACTAATTAAGCCACCAGGCACCTTGCCCTCACATGACACCACACGTCAGCACACCCCACCTCACACATTACGCCACTGCACCCCTCCTCACACATTACGCCACCAGTCACCACCTCACGCATTACGCCACCAGTCCCCACCTCACGCATTACGCCACCAGTCTCCACCTCACGCATTACGCCACCAGTCTCCACCTCACGCATTACGCCACCAGTCTCCACCTCACACATTATGCCACCACTCTCCACCTCACACATTACGCCACCACTCTCCACCTCACACATTACGCCACCACTCTCCACCTCACACATTACCCCACCAGTCTCCACCTCACACATTACCCCACCAGTCTCCACCTCACACATTACGCCACCAGTCTCCACCTCACACATTACGCCACCAGTCTCCACCTCACACATTACGCCACCAGTCTCCACCTCACACATTACGCCACCAGTCTCCACCTCACACATTACGCCACCACTCTCCACCTCACACATTACGCCACCAGTCTCCACCTCACACATTACGCCACCAGTCCCCACCTCACACATTACACCACCAGTCTCCACCTCCCACATTACCGCACCAGTCTCCACCTCACACATTACGCCACCAGTATCCACCTCACACATTACGCCACCAGTCTCCACCTCACACATTACGCCACCAGTCTCCACCTCACACATTACCCCACCAGTCTCCACCTCACACATTACGCCACCAGTCTCCACCTCACACATTACGCCAAGAGTCTCCACACACATTACGCCACCAGTCTCAACCTCACACATTACCGCACCAGTCTCAACCTCACACATTACCGCACCAGTCTCCAAATCACACATTACGCCACCAGTCTCCACCTCACACATTACGCCACCAGTCTCCACCTCACACATTACGCCACCAGTCTCCACCTCACACATCACGCCACCAGTCTCCACCTCACACATCACGCCACCAGTCTCCACCTCACACATGCATCAGTCTCCACCACACACATTACGCCACCAGTCTCCACCTCACACATTACGCCACCAGTCTCCACCTCACACATTACGCCACCAGTCTCCACCTAACACATTACGCCACCACGCCCACCTCACACATTATGCCACCACACCTAACTTATTGCGCCACCAGTCTCCACCTCAGACATACCACCAGTCTCCACCTCACACATTACATCACCACACCTCACATTATGCCACCACACTCCACCTCACACATGCCATCACACCCCACCTCTCATTACTCAGGGGTCTCCGCTAGGGGATATGTGAATGACAACCACAAGGTACCCAAGCTGAGCAGAACATTACTTCCACTTTCTGGTGTTTTGCTCCTCACTGTAGCTTTTCTATCTGACCTTACCTTGGTCATCTCTTGTTCTCTTCTGACCCCAATGCTATTAGGGTTCCCGAGGGCTAGGGAGTCTTTATTTTTCCAACCTCTCCATTTCTCTATAAAACCTTAACCCCAACATGCTGACCTGTCATGACATGTAATACGTCCTCTGATTGGTAATCAGAGGATATGGTCAGTGAATTTATTTTGATAACTCTCCCGGTCAAGTTGGTGAGACCTGTAAACCGACAGGTGTGGTCCACCAGACATTCTGAGGGTTGTGAGAGAGCGATGTGACCGCCAAAACATAAAAATATGGTGCTCTCTAAAAAGCGATTACATTTACTGCTCAGTCTCTGATTATAAATATAAATTGTGGGAAAAACAAAGGAAAAATTATCATTGCTAGGCTCTGTAACCAATGTTTTACAAAGCATCATATAGTGAAGATGCGTAATTGTATGCAGTTATCAGTAGAAAGCACATTAATTCTTCTAAATATGTAACAAGAAGAAAGAACAAACAATCCGCCAGTGATCATGTTAAATATATGTACATGGATATAAATATGTGTTAGGTTGTCGTGAAAGTGACTCCATTTATGCATCTGACCAGAGATAATAGGAAAAACTTTGCCCCAGGAGTAACCCTAATGGTTGAGCAGTAGTTTCACAAACATGATTAATTAATTTTGTGAATGCCTTCTACTTAAAACATAAAATAAAATTACTTTTGTAGCCTGTTACACACGACACTACAATACTTACAGAAAAGATCTCACAGATGTCGTTTGAGAAGGTCCTGTTTGTGTCCACGTCTCTCTCACTGAGGACTTTCATCATGCTTGTACCGTCAGTTTCCAGCAGCCACTCTGCAATGGCCTTGAACTCTCCTGTCTCTGTGATGATTATGCGCTTCTTCGAGTCTGTCTGAGGCAGATGCATGTATACCTTGCCAATAGCTTCAATACCCTACAACAAAACACTTGTTTCAAAACAACAGCACCCCAATCCTCTATAAGACCAGCCAATCAAGCACACTCCTTGCCAGCGGAGTTAGGTATTTATAATCCCTTAAATTCAACCACCTAACATTTCTCATGCAAATTAGAACACCTACAGAGGAAACAGCTTATTGGCATACCTTAAACACCAACTGTGACATTTTCCCCCATCGCCCATTATGGCATGGTCTGCTTTTGTGATATTCCATCTGTTATGTTGCATTAGTGCTACCAACTGTTGGTAACATATAACCATGGTAAAGCTACGGCCATAGTTGGTGTTATTGCATCTGTTATGTTGCATTAGTGCTACCAACTGTTGGTAACATATAACCATGGTAAAGCTATGGCCATAGTTGGTGTTATTGCATCTGTTATGTTGCATTAGTGCTGCCAACTGTTGGTAACATATAACCATGGTAAAGCTATGGCCATAGTTGGTGTTATTCCATCTGTTATGTTGCATTAATGCTGCCAACTGTTGGTAACATATAACCATGGTAAAGCTATGGCCATAGTTGGTGTTATTGCATCTGTTATGTTGCATTAGTGCTACCAACTGTTGGTAACATATAACCATGGTAAAGCTACGGCCATAGTTGGTGTTATTGCATCTGTTATGTTGCATTAGTGCTGCCAACTGTTGGTAACATATAACCATGGTAAAGCTAAGGCCATAGTTGGTGTTATTGCATCTGTTATGTTGCATTAGTGCTGCCAACTGTTGGTAACATATAACCATGGTAAAGCTACGTCCATAGTTGGTGTTATTGCATCTGTTATGTTGCATTAGTGCTACCAACTGTTGGTAACATATAACCATGGTAAAGCTACGGCCATAGTTGGTGTTATTGCATCTGTTATGTTGCCATAACAGCCCTTGTTTTTAAACATATTGCAGCCAAGGTATCCAATTGATTTTAAAACAAGATTCTGTTTAGACACTATTAATTAACCTGTGGATGCCATTGTATCGCTCATATGTGTGGTTTTGTCTTGAATTGTTTTAGAGCATTATATGTGGTTATAGTTACTGCTGTTATTTTTGTGTTTGCAACACAGTAGTGCATAAAATATATATTATGATATTTAGTGTATGGAAGTGAGTACGTGCATCATGTGCTGTATTATTTGAAAGCATGTTACTTTAACCTGTGGCACTACTGCCTTTTGCTGGGAACTGCCAATAAGCTATGTCCCATTACCTGAAGTGTCATGTCAGACAACATGTTGGCTTCTATACATCTCAAGAACATATCATCCTCCATCTTGTCCACTGTCTCCTCTTCATCTTGGAATTTATTGTCATCGCTGTTCATGATACGGATTCGAAGCACCAACTTCTCTGCATTGTCATCATTGAAGATGCAGTTCAAATCGTCACCAAAACCTGCATTGATTTTTTCAGCAATCTGCTCCATGGTTAGCTTTTTATCTGAAAAACATTGGAACAGTTATCATCACTTTGTCTAATATCAACTAAAAGGTATTTTAAGACCATCCATACAGTAGAGATCTACATAGCATAGGGCCAAGGCCCAGCCCACCTGCAGGCCGGAATCATGTTGGACTTGGGCCACGCCCTGGCTTCAACATTAAAAGCTACGTACAAAATCATTTATATTTTTTTGTTCAGTAATGTGAAAATTCCAAGAATAGCACAATTATCACAATATTTTAACTATCTTCCTTTCATAGAAGTTTGAAAACTGTTATAATTGACTCACCTTTTAAATGAAATATCACAGTATTTCTTTATTAGGAATTCTATATGATTATTCTGCTGATACATTTCAAATAATAAATAATAGTAATATAATCATAATAACATTCACCTAGACAATGCCAGAGAAGTCTGGTGAAACTTAATTATTCAACAACTTACACCACATATAAAAGATAAGTGAAGCCTAAGTCCATTATTTGCTATATTACTACATTTAATCGCACCCACATGTGCCTTTGGTTCATCCACCAACCTCAATCTCAAAGTATTTTAATCTCTAGTACTGCCAAATAAATTCTTTTACTATAATTGGCGCCAACCAGAAGGAATTGACAGTTCACTGTGAGGAAAAGGCGACGTTGCGGCCTGTGGAGACCACAGTATGATACGTGTAAGGAATGTTGCGTGCATATTATTTAGATTTGTATGTGAAGGCAATACTAAAATACTGAATCTACATTCAAAGCATAGAACATGCAAGTATATGTCACTCTAAAGATTTGTGTTAACAAAAGAGATATATGTATCTGTGTGACATTGATACTTATTCTAATGGGAAAATGCTGCTGACATCCGAATCGCTCTTCTTCTTACCGATTCCTACAGCACACGAGGTCATATCAAGTACATTAGAGATTGGAATAACAGACATTCCATTCAATTGCTCCTCTTTGAAATATTCTCTTACAGAGCATATTATTCAGTTCACAAATAGACTCAATTTTTCGTTTGGCAGCATTGTTAAATAATCATTAAAAGCGTTAGCACCATTGCAAAAGCTCGCGATACACGCACATGGCAAACAACCACAAATAGAATAATGCAAATGCATTTTTCAGCAGCCAGGCAATCTCTAACTGGTGCAAGCATTGCAAGTTCAGACTACAGGAAGGCATTTGTTTATATGCAGCAATAGCAGAACATAACACAAGCATTGTAGAAAGAAATATCTTCCGGGCTGTTATGCCGTGGTCTGCTGGAGATCTGTCTTCCAGACGTTTCGTCTACAACTGCGGTAGACATCCTCAGTGGCGTTGTCGAAGTCTCCTCGTGGAAGGTATCACTGCGACTGATGCGTCGACTGTCTGTGGGGCTCCATTTATACCATGTGGAACGTGCGCTGATTGGCCCGGGGCGTCCAGAGGCGTGGTGGCTGGTGGAGGGGGTTCTATCTCTCTTATGCTACTGGTCTCTTCTGATTGGCTTACCTTGCTATCCTGCTTCTTATGATGTTCTATGACCGGATGCCAGTTGCTGTTTAATCTTAAGGCCTCTTCCTTCTTATTAAAGTTGTTAGGGTGCTTGTAAATTTCAATAGCCTCTCGCTGTAGTCGGGCATGGTAATGTATGGTAGATGCAAGGATGCGCGTATCCTGGAACTTAATACTGTGTTCACCGACTGCATTAATGGCATGTTCAGCAACCGCAGACTTGTCAGTTTGGCCCAGGCGGCAGCTTCTTTTGTGTTCCGTGAGTCTGGTCTTAACACTGCGCTGAGTAGTTCCAATGTATACTGAGCCACAACCACACGGAATACTGTATACTCCAGCCGATGACAAAGCTTCTTGGGGATCCTTGGGTGATCGTAGTAAACTGCTTAACTGTCTGGTGGGTTTGAAGATCGTCTTGACATTATGTCGCTGTAATATGCGATCAATTCGGTCGGTGACATTTTTTAAATATGGTAGGAACACAATGCCCTTACTTTTGGGCTGATCTGGATTCCGGATGACAGGTTGAGTCTTGGGAGGCTGGCAAGCTCTTCTTACTTCTTGGATTGAATAGCCATTGGAAAGTAATGCTTGTTCTAAGTGGCCAAGTTCTTGTTTTAAGAAGTGCGGCTCACAGATACGGGAAGCACGGG
Organism: Tenodera sinensis; assembly: GCA_030765045.1. NCBI lineage: Eukaryota > Metazoa > Arthropoda > Insecta > Mantodea > Mantidae > Tenodera > Tenodera sinensis. The sequence continues at coordinate 119,942,133 of CM060971.1, read as the reverse complement.
TTGCAAGCGTCTTGATCATTGCACGCTTCTGTCTGGGATGATGATTGGACTGTTTCTTTAAGTAGCGGTCAGTATGGGTAGGCTTGCGGTAGACCGTGTGTCCAAGTGTCCCGTCGGCCTTCTTGCTAACCAAGACGTCCAGAAACGCTAGTTGTCCATCCTTTTCTTTTTCCATTGTGAACTGAATGCGTTGATTGATGCTGTTCAGATGTTGAAGGAAGTCCTGAAGGGCGTTCTCTCCGTGGGGCCATATGACGAAAGTGTCGTCTACATATCGGAACCAGACCAATGGTTTTTGTGCGGCCGTTTCTAGGGCTAAGGTTTCAAAATACTCCATGTAGAAATTAGCAACCACAGGACTCAGGGGACTGCCCATAGCGACACCATCTAGCTGTTCGTAGAAGGACTGGTTCCACTGGAAATAAGTCGTGGACAGCACATGGTGGAAAAGTGCAAGTATATCATCGGAGAAAATGGGTTTCAACTGCTCAAGGGCTTCATCGACAGGAACCATGGTGAAAAGTGATGTAATGTCAAAGCTGACCAGTAGATGTTGAGGTAGTATGGTTACACTTTGCAGCTTCTGAATGAAGTGGGTCGAATCCTTGATGAAAGAATCCGTCGTACCAACATGTGGTTGTAATAAACCGGTTAAGTACTTGGCTAAGGCATAGGTAGGAGATCCAATAGCGCTGACAATGGGCCTTAGTGGTATATCCGGTTTGTGGATTTTGGGTAAGCCGTAGAGACAAGGAGGCTGTGCTTCAGATCTGGTGATTCGGCGTTTGTCTTCTGTTGGCAGGGAAGAGCTTTTAATAAGCAGGTTCGTTTTCCGAAGAATACGTGCTGTGGGATCTCATTGAATTTTGCGATATGTTTCTGGTTTCAGAAGATCCAAGATTTTCTGCTGGTAGTCACGTTGGTTCATAATTACCGTTACATTCCCCTTGTCCGCAGAGCAGACAACGATGTCCTTGTTGGTGTTGAGCTTTTTTATTGCGCTCCTCTCTTCATGAGTTAAATTATTAGGTGGAGCCTCGGCACATTGAAGAATCCTAGCAGACTCCCGACGTATCTCATCAGCTGTTGTTCTCGGAAGGCCTCGTATCCCTGACTCGATGTTAGCAATTATGTCCTCAACTGGTATAGTCGGAGGGACCACTGCGTAGTTGGGTCCTTTGGAAAGCAGGGAAGTATCGGCTGGTGACAATTGATGATCCGACAAATTCACAACGGTACGACTTGTATCCTGTGGAGTAGGTCATATGTTGGCAGTCGAAAGACGTTCAAACTTTTTCATGTGGTGCATGGTGGTGCTGTTCTGGTTGTAAATCATGGAACTATATGTAATTCTATCTGTGTTATCCCAATGAGATTTGTGAAGGGAATTACTGAGCCGAAGATGCAAGGCAAGAAGTTGACCATTGTTGTAAGCAAGTTCACGTCTAATCTGGTGAATACGTTCCCGAAGCAGGGCGTGCTCGGAGCGGTTGTAGATGCAATTAGCGCTAGCTGTTTGAAAATGCCGCTTTTGTCGGAGGAATTTTGGAATGATTCCTGAGTCGCGGCAGCGCAAAAGGAAAGTTAATGAACATTAAAGAGAAGATTTCTGCTTGCGAAGCACCTCTAGTCGACGAATCAATTTGTATATCTCCTCCCCGTAGAGGCGAGTCATAAAGCTACGTAGGCTTTCACAGCCGGCGTCTAAATTGTAGAAAGAAATAACGTCTGGAAGACAGATCTCCAGCAGACCACGGCATAACAGCCCGGAAGATATTTCTTTCTACAATTTAGACGCCGGCCGTGAAAGCCTACGTAGCTTTATAACACAAGCAGTATGTTACTACATGCTCCATATCGGCATGCATTTACCATTGCTATGGAAACTTCTTACCTCTAATATGTGCTTTTTGTTGCTGTGACATGCATCCAGCCCCTCCAATTCATTTCCACATTTTTGCCATGTCAAGCCCCTTCTTCATTGGTGCAGAGTATAGCGTAACAAAGTTCAACAAACCTGTCATTCTCTTTCGGTCCAGTTCAATACGCAACAGCCACGGTGAAATGCGCGTCGGATCAAAGTCAGGCATCTCATAATAAACGTTGACAAACTCCTGATCTTCTGCAATCACTGTGTTCTGTGGATCTGGGTCATAATAAATTGCAGTGTTGGCTGTTACCTGGGGAAAACAAATATATGCAAATATCATGAAAATCTATCTTTTGCCAGTTCACTTTATAAGGTTAGAATCCAAACCAATATACAGGATGACAAATTTACAACTTCATCAATCCTAATATTAACATCAAACACTTGTGCTGGGTGTTAAGTTACATAGATATTATGTATAATGGTATTGGAAGGGGTAAACCCAGCTTTTACTCTGCTTATTTCACCTTTTTAATATGTAGCTGTCTATTTTAATTACAAACGTCAATTTTTGCCTTTTTAAAACAAATTTAACTTTTTCCATTTTTTATGATGAAGGATGGACAGCATTCTTTATTATTTATTTATGCCAACAAACTTACTGTTGGTGTTTTTAAACACACAAGCCGTGTGTGGGCAAAGTTTAAGAGGTAGAACTGGAACTTAAAAATTCAATGCCACAGCTGGGATTTGAACCACAGACCCTCTGCTTACTAGGCACGTGCTCTAACCATTAAGCTACTGTGACAACCTGCCAGAATGACATTGAATTCTCAAACCAGTTCGTATTTCTCCTGGTAAAGTACTTGCAATAGTAAGTCACCATTGTCTCTGATGTGTGCCTTTGTGGTTTCCCAGAAGAAATACGAACTGGTTTGAGAATTCAATATCTTTCTGGCAGGTTGTCAGTCGCTTAATGGTTAGAGCACCCACCTAGTAAGCAGAGGGTCTGTAGTTCAAATCCCAGTTGTGGCATTGAATTTTTAAATTCCAGTTCTACCTCTCAAGCATCCTTTACATTGGAATGTGGTCATCTTTGCTGTCTGTTAGTGTTCAGCCTTCTCCATTCACCATATACATTTCTGCATCAATTTCAAAAATAATTAAACATATTATCAAAAGTTGGCTAAATTTGCAACAGGTTTCATTACTTAAACATTTAAATCACAAAAATCGATCTTTGCTAACATTACCGTTTCACAAATCTGTATTTTACTTTCTAGTTTGTTTTTTCTCCAATCATATCCTGAATAAAGAATAGGTTTGTGGAGCACTACTGTTCATTACGGTGGATTCATGTGGCCTAAAATTATAAATATTGGATCACAACTGTTTAAAGCAATGTTATATCTTGAGAGGTAGAATCAGGACTGAAAAATTCAATGCAATAGCTCGGATTTGAACCACAGACCCTCTGCTTACCAGGCGGGTGTTCTAGCCATTCAGCTAATGTTGTTAGCTAATGCTGGATTTCTGACAATGAAGTCATTAATCCTCTTGCTCTCCAATATTTTTCACTGATGGATGGGGCACTAGAAGTGGCCGGGCATATTTGAAGGTGGTCTCGATCCATTTCCTCTTGCAGATCACATAGAGGACAGAGTAGTGAAGAATATATCCCTATTCTGTTTAAATGTTTTGCCAGAAAATCATGTCCTGTAATCAATCTGAAGGTTGCAACTGCCGTTTTTTGAGGATACTCAGGAATTACTGTTTGAATGTTTGGTAGTTCCCATCTTTTATTCTTTGATTTTTCATAGTAATATTTTGCAATAATTTTTTGAATTCAGAGTTGACTAATCTTTTAGCTGCATAAAATGGTAGATTAACTATAGATTTCTGCACATTGCCGGTACCCTTCTTTGCAAGAAAATTAGCTTTCTCATTACCACTCAGTCCACAGTGAGCTGGTACCCATTGGAAGACTAGGTGTTTTTTAAGTGCTGTTAGATGGGTAAGGATTTTCCAACATTCTATAATTGTTTGGTTTTTTGGTGACAACTTGGAAGTAATTGCTATAAGTGCTGCCCTGGAATCTGAGAGAATAACTGCTTGCTGAAAATATGAAATTCTGTACAAAACATTCTGTAGGGCCATGTAACAACCTGCCAGAATGACATCAAATTCTCCAACCAATTTGTATTGTTACATCTTGCCTAAATGGAAATCATTATCACCATGAACGGTCCTGGTAATTGGAAACACTTTGGTACAACAATCACATCTGCTAAGTTCTAACATTAGCATTTTAGAAAATGAGGGAATGAGGGTCGTCTTGCATTTAGGTAATCCTGTATTCTGATTGAGCGTTTATTAACTTCCGATAAAATGCAATGTTAAAACTGTGTCTACAGTCGAGTGCTCCTAATCCCAGGTTTGATTTCTGTAACCAGAATCATTCCTTATCCGCTAAACATGTGTTCAATAGTAGATAACTAATGTTCAGAGACCCTACACATCAGTATTTTCTAAAGTCAAAGCCAGCCAAGTGTTAATCTTAAGATGGTGTTTTCAGCAAATTCTTACCTTCTTCAATGTGGTGTGTTCCAAACGGCAGAGGACGTTCTTTGCTTTTTCTGCATCTCGGGCTGCAGCACCCGTTAAGAACACTGTTAGTGAAGGAGCCTTAGGTTTCTTACTGATGTTAATAATTTCCTTCAGACGAGGCACACCCAGTGTTACGTTCTTGGACGACACACCAGCAAAATGGAAAGTGTTCAGTGTCATCTGAGTGGCCGGTTCACCAAGTGACTGGGCAGCCAAGGCACCCACCATCTCGCCAGGACTGCACTGTAACAAATTAAAGTACCCCTTTATAACAAAGTACCCACTCCTTTCTGCTAAATCCCTATTCATTATCTTTGAGAGGTAGGTGATTGGACGGGACAGGCTATCTCGTTCGCAGGTGAGAGAATCAGCTAGCTGTCAAGTGCCAGGTTAATTCTCGCTGACTGTAGTAGTCTGCGTTTTCTTTCAAGAACTTTCAGCTGATAACTAATAGAAATGAAGCTTATAGTCTCTAAGATTTATTAAAACCTTTAGAATTGTATTGCTTCACTGTTAATCCTTCAATTTTCCATAATATAGCACTTTTATACCATTTACGTTTTTAGCAATAAGATATTGAATGCTGCTTTTCTCACCTGCGCTTGTTGGAATCTTGTCTCAATTTCACCAATAAGCCACTCAAATGCTTCTGATGACAAACGGAACTCCTCTGATACACATTTTGTGCATAAGGTGGATCGTACCAGACACTGGAAAAGTAACGTGGCATTCTCATTGGCCTGTTTGCTGAGGTGATCATCCCCTGCCACTATTATACACTTCTTTAACAAATCTGTTACACCTGCAACACAAGCCAACAAATATGCTATCATAGTATAACATAAAAATCTTTTCTTCTAGATTTATGCCATCCAAATATGTTTGAGGTACTGTTATGGGCCAACTAAATGACAAAGACAATCACAGTTTTAGCTTTTCACTCTTATTGGTTGGTTTCCCCTTTAATTTGATAAGTATTTTATCATTATAATTATGTTATATTTTAAATATATTTTTAAAACTGGTACTGCCTCTGACATTTTGTACTGTGAATTATAAACCACTTCACCGAACAAAAAACAAAAAAAAAAAAAAAAACTCCCACACAATTTAAACCAAAAAGGTGAGTCAATAAATAACACTACACAATACTTATAATTTACCAGAACATGTTTTGGAAGGCTTGACTTTCCTCCATTATCAACCGGACATCAACTAGTTCTCCCTGGTGTGGATGGCAATGTCAAATCACTATTCCCCAGTATACCAATAAAACAACTCTCACCATGATCAAAAACTGGCTCACATCAATTGGTATATCATCACCAGAAATTACAGACTACATAGAACTCGCCAAATTATGTACACAACAAAATTTCATCTCTACAGAATAGGTATCTCAGCCTCACCAATATGTGTCCTGTGTAACGATCCAGCAGAAATGAATGAAGAACACTTGAAGACCTGTGAAGCATTAAGATCAGAAGAAACTACAGTTCAAAAGTATTGGAAAGCACGAATGCTAATGGCTTCATTGCCAGATGCAAGGCACTAGAAAACAACAACAACATTTCTTCCAGTTCCAGACAAAATATTTGCGTCAAACTTCAGGTTTAGCAATGGGCAACCCTCTCTCACCCTTCTTGCCAGATATTTACACAAACGCATTAGAAATAAGGATCACTAAACATTTCCCATGGATGTTCAAACTGGCAGCGGTACGTAGATGACATTTGCAATAGTCCCAAAAAACACATCAGTGATACTCTAAAGCTCCTAAACATCCAGGAAAATAAGCATAAACTTCACTGTGGAGTTGGAAAGTGATGAGAAATTACCATTTTTGGATTTATAAATAATTAAAATCAAGAACAGAATAAAAAGTAGGAACAAGTTAGAAACTAAAAGCTTCACTAAAACCTTTGAGAATGAGTTGGAGTCAACTCGAAACATGTCAGCATCAAAGAGCTTGCAATATTACTAAGATAAGTGAAGTTTTTAGTTTCTAATTTGTTCTTACTTTAGATTCTTGTTGCTTCACTGTTAATAGCTTCATTATTTCCTTAAGAACAGAATAAACAGAAAAAAGACTTCCCCAAATCATTAGTAGACAAAAAAAGTGAAGCAAGCAAAACAAAAAGTTACTAAAAGAAACTACAACTCATAGCAGCAGAAACAAAATTTACATTAAAAAAATTCACATTCCATCCTTGGGCCTTCAAAAAATTCAAAAAAAGCTTTCAAAGAACATAACATTGAGCTAGCACCAGTAAACCACTACTCCATAGAAAATCTACTGAACTCAAACATCAAAGATGCCATTCCACCCAATAAAAGATCCAGCATTTACCAAATTGAATGCAGTAACTGTGATAAAGGAAAAACCAAAAGAAATTTAGAAATAAGATCCAAGGAACACTTTAGAAACGTTGGAAAAATCAGCAGTTGCCAACCACTTCTGGACAGAAAACCACAACATAAAGCCATAACTGAAGCTCCTCGAACACATAACAGGAAAACAAGAGCTGTCCACATAGGAACAAATCTTCATTTTGAAAATGGAAACGGAGTATTTAATTTCAACATCCCCGAGAAAGATATTGTCAGCAAGTTCCTTGAACCACCACCAGAGGAAACATTGCCATCCACACCAGGGAGAATGTCTGGTTGATGAGGAAATGTCAAGCCTTTGAAACACGGTAAAATATAAATAAGTGTTGTGTAGTGTTATTAATCGACTCACCTTTTTGGTTTAAATTGATTATTACAATACTGTTTTAAAACTTCCACAGACAGAAGGTAACTCCTACACAGTTTGCAGGAAAGAGGTACACTCAGCCCTATAAATTGATACTACTGTTAAGTATGGCAGCTTCTGTGTGTTCAAGATAGTGGTTTCTTTCTTCACAAATATGTGATTTTGCAAGTTATTAATTTCCCCATTTTTGCTTTTTATAGCTTTTTGTGGAATGACATTCTCAGGTATTCAACTACTAAATAAGGCTACATTAACCGTTAGGATGATAGAAACAAATTCACCGTACATCTACTTTAGTATTAATATGATTCTTTTTAAAAAGTAATAGCTAATAAATGTTAATTGAAAGGTGGCAAGGTTAAAAAAAGTGTAAGTATCAATGGTTTGTTGACTGATAATGAAGATGCTGGTCCTCAAAGTGGCTACAGATAAAAAGTAGGTGAAACAAAGTGCCTATAGGCCGACTCCAATACTTCTGCAAATCACATAAAATTTTTTGGTGTTAATATCACTGTATATGTTACATGGGGTTATTAATACACCTATAATTTTAAAAATTTGTTTGACGAACTATCTGGCATGATACCATTTATATGTGCAAAATGGAACTAAAGATTGTGCTTGTAATTAACTGAACATTAACTGAACCAGAGTTGCTTTGAGATTGGCAGTGCAATCTGAAGGATATAGTTCAATGAAATACCTATATATATATGAATGTCTAAAGTATGTGGTAAAAAGCCACAAAGAGGATAGAAATGCAAATATTCGTGAACATGACACTCGAACAAAGAAAAACTACTTCAGGGACAGGTTAAGAGGCTCATTAGAAAACAGATGTATCGAAACCAATGCAAAAGAATTATACGATCACTTTACCACACTGGATTAAGGAAATAAATGAGGAACAAACAAAACTAAAACAAATTAAGTCTTATCTGAGAAAAAATGTTTTCTATACACTAGAAGAATATAAAAGGGCAAAACTGTATATATAGAAAACAGTACCCCTCCTCATAACATTTGTTATAAATTGTTATAGGGTAAATTGGTTGCAGTGTAAATAATTTGTTATATTGTAAATAATGTTATACCTTTTTTCATATGATGAACCTTGTAAAACTATTACAGTTGGTGAATAAAGCTGAATGAATGAAAACGTACCATGTATGACCCTAAGAGGACTGAGGTCAGTTGGTGCACGCTTGTTAATGTGGAAGATCTTCTGTACGTTCCAAATCATGCGCTGTAGATTGCATGGCAGTACAACTTGCCTCTCTCCGCTGGGGAAGATCTGTCGCAGCGCCTCACGATCTTTAACTAGTTGCTCCCACTCTCGTTCCAGTTCTGATATCACGTCTCCACTTCCCATCAGTTCCTTCAGCACATCCTCATTGAAGATACGTCTTAGGTATCTGTTGGCATCAACATAAATGTAATTCAGACACAGTTCGCAAACAAAATATATTTTTAGTCTCTTGCCTCACAAATAATTACCAACTATTCCTACACAATATGGAGTTTAATTTTTGGCCTTTTAATAAAACCAATTTAAATTTTGAGGATATGTTTAACAGATTATTAAATTACTTTTGCTTGTTTTCTTGAAAAACTGTTGTTCAGGCTGTCCTTGAGAAAAACCATATTTCCAAAGTTTAAGAGGTAGAACTGGAACTTAAAAATTCAATGCCACAACTGGGATTTGAACCACAGACCTTCTGCTTACCGGGCGGATGCTCTAACCACTTTGCCCACACACGGCTTGTGTGTTTAAAAACACCAACAGTAAGTTTGTTGGCATAAATAAATAATAATTACCATATTTCCAAGTTTGTCATTTACAATAAAGGTTGGTTCACAACCAACGACAACAGGAACCATAACCAGAACGAGAGACCTGAAATACATGTATTCAAATGGGAGCATTCACAACCAATGCTAAAGCCTTCCCGGGATCTGGGAACAGGAACAAGACTTGGCCAAGATTCAACTTTTGTGTTCCCGTTAACGAGCACGGCATATTAAATCTGTTAGGTGCATATTAAAGACTTCTTTCTTCAAGGTAGAAATACTTCAAGGTGGCCGAAACAGCTGTTAGAGCTCTCGCTATTTGCATCTCTGGGAAAATCAAACCAGAAATAATATTAACAGTGCATCTCTCACAATTTCTCGCAATCAGAAATATCACTGAAGCTTCCCGTTATCTTGCAACTGGAAATATGCAATAATTTCAGGTTTAGATCTTCACTTTATCAAAAATTGGCTCAATTGGAGAGGAGGTTAACATTTTTCCTTACATCTAAGGATGTAAGCGGTGAAACAGTATCTGGTACAAGGTGTCCTTTGTAGTCTGGAGGATTTTGAGCTTGAGTTTTAGATGAGGGTTTGTAGATAGATTGTGCCTGTGAATATTATGTATGTAAGTACTATATTTTGTAAGTAGTTTTTTTGGTGACACAACCACAACATGTATATGTTTTATGGTTGAAATAAATAAATAAATAAATAAATGACATCCCAATGCACAATATGCACTATTTATTCCAATTGTCGTTAGCAGGCTTTTGTGAACCAACTATTACCATTGGACAACGGACAATTGTGAACGAGACTTAAACCAAAAATGGAAGAATGAATGCTTCCTACTACTGTAAAGGGCAGACATGCATTGGGGGCTTCAGGGAGTCCACATCAGATTTTGTGCTTTTCCCTTACTCATGTCACTACTTTTCTAAATTACTTGGGCCAAGCATCTCAGACTTCAGGATAACATTCCAAAAATTTCAAACTAGTAGGTTATAAACTAATGTAAAGAGCATTTTAAAGAGTGAAAAATGCTGAAGGAAACTGAGAAAATGTTTAAGTCCAACATTTGCTTTATCCTAATGGTATAGAACCAGAGAAAGAGCCATTTGTGCCTTTAAAATGTATTATATAAAATACCAAGTTGAAATATGACAAACTCACCTCTCATTTGTAGGGTCAAACTTGAACTTCTTCTCAAAAGCCTTGTTTGACAGTTTGATTGTTGGCAAACTCTGAAACTCTACTGTCTCTCCACACAGTCCATCCTCGCCATATCGCAACTGGATGAGCTGGCCGACAGAGTTACGAACTGTACCATCATAGTGCACCATCACAGACTCCATAGCCTTTATCAACCTACGCTGGATATAACCTGCAACATCAATTTCAACTTGCACTTTCTTTCACTCATGTGCCAGAACAATTTAGTTAATTATCGACAGCTATTCACTGACATACTCAAGCCTAGTCAACTGCCTGCCTCATACATAAGGACACAATTTTATGGTGAATAAAAATTGTCATGTTGGTATAAAAAGAAGGCTCAAAGTGGGATAAACGCAGTGAAAAAAATCTGATGTGTTGCACTCACATGACTTTCTCTACTCTTGTACTAACCATTCTTACAAACTTTTATTCCTATATCTTCATGTTAGTTGAGATAAACATTTGTACAAATTATCTTATTGCTTATTTCCTTGTAGGTACAAGGGGAATATTAGAATACAGTAGGCTTTGTGCGATAGTCAAATGTTTTAAAGCTTTGAGATTCCATTCTCTTTGCACACTTAACATATTAAAAAATGAACAATGTTAAATTTTGCGAAAGAAACTGACACACATAACAAGGAATGTCTCCGAAATGGTTCACCCTACAAGAAAATTTATTGAGACATAAATTGTGTATTTTAGCAAGATCTACATTTTTTGTACAGTAAGATTTGGTCTATCTTTAACGCTTTGCCAGTTATGCAAAAGTAATCCAGAGTAAATACGACTACAGGGCTATAGCCAGAAAATTCAAGATATACATTTCATTTGTCATAAAAATACCCCAAACATATGGCATTTTAATCAAAATCGTTAGAGCCATTTTCAAGAAAATCAAAATTTTTGAAAAATCTTCCATGTAAAGGGTAGTTTAGGGTGGGACTATTTTCTTCAAAATCTTCGTGTCGCATCCTTGAAAGGCATTAAACTTAAATACCAACTTTGGTTTTTAACCCACTTTTCATTTTTGAGTTATACTGTCCACAGACACACACAAACACACAGACCTTTTTCTAAAAATGCTTTTTTTCTGGATTCAGGGGGTCTTAAAACATATATTTCTGGTGAAATCTCGGCATCGAATTTTTGAGTGGAATACAATACTTCCCCTACTTACCAGTAGAGAAAGTAAAAATAGCAAATATTGCCGTTATAATTTACATTTCAAATGTTATATGTAGCACATTCATTGAAACAACCAGCATGGTTTTTAAGTTGGCTGCTGTAATATTAGTTCTTTTATCTGACAAAATATTCTAGACTGGAAGAGCTCCTTCACAAGCACCATTAGAAATGGAAATTTAGCTACATAGACTGTGGTTCGCAGCATGAAAACCACTTAATTTTGCTCATAGGCCTCTATATCAAGCTTGAGGTTTTTTTTTGTTGTTTTTTTTTTTGCTGTAAATCTAGGGCACGGGATCACCAGCTTTAATTCCTTTCATTATATGTTTGTGTGTAGAGAATAATCACTGCGTTATCTGAGAGGTTTATATTAACAAAGATAAAGTGCAGGTCAACGTTTTGAGCAGCACGATTATAGCAACGCTTGCCTGCCCACCACTAGTTGTGTCGTGGTCTTCAAATGTAACAGTGTTGTGAACTGGTTCCCACCAAATTAAATTAAGCGTATAAAATGTTAAAAAGCTCTTCAAATGCCGAACATAAAACCAACTTCAAGTGCTAGATTAATTAATTTACAGAAAGAGTTTTTGGGTGATTTAATATCTACAGATAATAGGGCACTGTTTTGTGGAGTGTGTGAGAAAAATGTAGGGAGTTTGAAAAGACTTCAAATAGTTCAACACATAAATACAGCAAAACATAAGGAGAATTTAATCAGAAAACTCCCAAACAAAGAACCTGTTAAAAAACAGATAGTAAGAGTGTTTAGGAAGTATGCTTACTGAATTTTCCCATGACTTGTGCCAAGCATTTTCAGCTGCTGATATTCCCTTGTTCAAAGTTAATAATCTGACATTTAAAAACTTTCTTGCCAAGTACACTCGACAACATGTGCCTGAAGAAAGTACACTGCGTAAGGCTTATGTAGGACATTGTTACAATAACGTATTGTCAAATATACAAAATGAATTAGTGGATCAGTTTTTGTGGTTGTGTGTTGATGAAACTCCTGATTCTGAGCGTCGTTCTATTGCTAATATAATCTGGGTGCTTTAAATAATGAACAAAAGACTACACCTTATCTTAATGTGTGCGAATTGTCGGCCACTGACAACGTAACTGTGACCCAGTTTGTAATGGACTGTTTGAAATTACTATGGCCATGTTGAATCAAATACGACCGGTTACTTTTATTTGTTACTGATGCAGGTCCTTATATGGTAAAATCCAGTGAAAAATATTGGAGAGCAAAAGGATTAATGGCTTCACTGTCAGAAATCCAGCATTAGCTAACAATGACATATGGTAAAATCAGAACAAACTCTGAAAGGTATTTTTCCTAACTTAATTAATATAACTTGTTTGGCACAACTCTTCGTCGCATTTCTGAGACAATACACGATTCTTTCCCACTGGTAGATAGATTTGTGTCCAGTACAAAGTGAATTTGTGTTAAATCTCCCAAAAGAGTTAAGTTGTTTAGATCAACAGCACCTAATGTCCGACTTCCTCCTACACCAGCATTAACTCGATGGGGAACATGGGTCCATGCAGTTTTATATTATGCTGAGCACATAGAAATAGCCGAAGAGGTTGTTAATTCATTGGACTCGAAATATGCTTCATCAATAGAAACTGTGCAAAATATTCTGCCAGGCACTGGGTTAAAGAAGGATCTTAGTTTCATATCTGCCCATTTTTCTTTCTTACCAACAGCCATAACGGCATTGGAAGCTGTAGGATCCAGTTACTGTCTTTGAAAAAACAATATGTGATCTAAGTTCGGTTCCTGGTAGCATAGGACAAAAAGTGAAAGAGAAAGTGCATTATGTAATTTCAAAACATTCTGGTTATAAACAGATGTGCAATATTCGAGACATCCTCAAAAGGAAACCATCTGTCACACCAAGAGACTTGACTCTCTCTGTGAAGCAGTTAACATCATTTAAATATGCCTCGATAACATCTTGTGACGTGGAGAGAAGTTTTTCACGTTACAAAAGTGTTTTGCAGATGATGTTTCACAGTTGAAAATTTGTGCAAAGTGTTGGTTATGAACTGCAATTTAGCAGTTAATACTAGCAGCAGGACCACTTCTGCTTCTACCTTTAAGGAATAAGGTAACTTTGTTATTTATACTAACTTGTCTTTTCTACTGCAAAGGGACATTGTTTTAATTAAATAGTGCATATTTCTTGGCATATTTTCAAGTTTTTAACAGCATATTTGCATGCATGAACGTCCTAGTCATCCCATAAAAATTCTCCCGTTCTTAGGTTGTGTGTAAAATACAATAAATTTTCAACTAAAATAGGGCTGCATTTTAGCTTACCTTACAAGCAGTTTAAAAAACAAATATGGGAATTATTTGCATGTGTTTTTCAGTTGTATCGATTATTGTTATCTGCAAAATCATTATAACATTTGCAATTCTAGTCTTATATAGTAGACTAATATACTGAAGTAAGAAATTAGAAACTAAAAACTTCACTTATCTTAGTAATGTAAGCTAAAGCTATAGCTTTGAGAATGAGTTGGAGTCAACTCGAAATTTGAATCAGTTTTGCAACAAGAACTTGCAACATTGCTAAGGTAAGTGAAGTTTTTAGTTTCTAAGTTGTTCTTACTTTAGAATCTTGTTGCTTCACTGTTAATAGCTTCAATTTCCTTAATTAGTTTAATATACGTTTCATTTTTAGTTTTAGTTTCTTAATACTTTATTGTACTCTCTTTCTATTATATTAAAATTTGTTTAATTATCTTCCTTTCAAAGAAGTTTGAAAACAGTGTTGTTGTATTATTTATTTATGCCAACAAACTTACTGTTGGTGTTTTTAAACACACAAGCTGTGTGTGGGCAAAGTTTAAGAGGTAGAACTGGAACTTAAAAATTCAATGCCCGGCAAGCGGAAGGTCTATGGTTCAAATCCCAGTTGTGGCATTGAATTTTTAAGTTCCAGTTCTACCTCTTAAGTGTTGTTGTAATTAATTTAATTTAAAAGGTGAGTTAATTAATAACACTGAACAACACTTACAACATATTTTTCCGGGACGCGTTTCAAGGTAACTTTCCTCCATTATCAACTGGACAATAACTGGGTTTCCATGGTGCTTGATGGTGCAGATGGTGATGCTTCTTCTGGTGTTTCTTCTGGTGGCGGTTCGATGAACTTACTGAAAATGTCTCTGAGGAATGTCGAAATTAAATACTCGGTTTCTATTTTTTAAAATAAAGATTTGTTCCCATGTGGACAGTTCCTGTTTTCCGGTTATGTGCTTAAGAAGTTTCGGTTCTAGCTTTATGTCATGATTTTTTTGTCCAAAAGTGAAATGCAACCACTGATTTTTCTAATTGTTTACTCCTAATGTTTCTAACGTGTTCCTTGGATCTAATTTCTAAATTTCTTTTGGTTTTTCCTGTGTATACTTCATTACAATCACTGCATTCAATTTGGTATATGCCAGATTTTTTGTTAGGTGGAATAGCATCTTTGATGTTTGAAAGCAGCAGGTTTTTTATGGAGTAATGGTTTACTGCTGCTAGCTCAATGTTGTATTCCTTGAACACCTTTTTAAATTTATCAAAGGCCCATGGATGATATGTGAATTTTTTGAATATCATTTTTGTTTTTGCTGCTGTGAGAGTTGTAGTTTCTTTTAATAATTTTTTCTTTTCTGCTTGTTTTACCTTTTTATCTACTAATTCTTTGGGAAAGCTGTTTTTTTGTGCTATTTCAATTATTTTGTAATATTCTGTTTTATATTCTTCTGCTGAAAGAGGGATGTTCACCAATCTATGTGTTAAACTATTGAAAATTGCTTGTTTGTGGCTTCTTGGATTGTAACTATTAGCTTTTATGTAGTTGTCTGTCTGCGTTGGTTTTCTGTGAATACCGAAATTTATTCTAACCTTGTTTTTGATTAATTTTAGATCTAAAAATGGGAACAAATCTTTATTTTAAAAAATAGAAACCGAGTATTTAATTTCGACATTCCTCAGAGACATTTTCAGTAAGTTCATCGAACCGCCACCAGAAGAAACACCAGAAGAAGCATCACCATCTGCACCATCAAGCACCATGGAAACCCAGTTATTGTCCGGTTGATAATGGAGGAAAGTTACCTTCGAAACGCGTCCCGGAAAAATATGTTGTAAGTGTTGTTCAGTGTTATTAATTAACTCACCTTTTAATAGTTTCTTTGTATTCCTTCATGTATTCTTGTTTTGCATTTAGTCAAGCTTGTGTAAATAAATTCCATGTAGCTACTGTAATTGGAGTTTTCTCTGTTGTAGCACAAATGAATAAAGTTACCTCCAAACTGCTTGAAAACACACCAGAAGAGACAATGGCAGAACAATCTCTATCACAAGCACACCACAGCCAGCAACTGAGTTATCAAAACATTCCTTTTTTATACAAATTTAAGTGATGTAGTTTCCGTAAACCAACTTATATTATCTTTCAAGTGAATGTTGTGGCCACTGTTTCGACAATCTGATATGTTGCAATCACATCACTTGCACTAACCATTCTTACAAACTCTTATTCCTATATCTCCGTGTTAGTTGAGATAAACATTTGCACAAATTATCTTATTGCCAATTTTCTTATAGGTACAAGGGGAATATGGAAATACAGCAGGGTTTAAGTGATAGTCAAGTCTTTTAAAGCTGGTTGCTATATGAAGACTTTGAAATTCTGTTCTCTTTATACAGTCAAGAGATAAATTGCATAACAAGCTTCCATTTCAGTTAAATTGGTCTGTCATTGGACTACTTTTTGGGAGTAGGGGAGGCATACCAAACCTAACAGCTTCACATCTGAAAAGGCTGAAAATTCCTAAAAAATGGTTATATGATACTGTAATTGATATAAAAGATTCCTTAAAAATCCTACACCACCACTTACATTTTGTTTAAAAAAAATAAGTACGTATCACTGTATATAGAAAAAATAATTATATATGTTTCTTGATAGGTAACCATCCTTTTAATCATTTGATGTTTTGTTAGTTTGAACTTAACTACATTCTTTGCTACCTGTTCTTTTCTTATAATTAAGTTTGTTACTCTTAATTTGTATTGTAATTCAGGAGCCCTGTGGTCACCAATAGATATCGGCTGATAACCTTTGTTTGATTAAATATATATTGCAAAAGTCATACAAATAACACAGAATATCACCAAAATGGTTCACTCCACAAAAAGTGCATTTGTACACAACTTGCGTGTTTTAACAAGATCTACACTGTTTGTATAGTTAAGATTTGGTCAAACTCCTACAGTTTACCAGTTATGCACAAGTCATCACAAGTAAACAGGACTACATGGGCTGTAGTCAAACATGTCCAAAGTGGGTATAGGTTCACTCAAACACTTTCTGCAAATTATGTTTATCTTTGTTTATCTGCAATGTAGTAATATCTTCTTTCTAAAATGTATATGCAAAGAAAAGGTAACATTTTTAACAATTTAAACGACTGTGTACAGGATGAGTTAGCTTTCTTGCCCTCGATTGTCCTTATTGCCCTTTTCTGCTTTTTAAATATACAATCCGACATTTCACCCCAGAACATTAACAAGATGGTCTCTATTCAAAGAGAAGAGAAACTTCCTTACCAGTTTCAGCAGTTTTCACAGCAGTATCAATGAGACCTTCTCTGCCTCCCATAGCATGGAAGCAGACTTGTCATTCCCAAGAGAAACTTCCTTACCAGTTTCAGCAGTTTTCACAGCAGTGTCAATGAGACCTTCTCTGCCTCCCATAGCATGGAAGCAGACTTGTCATTCCCAAGAGAAACTTCCTTACCAGTTTCAGCAGTTTTCACAGCAGTGTCAATGAGACCTTCTCTGCCTCCCATAGCATGGAAGCAGACTTGTCATTCCCAAGAGAAACTTCCTTACCAGTTTCAGCAGTTTTCACAGCAGTGTCAATGAGACCTTCTCTGCCTCCCATAGCATGGAAGCAGACTTGTCATTCCCAAGAGAAACTTCCTTACCAGTTTCAGCAGTTTTCACAGCAGTGTCAATGAGACCTTCTCTGCCTCCCATAGCATGGAAGCAGACTTGTCATTCCCAAGAGAAAGTTCCTTACCAGTTTCAGCAGTTTTCACAGCAGTGTCAATGAGACCTTCTCTGCCTCCCATAGCATGGAAGCAGACTTGTCATTCCCAAGAGAAAGTTCCTTACCAGTTTCAGCAGTTTTCACAGCAGTGTCAATGAGACCTTCTCTGCCTCCCATAGCATGGAAGCAGACTTGTCATTCCCAAGAGAAAGTTCCTTACCAGTTTCAGCAGTTTTCACAGCAGTATCAATGAGACCTTCTCTGCCTCCCATAGCATGGAAGCAGACTTGTCATTCCCAAGAGAAACTTCCTTACCAGTTTCAGCAGTTTTCACAGCAGTATCAATGAGACCTTCTCTGCCTCCCATAGCATGGAAGCAGACTTGTCATTCCCAAGAGAAAGTTCCTTACCAGTTTCAGCAGTTTTCACAGCAGTGTCAATGAGACCTTCTCTGCCTCCCATAGCATGGAAGCAGACTTGTCATTCCCAAGAGAAAGTTCCTTACCAGTTTCAGCAGTTTTCACAGCAGTGTCAATGAGACCTTCTCTGCCTCCCATAGCATGGAAGCAGACTTGTCATTCCCAAGAGAAAGTTCCTTACCAGTTTCAGCAGTTTTCACAGCAGTGTCAATGAGACCTTCTCTGCCTCCCATAGCATGGAAGCAGACTTGTCATTCCCAAGAGAAACTTCCTTACCAGTTTCAGCAGTTTTCACAGCAGTATCAATGAGACCTTCTCTGCCTCCCATAGCATGGAAGCAGACTTGTCATTCCCAAGAGAAACTTCCTTACCAGTTTCAGCAGTTTTCACAGCAGTGTCAATGAGACCTTCTCTGCCTCCCATAGCATGGAAGCAGACTTGTCATTCCCAAGAGAAAGTTCCTTACCAGTTTCAGCAGTTTTCACAGCAGTATCAATGAGACCTTCTCTGCCTCCCATAGCATGGAAGCAGACTTGTCATTCCCAAGAGAAAGTTCCTTACCAGTTTCAGCAGTTTTCACAGCAGTATCAATGAGACCTTCTCTGCCTCCCATAGCATGGAAGCAGACTTGTCATTCCCAAGAGAAAGTTCCTTACCAGTTTCAGCAGTTTTCACAGCAGTGTCAATGAGACCTTCTCTGCCTCCCATAGCATGGAAGCAGACTTGTCATTCCCAAGAGAAAGTTCCTTACCAGTTTCAGCAGTTTTCACAGCAGTATCAATGAGACCTTCTCTGCCTCCCATAGCATGGAAGAAGAACTCTGATGGAGTCAGACCGGCCAGGTACGAGTTCTCCACAAAGCCTCTTGACTCAGGACCGTAGTCATCCTTGATAAAATGTGGCAATGTACGTTTGCGGAAGCCAAAAGGAATTCGTTTACCTTCAACGTTCTGCTGACCCACACAGGCAATAACCTGTATCAATCAAATTGCATTACATTTAATTTCAAACTCCATTTCCTTTTTTTCAACATTTTTCACTCATCAAAATGCTCCTTGGACCACAGTTTAAGTTATTAGCTTTAAATTGTAAAGAAAACTTCAGCAATTAGGCACTTAGAAACTACTGTGCACTAATTACCTTTTCTTCCCTTTAATTACTTAAAATCAAGAGATGCATACACAACAATTTCTTTGCATAAGCTCAAATTAAAAATTTGGGAGTAATATGATAAACTATATGGTCCAAGCAGAATTTTATATTACCATTTCAAAAAATGATTAACTATGAATAAAAAGTTAAATATCTTAACCATAGACAAAGTTCACTAAAATTTTGTATTGCTTGCCTCTGGTACAGAGGACCTGGGTTTGATTCCCGGTACCAGCATGGGCAATTTCCCCCCTGCTGGGAGGTCTGGCAGAAGATGCACCCAGCCTCGTTAGATCCTGGAGGGTACAATTGAGGAGCTATTTGACGGAGAAGTAGCGGCCCCAGGTGGCAAAGGCTGCATAACTGGCCAGGACTCAGGGCACTGACCACATCCCACCCTCCAGTACTGCACCCCACCACTGACGCTTGTAGTGGGGCAGAGGTGGAGGACAGCAAGCCCAGGCCCTTCCTGGGCTGTAGCGCTAGGGGTTTACTTTCTAGTGTGTTTAATATTCCAAGTGCATGGTAACAAATTCAAAGCTATCACAAGAAAGCCAAATTTTTTTGTCTAAACATCAACAAATATTCTGAAAAATAATTTTATAAATATAGGTATACTCTGTTCATCTAGAGATTAGAGGAGATGTAAACAAAGCCACGTGCGTTTTGACCACAGCGCGCCCTCTTGACGCTTTCGCCATGTAAATAGTCCCTTGAAGAAATACTGTTACTAAGGTCTAAAATGTCACTTAATGTTTGCTAAAGCATGAACTAAGTGTACTAAGCATAGCTAAAGTGTAAGAATACGCACTTACGTGAATCTGTAACCAGCCTAATTCATTCTGCGCGCGCATTATTCAGTATGACAGTAACATGGCGGAACAAGTGAGTGCTGTAAAACGTAAGCGCGGCAAAGCGTTGCGAAGTGGTGAAAAGACAATAATATTGAACGTGTTTAACAAGTTCTGCGAGAAATATCCCGAACTTGCTATCGAAGACGTGATAAAATTAACATTCGAGTTCACCGGTGTGTCAGTTGCAAGTATTTACAGCACACTCAAAGAGAAATCATCAGTTGGTGAAGATCCCAGCCAAAAGCTTCCACGTGCCAGATAAATGGTGGATGTAGTTTGCAACGAATTTGTGAGTGTGAGATCTGCAATCCGTCGAAAAGTTCGTCTGTCAATGAATCCCCACCTTAAACAAAGTGCTGTTGGCAGTTAACTCTGAACCCGATCTTCCAGATTTAAAACTAACCTCCCTCCACAAGCTGCTTCTGGAGATTGGCTTCGAGATTGTGAGCAGGAAATGAAAAAGTGTTATTGTGGACAGAGATGACGTAAGTAGCAGTTAATTTCCATGTGCTACATGTTATTTGAATCAAGTAAATATATCCTTTTAGTAGTGTAAAATGCATATTATACCTACGCATAGCGGTAGGTAACTGTGTTGCGTCATTGTGAATGCACGTGGCCGCGGAGTGATACAAACCGGTGCTTTGTTTATATCTCCTCTAATCTCTTGATGAACAGAGTATATAATATTACATAAATTACAGAG
The DNA here is from genome assembly GCA_030765045.1 of Tenodera sinensis. Classification (NCBI taxonomy): domain Eukaryota; kingdom Metazoa; phylum Arthropoda; class Insecta; order Mantodea; family Mantidae; genus Tenodera; species Tenodera sinensis. Next base: position 119,921,502 of record CM060971.1, on the reverse strand, counting down.
ATCGTCTCCTTAGTGTGGTGGTAATGCTGCTGCTTGGGAATTTTCTCCCGCTGGGAGACCTGGTCCAGGGTGCAGACCAAAGCAGCCCCTGGCCAGGAGGGACCGGGGTAGTGACCACATTCCCCCTCTAGAACTGCAACCCACCAATCACATCTCTGGATGTAGTGATCAAGCAATAGGACTTGGCCCAGATGGGCTGTTATGCCATGACTTTTTTGTTATTAAATTATACAACACACTACCAGCAAATATTGATGAAATAACATAAAACAATTTAATGGAGAAGTCAAAGCCTCTGTACTACAACATATGTTTCATTCAGTGAACGAATATATAAATCATTGTAAATAATGTATATTGGGAACTTGAAACTCCTGTTTTAGAAGTTATTTTCTGATGAAGCATAATATGATCCAAATGGTGAGTAAACAACTTTAATATAACAGGTGCTGTTAAACTTCAATTCTCTTGCTATTCCCAATCCCTGTAAACATGCTTTTATCATAATTCTGTAATAACAACACTCCTTTCAGAGGTAGAATGCGAACTGAAAAATTCAATGCCACAGCTGGGATTTGAACCAGAAATCCTCCACTTTGGTATTGAATTTTTCAGATCCCATTCTACGTCTCAAACATTGCCCACACATGGATTGTGTGTTTAAAAAACACCAACAGAAAGTTGGCATAAATAATAATAGCACACCTATTTCTTTATTTACCTGAGAGATATTAATGTTGGAGCCTTTAGATCCTGACACCACCATAGCCTTCAAGTTGTTGTATTCTGTCAGAGATTTCTTGGCAGAACCACCAGTCTTGTCTCGAGCATCGTTTAGGATGCGGTTTACCTGCAGGTAACAAATCACAAATCAATAATACTGATCCACACAGTTCTATCTTACATGATATACACCATCCTTAAAACAAACAAACAGAATATATGGTTTGTCTCCAAAATATATAAAAAAACATTAATTTGACTTAGTTTTTGTTTATAGTTGATTTTGTTTGCATTGCTTCATTGTTCAATTGCTCAGAATATTGTTTATTAGTATCATAATTGTTGATTATTATGTTTTGATTTAATGTATATAATTTTAAGGATTATTTTAAATGTAATACCAAAAATGCTAGGAAGTTAGATTGAGATCACTTTCTTAACATTTTGGGAACTATGAAAATATACAGAAAATGGCATTGTAGAGGATGCTATAAAATATACATACTTGTGAATGAATATATATGCTTAGCAAAACATGTGGAAAATTCAATCACTCTCTTGGCAAGCAGCATCCACTGAAGTAAGACGTATTTTAATAGTGAGCCATAAAAGACAGCAAAAATGAAATATTGATTGACAATATATAGCGGAAATGTGCTGGCCTATCACAGCACAACAGCATCCCTCAGAGGCACATGAGGGGAAGGTCGGTGGATCTAAATACCACCTATTTAGTCCTCCCGGCTAGGTCCGATGGACCCGTTGACCAACGATAGGTGTGGTCCTCCTTGCAAAATGGGGGTTTAAGTCGGGTGATGTAACTGCCACATTGTAAAACTGGTGCCCGTTAAGAAAACAGTTACATGAAAGCCACATACATGAATATGAGTCCTAAAGATAAACATTCCGGAGTTAAAACTGTCCCCCAATCGGATCTCCGGGTGGGGACATCTTTAGGGAAACTTCATCACAACAATTCCAATACTTTAAGAATGCTACAATGGAATGCAGGAGGCATGTCCCAGCCTAAAAAACAAGAGCTGATGAAAATATTAAAAAACCAAGATATAGATGTCTTCACAGTACAAGAAGCCAATATATCAGAAGAACAGGAAATATACTTTGAAATGGATCAGTAAACTACACATATACTTCCAAAGGCTCGTCAAATAGCAAGTGGTATTCTTACAGGAATTAAAAGAAATATGAAAGCTACTATCCAAATCCAAAAAACAATGGAAGAACAAGATAAATCAGAAATAGTTAAAATTAAAGCATGGAAAAGTAACTACCACTATAGAATTTACAGTATCTACAATCCTCCAGACAATACACTAGATCTAAATTCTATTCCCATAGAACCCAAAAGTATTTTAATAGGTGATTTTAATGCACACTCCCCTAGGTGGGGCTACAGAGATATAAATTCAGCAGGAAGAGTCATAGAAGACCTATTAAACTCATCAACAATGGAATTAATATTTAATCCAAATGATCCACCCACTTACCTTCATTATAATGGTTCGGGTACAAATCCTGACCTTCTGATGGTGTCATCTGACATAATTGACAATACAAAAAGAGAAATAATAGAAGACCCAGGTTCAGGCCACAGAATCACCATAAACTCCATAAGAGGTCTAATAAATAAAAGTAACAAACCAATAGTTAAAACTTCTTGGAATTTTAAAAAAGCAGATTGGTCCAGTTTCCAAAATGAGATAGAAGGGAAGTGTAATATACTGTTAGAATCAGAGTTCAAGTCAACAGATGAAATGAATAAAAAAATTTGTGAAATATTATTGACAGCAGCCAAAACACATATCCCCAAAGGAAAGTTAAAGAAATATAGCTACTTTTGGTCTCCATCTTTATCTAAGTTAAAACACGAAAGAAATATAGCAAGAGTCAAAGCCGAAAGAACCAAGTGTCCAGAAGATGTACAAAACTGGAGAAGAAAAGCAGCCATTTTTAAGAAAGAATTAATTACAGCAAAAAGGGCCAGTTTCACAAATTTTGTAGAACATATGGACTATAGGAAAGATGGAAATAAAATATACAAATTACTTAATAAAACAAAATTATCAAAAAATACAACTGAACCATTAAAATATAATAACAAAAGCTTAACTACAGATAGGGAAATAGCAGAATCCCTTAACAAGTTTTATGCTCAGTCACAAAGAATACCCCAAGTGTATAAAAAACAAGATAAGGCTATCCAAAAAACTATCAGAGAAACTAGTAAGCCAAAAGGTATACAAAATGATATTTTTATTCAGGATTTTAATGAAACAGAACTGGATTTAGCAATAGAACAATTACAGAACAAAAAATCTCCTGGACCTGACAAGATCCACCCAGAGTTTATTAAACACCTTGGCAGGAAAGGAAAAGAAATCCTACTTAAACTGTATAACACGTGTTGGAGAATGACTGTACCTTCCGACTGGAAAAAAGCCATTATCATCCCGATTTTAAAGAAAAACAAACCCTCAAACAATATTAATAGTTTCAGACCAATATCTTTGACCAGTGTTATTGCAAAAGTGATGGAAAGAATGGTGGCATCTAGACTTAACTGGTTTCTAGAATATTACAATTTAATTAATAGTTCACAGACCGGCTTCAGACAGAATCATAGTACAAGTGAAAATGTACTCCTACTAAGCCAAGACATCAAGGAAGCTTTCAATAGAAAGGAGGATACCTTGGCAGTATTCATTGATTTTAAATCAGCATATGACTCAGTCTGGAGAAATAAATTAGTTGAGAAGTTGCAATCAATAGGTGTGAAAAGTAACATGCTTAAGTGGATAACTCAGTTTATTTCACAAAGATTTTGTGCCACAAAATATAATACATACATTTCCAAATATAAACAAACACACCGAGGACTTCCACAAGGTGCTGTTCTGAGCACAACACTCTTTAACATATATATAAATGACCTTCCATCAATAATAAAAACTTTAGAAACCAAAATCGCTTTATTTGCTGACGATGTAGTCATTTGGACTTCAGGCTCTTCAAAAAAACCTGAATTAATTAAAGACAGAATAGAAACAGCCCTAAACAAAGTACATGAATGGAGCTCCAAAAACCTCATGACTATCAATGTGGAAAAAACAAATTATGAATTATTTACACTAAAATACAAACCAGTTAATATTAACATAAATTATAATGGTAAACCACTCAAAGCAGTTGATGCCAAATACTTAGGCATCACTTTCGACAGAAAGCTAAGTTGGAAAAAACATATAACAAACATCTCAGAAAAGGTTGAAAAGAAATTGCAAATCCTGAAAAGGTTAGCTGGTGCTAAATGGGGCTGCTCAAGGAGAGTCCTTAACACAACATACAAAATGTATATTAAACCAAACCTCTTGTACTGTTCTGAAGCTTTAATAACAGCAGCAAATGCTAACATCAATAAACTTGAACAAATACAAAATCAGGCTCTTCGCCTAATCACTGGAGCAGTTAAATCCACACCTATTGATGCCATGCTTGCCTTAACACGGACCCCATCAATAACAACAAAAATAGAAGAACAAGCATTGCTCCAACACGAGAAAATGTTACGACTGCCAAACTCTAAATGGACAGAAGAGAACCTCCCCCCTTCAATCCTTAAAACTCATAGTACTTTCCTAGAAAAGGTAACACAGATTAAATCCAAATTGAACATTCCTAACACCAGAGAAAATCTACTTATAAGAGAAAATCCATTGGAATTATTGCAACCTACCTTCAATTTGGAATTAATGGAGGAAATAAGTAAATCAGACACACCAAAAGAAATACAAAAGCTTCTAGCTCTGGAAACAATCAATACTAGGTATCCCACAGAAGAATGGCTGCACATATATACTGATGGATCCTCCAAGGAAAACCTTACTGGAGCTGGAGTTACGTGTTCACATTTTTCCTTTTATCATTCTGTTGGCAGAGACACAACAAATTATGATGGAGAAATAGAGGCTATATACATTGCTCTCCGACAATTATTAAATCTTCCCTTAAATAAATTTAACAAGGCAGTAATTCTTTCAGATTCTAAAGCTGCAATTCAGGGAATATGTTCAAATACTACAAAGACGTCAACAGAAATTAGAGAATGCTACAAAATGTTAACACAACTCCAAAAAGTTAATAAGACTGTTCATCTCCAATGGATTCCAGCACACTGTGGAGTCATGGGGAACGAAGCTGCAGACTCACTTGCAAAGAAAGGCACAACAATAAAACAAAAGTCTAAATTCAATTTCTCATATTCCTCAATAAAACGCTTGATCATTAAAAATTTTTGTCATTCATATCTACAAGAAATAGAAACAAATGCCAAAGATAAAAAATGGATTACACTACTTTCCAATCCAGATATAATCCCCCAGAGACCAAGGAAAACAGCTGTTGCAGCCTTCCGACTATTGACAAATCATGACTGCTTAGCAAGTCATCTCTACAGAATTGGTATCTCAGCCTCACCAATGTGTGTCCTGTGTAACGATCCAGCAGAAATGAACGAAGACCACTTGAAGACCTGTGAAGCATTAAGATCAGAAGAAACTACAGTTCAAAAGTATTGGAAAGCAAGAATGCTAATGGCTTCATTGCCAGATGCAAGGCACTAGAAAACAACAACAACAACAACAACAACAACATATTTAAACACTGCACCAAAACGATTAAGTACAAAATTAGTACTGTATTTTCACACATTTATGAAAAAAAATAAAAGACCTAAAAATAAAGGCATGCAAAATTCAATATACAGGATTAACCTGACTCACATTTTCTGCATTAGGCAGATTCTGTTTCATGGAATTCAATCAATTTTCTGACCTTAAAATTGCAAGAAGAAATATTAACAGGTTATACCTGGTTCTCGAAAGTCTGCCTCAGTGTATTACCAGGTGTAGGCTCCAGTTCCATGTTGTGAGCTTTCTGGATTACCTCTATCACGTCCTCTTTGGCTTTCTTAATTGCTTTCTGGATCTCCAAGTATGTCTGAGGATCAGCAATGGTATCTCCAATACCAATTGAGTGACCTGAAAAAATTTACCCATTTAAAACTCTCTCTCAAGTTATAATTATTAAAATGTTATAATTTCAAAGAACTCCATGAACCTAAGGCTTAACATGCAGAGAGTAACAAAATTATGTTGAGCATGCTCCTCTTATGTCATGGAGGAAAAATCTACTGTATAACAACCACCCCACACCAGAAGTCAAATAAGTAGAAACAAGAATGGAGCTGACAGCTCACGTGGACTATTCTGTGCTTGCGACGTTGTCACAGCCCTGGAGCTGACAGCTCACGTGGACTATTCTGTGCTTGCGACGTTGTCACAGCCCTGGAGCTGACAGCTCATGTGGACTATTCTGTGCTTGCGACGTTGTCACAGCCCTGGAGCTGACAGCTCAGGTGGACTATTCTGTGCTTGCGACGTTGTCACAGCCCTGGAGCTGACAGCTCACGTGGACTATTCTGTGCTTGCGACGTTGTCACAGCCCTGGAGCTGACAGCTCACGTGGACTATTCTGTGCTTGCGACGTTGTCACAGCCCTGGAGCTGACAGCTCACGTGGACTATTCTGTGCTTGCGACGTTGTCACAGCCCTGGAGCTGACAGCTCATGTGGACTATTCTGTGCTTGCGACGTTGTCACAGCCCTGGAGCTGACAGCTCACGTGGACTATTCTGTGCTTGCGACGTTGTCACAAAACCACAAAGACTGCACACAATTGTTTGATGAGCATGGCCTCAATGAGAACTTTCAGCATTACTAAGATAAGTGAAGCTTTTAGTCTTTATTGTGGATAAAGAACCTATTTCCTGGAGAGTTGGAATGTAGACGTCAAGCTGGAAGACATAGTACTATTTTGTGCAAGTAATAGCATGTGTGCAATATACCAAACTGAAATGAGTTGGGAATCTAATTTTAAGAACATTAAATGATACAATAGAGATCGCTTAGTGAAAGAAATAACTGATACTTACATATAATTACAAGTGACTCCATTTTGAACTTTGTGTAAAACTCGAGAAGAAAGCTTTGTTGAGACAAGTTCCGAAAAGTTTTGGATATTGTCTTCACAAAACATGGGGGAAAAAAGTTTGATGTATAAACATATTCTATTCACATATAAATAAAATTATTTTTTTTAATTCATTTATTTTAGGTTGCATGAATAACTTAGTCATGAGCGACCATGTTTTACAGAAAAGATTACAGTTTCTTATTACAAGATTCGCAATGACAATGGTAATTTAGTGGCATGTATAAATTTGTTAGTATTAAAAACAGCTGTAGAGTTGTCCAGTGCTTCCTGTTGTCAGTTTTTCATTGATTAGGTTCTTTAATTATTATTCTTGTTTAATAACCATTGTGCTTTGTCTGTCCTTTTTCAAGATTTTCACTCACAATCAATGCTGATCATGTTGCATATTACCAAACAGTTTCGGATACAATAATACATTTTACAAGAAACAGTATGACATTCACATAATGGGAAATTGACACATTTTTTTATGGACATAACTAAAATATGACAAATATCAACATTAGTCATCCATAAGTCATTTTAACTGCTGAATGATGGAGAGGATGTATCATCCAAAACTAGTACCATTTTAAATATTACAAGTTGGAGCACAATGTGTTTTTAAAGGCCTCCTGTTAAATTTCCAGGGCACAAAATTTCTGCTACACATTATTCCACAATAAACAGGAACCACAATGAGAAAAAAGGCAAAAGATTTTAAGTATTGGGGGCTTTTAATAATTTACAACAAATTGATGCAAACTGTAAGGCAAGTTGGTTAATACTGATAAGCTGCAAAATATATTATTGGCATTTGGATATCTTTTGTTTTAAACTGACCAATAATATTGTCATCTGAATACAAATTAGCCAAGTTTGAAATTCAATGTAGTTAAGTTTTCCTTAATGATTGTTGGCAGAACCAAACTAAGCATGGGGTCGCAGATTCAGTATAACAACAGGAGCACCTCACACTAGCCGAGTGTACATGAACAGATGCCTCTGAACTCACCTTCCAGGAGCAACCAGTTGTTAACCACAGTCTGAATGTTTCCGTAGAACTGTCCACAAACTTCATGCCCCAGTTCCAACATACAAATATGCAGCAGAGACCCTGCAGATGTCCCCAAGGTCTTCTTACACAAGATACCCATCACCAATTCACCATGCTCCACCATTACCTGTAAACAAAACACAAAATTACAGCCTTCCAATATATTTTTGCAAGATACTGTTGCAATGAATATTACAAATAGAGGCATTATTAACAGTGAAGTATTCTTCATCTTTGAGGTCATTTTGAGTCACTTTTTTACACTCACCTTCACTTAAATTGTTTTAAAACCAGGAAACATTTTCAAGACCGTTCGGTCTCATCGTCAGCCGTTGGGTGACTGATGCTATCTTCCTGTTCCCCCTCTCTGCTACTATCATCCTGCTGCCATCTGGTGTTTCGGGCACAGAGCTTTAACACTTCATTTAAAGCTGGGATTTCAAAGTTAATCACTTTATTGTTGTTTTTGATTTAAATTTTTTCCCAAATGTGCAGTTCTATTGGTGATTTTCCATTTGTTTTAATTTTATGTTCCTTTAGTCTGCTACCCAAATTTCTTTTTGTTTTTCCTACATAGCTTTTTTCACAACTATTGCAGTTGAGTTGTTAAGTTCCAGATTTTAGATTGTAAAGGATGGTATTGTTAAGTGGCTTGTTCAGCAAGTTTTTTAAACTGTATTTTACAAGTACAAGCAAAGAAACTTCAAAAAGCTAAACATAAAACGGACACCACAAAACAAATACAGTTTAAAAAACTTGCTGAACAAGCCACTTAACCTCTTGAGCGATGGCCATTTAAAACGTCCGCGAGCCGAGAACTGCTAGCATTTAAATTGTTAAATGCTTTGTATATATACACAGCTGTATTTTGTGTAAATATTAAGTTATTTTAATGAAACAAAAACTGGTATAAAACTCGTTATATGCAGTATAAATGTACGTCATCAGCAAAGTTGAGTTGTATTTACAAAACGTTGAAATGGCACAATTTTGCTTCACTGTGGTGAAAAGTCAACTTTGCTCTGTCGAATGCATCTAATATAAGTTCTCGGAAAGAAACAGTAAGGCAACACCCATTGTATGTGTGGCTAATGCGTCAGCATACTGTGTAATAAAGCGCTACTGCATGCGTGGTCTCTTGAGTCATCAGAATAGATCAACATTACAACTTTTGCTTACGCGAGTTCCATAACTGAGTAGAGTCCGTGTCTTTCTTTGTTGAAATACATACGTATTCTTTCCTGCTTGTAGCTGAAGGGAGAAGTGGAATAAAAAGGTGTTTTTGCACCAACTGGATATAACCATATACAATTGTTTGGGGATTTGGACAGCTCTCTAAACCCACACAGGACAATGACCGACCTTGACTACCGACTATAAATAGCTCGCAGCCTAATTGAACAATACCACGTTGGGGGTTGAAAATCCAAAACCCCTGTACCCCTCAGACTTCAAGGAAAACATTATCCTAAAAGGATACCACCAACAGCAAAGAAGTCCCGCCCATTTCGAAAGTGTTTCGTGTGCCTCAAGAAGGGAATTCGCGAATGTGGAGATGTACGTACCCTTGTGTGTTTATCCCTGTTTTGAGGTAAATCACTGCAGAACGAACATATTAAGGTAAGCCAATAAAGTATATAGACCTTACTAAAATGTTTCATAAAGGGAAAATTATAATAAGTTGAGTTGGATAAGGTATAAATAAGGGTTAAATGCTTAAACGCACAGGACGCCCATATCGCTCATCCGCCATTTTAAATGGACGTGATTTCACGTCGATATCCCTCAAGAGGTTAACAATACCATCCTTTACAATCTAAAATCTGGAACTTAACAAATCAACTGCAATAGTTGCGAAAAAAGCTATGTAGGAAAAACAAAAAGAAATTTTGATATCAGACTAAAGGAACATCAAATTCAAACAAACGGAAAAGTCTGCTGTGGCACAACACCACTTTTGGAATGAAAACCACAACATTGGCCTCAATATAAAATTGTTATAATCTCTAAATACACCAATAGAACTGCACATTTGGGAAAAAATTTACATAATCACAAACGAACTTTGAAATCCCAGCTTTAAATGAAGTGTTAACGCTGTGCACTCCTAACACCAGATGGCAGCAGGATGATAGTAGCAGAGAGGGGGAACAGGATGATAGCATGTCACCCAACGGCTGACGATGAGACCGAACGGTCTTGAAAATGTTTCCTGGTTTTAAAACAATTTAAGTGAAGGCGAGTGTAAAAAAGTGACTCAAAATGACCTCAAATACTGTTGCAATGTTAAGTATTGCTCAAATCCTACATGAGGAGTGGCTCAGGATAGGCCCTTAGAGCCTCTTTAGCCACTTCAACAAATGTACATATCTGTGAAGAGTACTCTGGTTGGAACAAATATTAAATGTCTCTGGTGAGGTGGATTTCATATTAATTAGAAGTCCTCCACCATGATTAACATACCTCTTGAAAACCAACAGATGACGTATATGTCATGGCATGCTTTGTTTTGCATGTGTCAAGAACTATACTGCTATACTGCTTTCACCGAAAGACTTGGTTGTGATGTAAACCGAAGCACGTGTGCAAATAGAATTAAAGTGTACATTCATTGGCTGGTGCCGTGTATTACAAGGTACATGGGCTAGAAAAGTAGTTCACTCAATAGCAACAAAAACTACTGGATCTTCTCTGTATTATGTAACAATGGTATGTTTAATGCATTATTGTACCATGTTGAACTGCAACAAAATGAACCTAAAGTAATTAATTGCATTTAATCAGAAAATGAGTGAAGAACATGTGCAGAGTGCCTTCTGTTGGTCAACTTTGGAAACAGGAAGGTGAAAGTGTTAGTGAACCATCATGACGGAACAGGTGCAGTTTATAAAACTTTGCAAAGGGAAGCCTCTTAATGAGCAGTGAAAGAGTTATAATTCTCAATGTGTTCCACAAACTATGCGAGAAGTATTCCACTTCAGCTATCAAAGATATTGTTAACCTTACAGCAGAGTTTACAGGTGTATTTGCATTAAGCATACATTGCGCGTGCAGTGAAAGGTTAAAAACAGGGAAGTTAGCCACACCTATAGCCGTTAAGATTCTCAATTTACTATTGGTCACACCAAATCACGTGAGCGTGCGTTCGTTATATGCATATAATTCATTATTTGTACAAGCTTACATCTCTGATTCAAGGGAGGTCAAGTTAGCATTTGTTTTATTTATAATTTTAGGCTAATTAGCAGCCACTGGGTATACCAAATATAAAGGAAGAGGGGAGGAGCAGAACTCCGATCTAGATGGAATACAACATCTTTCAGATTCAGATTAGGTATGTTAAAGCTTTCTTTTCTATAGCGATTTTAAATTTATATTTGTTATTATATTTTTAGTTCAGAGTGCTACATGTGATTGTTATCTAACCAGTAGTGTATTTTAAACTATTGAATGAAGAAGGCAGGCGATGATAGTTCCAGGCTCCACATGGTTTTCTCTCTTAGCACCACGTGGTTACCAAAGTAGTCCGTTACTGCTCCAATCAGAGAGAGAAAGCAGAGGGATACATTTTTAGGCATTGTTTACATCACGGCCACTTCTTTCGCTGAAACCAGTATAGCTAATGGCACCATGTGTTTATATTATGGTGCCTCAAAATTTAAAAGTGGCTGATGGTTTACTATTACTATTCTTTTTCCTGTTGTTCAAATAAATTTTGCGGGTACAAATGATATTTATATCACCAGCTGTACAGCCTAATTTCACAGCATGTTTAATACCTAACTTGGCCTCACCAAGAAAGGCAACCACCATACTAACAAGACCGGTAACCAGAGACAAAATATTATTCTTCAGAAACATGTTACGTGACGTTAAATGGAACAACGTGCTTTGCAGCTCCCTTTCTGACATTGCATTAACAGCAAATGAAATTTTTGAAAGATTTCATACTTTATTTATAAATATATTTGAGACTTGTATCCCCCAAAGAAAATGTAAAATATTCACCAATGCAAAAAGAAATTTTGTTCCCAAAAAGGATAAAAATGTATGGTATACTCCCCAATTAACTAGTATGAAACACAAAGTTATGACTTACTTAGATTTATATAGAAAAGATAAATCAGACAAGGCCAGGATTTTATATATCAACAAAAGAAAGGAGTATAAGCTATTGATAAACGAGGCTAAAAAATTATACAACATGAATAGTATTGAAACAGCCACCAGTAAGTGTAAGAAAGCCTGGAATTTTATAAACTCTGTTGCAAAACCTAACAAACGAAATAGTATAGAGTTAGCACCAAATGATTTGAACAGTTTTTTCATTAGCTCAGTAGAAAAAATCAGTCAAAGCATAGTAAAGCCAAAGGAAACTATGAATGAATATCTTGAACACAACAAAAACAAGTACTGTCCGTGTAGCTTTGTGTTCCGAGAAGTCAGTGCAGAACATGTACAAAACGTTGTAAATTGTCTTAAGGCTTCGGATAGTGTAGACATATATGGTATATCCAGTAATCTCGTAAAGAAAGCAATACAATGTATCTTATACCCGCTTACATTTTGTGTGAACAGATGCCTTGTAGAAGGAGTATTTCCAGATGCACTGAAACTTTCAAGGGTGGTCCCAATTTATAAAAAGGGTGATAAAAAATGTCCATCCAGTTATCGTCCAATATCTTTAGTCCCGGTTTTCTCAAAAGTGCTCGAAAAGATCATGCACAAACAGCTCTGTAGTTATTTAGATGACATTGGGATAATCAGCGATGAACAATTTGGTTTCAGAAGAGGCAAGTCAACGACTGATGCCATTGTCTCTTGTCAAAAACGTCCTTAGTGCTTTTGAAACTAAAAGTATAGCCCAGGCTACGGTCTGTGATCTCAGTAAAGCGTTCGACTGTTTAGAGCATACTCACTTACTAACAAAATTAAAATTCTATGGCGTAAATGACACTGCGCTAAAGCTTTTTGGAACATACTTAGCAAATCGCAAACAAATTGTGTGTATTGGAAATGAGAAATCCGAAATGGTGGAGCTAAAATATGGGGTCCCACAGGGTTCCATACTCGGGCCATTGTTATTTTTAATAATGATCAACGACCTGCCTTCCTTTTTAACTTTGCACACGATACTGTACGCAGATGATACCACATTTCTTAACATGAGCACCAATTATCAAAGCCTTAAAGATTCAGAAAAAACCGCACACTGTAAACCTCTATTCATAAAATTCAAAGTAATGACTGTGATTAACCTATACATTTATACAGCACTCACTTATGTAAAAAATAATATATCAGACCAAGTCTACAGACTAAACATACATGACTATAATACTAGACATAACTACCAACTTAACTTACCATCTCACAGGCTTTCAAAAACATCAAACAGCTTTGAAGTCTTGGGCACTAAACTGTATAATACTTTGCCAACTGCATTGACAGAATTATTGGGTTGTAAATTTAAAAGTAGATTATACGAATGGTTAGTGTCTAATCCATACTGTTCAATACATGAATATTTTGAGAGCAATAAATAAAGCAACTTCAACATCTTAGGCTAAATTATAAAAGGTTGTTATTTGATAAAATCTACACCTGGGTGTTGATTATTGCTGTATTAGCTTTTAATGTGTATAGTGATTCCAGAATTTAAGTTAAAATGTTTGAAAGTATGTTGTAATATTAGAAAAATTGTATATAAATATAAGACTACTACTTGTTTTGTATATAACCGGTACATACTGTTTGACATTGTCTATTGCTGTACTCGGCTTAATGACAATTAAATATTTATTATTATTATACAGTTCTGCAAGGCGTGGCAAACCCATGACCGGATTGTGTTGGGCCAGCCATCTTTAAACTTTGTGGCTACCATAATTTGGGTTTTAAAATATAAATTGTAATCCATACATCTGAACCTTCTTGAAAACTCTACAGTGGCATTAAGCATAGCATTAATAAGACCAATATCAATATCACTACAGAAACATCAACAAATTTAAAAAGAGAAGGTTGTATAATTAAAAAACAAATGTAACTCAAATAGGATAGTTGGCCACCTTTGACTTATCTGTAGCCTGAATATGGAACAATGTTGGTCTCTAAAAATGCATTTGCTTTCAGTATCCCAAGAAGATGTACTTGTGTGAACAAACCTTGGTGTCACCAGGAGAGATCCATTTGAAGGGTCCATCATCTTCTTCATCTGGATGTGTGGAATGTGTCCTTATCATGTTCACATTACCAGGTATGATGAGGGAGAAAACTTGTTTTCCTGAAAACCATCACAACACCCTTTATTTCCCATCCCTCTGATGTCATTTACTTCAACTTTATAATAGTGCTTACATTATTCCAATACAGTAAAACCTCATTTATGTAGTCCACGTTTATCCGGATCTCTGGATTATCCAAATCAGATTTGAAGATTCTTTTACATTTAATGTTTATATTTGATAATAAATTTAATTATGATAGGAAGAACCTAACTATAAATATGCCAAATGTGTGCTTTTTAGTTTGATTCAAGGTGTGGTTTCTGCATAAATTGTACAATAAATTATGGTAATATGTATTGTCACACCGGCCATGAGTTCGGACGCTGCTGGTAAGAAATGCCAGTCAGGGCCTGATCTCTGCCCGGCAACAGGAATGGGCCAGAGGTATTTACCAGTCCGAAAGACCCGGCCACCAGCAGGACAATAGAACCTCCAGAAACAATAGTTATTGTGTAGTGGTTTGGTGTCTGGACTGTCCTCTCACAGCCACTCCTGATTATTCTACTTCAAGAGCCTTTCCATTGTCTAAAGAACTGTATAAGGGACCTGCTCGTGCCCGGAATTAGTAGTAGTAAAACTTGTTCCAGTTGTGCTTGTGGTGAAGTGTGGAGTGAATTAAACGTTTACAAAGAATTCAGTGGACAGCACCTGTGAATTGTGCCAAGTAGCAGTTCAGTGTGAGTTGTAATCTGACAGTTCTTATTTGTGATTCTATTTGACAGTTGTTCTGTGCTCTTAGTTTGTACAAAAGTGATTTAAGTGTAATGTTAGCACTACGCTAACTGACAGCAACTAATGCTTTCTCTTAGTTACAGTATTGTACTGTAAAGTGCTACCTGTTCATTTTTGTCACATGGTGCTGATGTGGTATGCCTCACCAGCCTATGAATAGCACTGGAACAAAGTGTTGACCTTGATCCCTACACCTCCATCAATCTTCACTTTTCCTGCTGTTTGCAAACAGCATGTGTCATTAAGTTTATCGTGTGTGCTTCAGCTGGACTGTTTTTGTGTCTTATCAATATGTTTGGGAGTGTAATTCAAACTTTGTTCAAATGCCACATGTTTAAAACAGAAGACTGTGGATCAATTCTTTGTTAAGAAATGTGATTAAGATTTTTATACTTTTTAATGTCTTGTAAACAATACATCCTATGTACTGTACATAACTTTGTTACAAGACATAGCTTTTCGTCATAGACGGCAAGCCTGTTTATTTAAGGATTTAAGAATTTTGTTTTGTGCATTATCCATATAACCCAGATTATCCAGATTTTTTATTTTCTGGATTGCCTTTGGTCGCAGTTAGTCCGGATAAACGAGGGCTTAATGTATACACCTTTATGGGTAGGGGTAATATGTGATACTGAAAAATAAAAATCTTATCTTTCATGGGAGAAAATTTGTGCACATCCATCATATTACTGTTTAACATCTTTTTGGTCATTCTGTTTGAACATTTAAAATAATTCAAATACATAGAAAGTTTAAGAGAATTTGAAGTATTTATTTTAAGTTTCCTTATCCCTCTCCAATTTATGTAACTTTATGTAGAAGCTTGCAGAATTGGTTTTACCTGTCCAGAGAGGTTTGGGTTTCATTATGGCTGGCTGAGGCATTTTGCCATCCCAAATGGGCAAGAACATGAGCAGATTCATCATTTGTTCTTTTTCCAGAAAAACATCCCTCTTTGTCATCTTCCTGACAGCTGTTAGTGTGTCCTGCACAATACCCATTACAGGTTTGTTTGCTTGTGGAGTGATGATCTGTCGAGGCGTCACGTGGATGTTCTCTACTTCTGCTCTCGTCTCCATCGACTGAGGGACATGCAAGTTCATCTCATCTCCATCAAAGTCAGCATTGTAAGGAGACGTGCAGCTGGAATATATAAAGTAAACTCTTCTAATATTCTTATTTTTAAAAAGTTGTTTTGAATACTCCTCAATATTCTGGCTTCCCAATTCAAGAGGTCCCTGGTTCAATTCCCAGCTCGAGTGGGGGATGTTTCTTTAAATATTATCAACTGCTATCCCCTACAGAATCTGGATACACCATATTTCATATGTGAGCTAAGGCTTTCACGGCTGGCATCTATCTAATAAAATGTTCCCAGGTTTACTGGCCTTCACACACCTCTACGAGATTTTCCGGCACTGCCTTACCACCACTTACTTTCTATGGAATGGTGATTACTATGAACAAAAAGGAGAAGCAATGGGTAGCCCACTCAGTCCAACTATCACAAATTTTTAGATGGAGAAATTAGAGGACAAAGTCTTTGCATCTGCCACATATAAACCAAAGGTTTGGTGGAGGTACATGGATGATACATTCGTTATTTGGCCACATGGGGATAAAGAATTAGATCAATCTCTTGAAAAACATACATGGCAACATACAGTTCACAATGGAAATAGAACATAACCAAAGTATCACTTTTCTGGATGTACTGATAACCAAAAAGTCTAACGTGACATTTGGTCACACAGTTTATAGAAAATCGACACATGCGGACTCGTATCTCTACAAGAGTTCAAATCACCATCCTTGACAAAAGAATAGTATAATCAAGACTTTAACGGAAGGAGCCATACTAAAACAAGAACTCAAACACCTACACGGAACCCTGCAGAAAAATGGGTAGTCAGAAAGAAGTAATCAGGGCATCACATCCAAATAGACAATGCAACTGCAAAGAGAGTACAGAACAACTTAGAGCATTTCTACCATATATAGAGAAGGTCATAGATCACATTGGTAAACTATTAGAAAAGGCCAATATTAAAACAATTTTCATACCGACCATCAAAATAAAACAAAAACTCAACTCAGCTAAGGACAAACGGGACCTGCTATCGTCACAAGGAGTCCACCATACACATGAGTAGCTGCCACTTGGGACACACAGTAAAATCAGCAGTAGCCAAACACACCTTATTAAAGGGCCATGACATCAGATTCAATGAAACCACAGCTCTCGACACAACACACTTCCATGCCACGATGTACCGTGAGGCCATTGACATTTTTAAACACACTAATAACTTCAATAAAACAGAGGAAGCAGCATGCATTCACAAAGCATGGATAAAAGTACTGGCCGACACATGTACAAAGTCATACAGCCCAGCCAGACGTAAAACTTGACACAGGTCACGATTGGCTGGGGGCAGCCAATGGGAGAGAGGGGGCAGTCTCATCCCATCATATATAAGACGGACACTCCTGACGAGCACCCTTTCACAATAAAGTCACCTTCCTCTGAAGATGCTCGTCAGAAGGGGGGGGGGGGGCGTCAGGTGTTTATGCATCGAATAGACCACGGCCAATAAACTTGGGAACATCATTTTATTGGACACCATATTTCATCATATAATGGTTACATCTCAATATTATGTACAAGCAATTAGGAATTTAAGCATTTCACTGCATAATCACATTAATATTCCAGGTTCCATTAGCAAGAAACATTGAGTACAGTTAGATTCATGGGAGAGGGGTAGTGGGTAGGTATGCAGCACATACCGAGGCACCTAATGCATCAGCTTGTCGAGACAGTGCGGGCATTAGTAGAGCAGTAAGCAAATGAAGCGATGAGGGGTGCATAACTGTTTTACACATGGTTAACATGCACCACCAATTATATAGGACTCTGTTTCTATAGCTATTGTATGAAACACCAGTATGGTGAAATACACAACCTCGCAGAACACAATGGTAATTCAGCTACAAAAGATGAGGTGTTCACATTACAGTTTCAGTGTTATGCACTCCTTTCTTTTCAACTACAAACAGTGTAACGTGGCTCCTACTCCCCTAACTGTACACAAGTTCAAGCTAATATGGCCTATCTTAAATTGTTCATAGAACATGTAAATATTTGTGTACATTTTAAGAGGTAGAACCGGAACTTAAAAATTCAATGCCACAACTGGGATTTGAACCACAGACCTTCCGCTTGCCGGGCGGACGCTCTACCACTGAGCTATTGTGACAAACTGCCAGAATGGCATTGAATTTTCAAGCCAGTTCGAACTGAGAATTTAATGCCATTCTGGCAGTTTGTCACAATAGCTCAGTGGTAGAGCGTCCGCCCGGCAAGCGGAAGGTCTGTGGTTCAAATCCCAGTTGTGGCATTGAATTTTTAAGTTCCGGTTCTACCTCTTAAAACTTTGCCCACACACGGCTTGTGTGTTTAAAAACACCAACAGTAAGTTTGTTGGCATAAATAAAATAATAATTACCATGTGAAGGTTATTTAATCCTGGGATATAAAGTACTTGCAATAGTAAGTCACCATTGGGGTAATTGTCTCTGATGTGAGACTGCCTTTGTGGTTTACCAGGAAAAATACGAACTGGCTTGAGAATTTAATGCCATTCTGGCAGTTTGTCACAATAGCTCAGTGGTAGAGCGTCCGCCCGGCAAGCGGAAGGTCTGTGGTTCAAATCCCAGTTGTGGCATTGAATTTTTAAGTTCCGGTTCTACCTCTTAAAACTTTGCCCACACACGGCTTGTGTGTTTAAAAACACCAACAGTAAGTTTGTTGGCATAAATAAAATAATAATTTGTGTACATACTTTACTGTTATCCTGGAAGTTACATGGAGCCTAGTACCTTTTGGAGCTGCAACAGTTGGACTTGTGATTAAATAACATCTTTTCTACTCCTACTACATGGCGGCAATTTACTATGCTTCAAACAGCAATTTATTAATGGAATAATACTATCCATTCTCAGCGTTAATTCACTGCTTCCTTCTCTGACTCATAAACGGCATTTTGGAAAAAGACAACAGTTTCTGAAAATGCTTAACTGGTTCTCATGTACACGTGAAATTAAAGTAATAAAATTCTGAAATTTACATACAAATAGCTTTATTGTGTTTTCCTTAGATATATTAAAACATATATTCAAAACATAGAACCAGAACTGAAAAATTTGATGCCATATCCGGAATCTGAATCACAGATCTCCCACTCTATGCCCAGCTGCTCTTAACCACTGAGCAACCATGGCAACAAGCCGGCATGGTCTTAAATTCCCCAATTGATTTGCATTTTTCCAAACACCGTAAGGATATCTTGAATTTAAGACCACATAACACACTTTTTATTTAATGGTTTTTATATATAAGGCCAATATTGAAGAGACTAAGCAGTAATAGTAACCGCTTTTTAGAGAGCACCATATTTTTATGTTTTGGCGGTTACAACGCTCTCTCACAACCCCCAGAATGTCTGGAGGACCACACCTGTCGTTGGTTTACGGGTCTCACCAACCTGACCGGGAGAATTATCAAAATAAATTCACCGACCACATCCTCTGATCACCAATCAGAGGACGTATTACATACCATGACAGGTCAGCATGTTGGGGTTAAGAGTTTATAGAGAAATTAGAGAAATGGAAAAATAAACACTACCTAGTCCTCGGGAACTCTAATGGCATCGGGGTCGGAACAGCACAAGAGATGACCAAGGTAAGGTCAGATAGAAAAGCTACAGTGAGGAACAAAATACCAGTAAGTAGAAGTAATGTTCTGCTCAGCTTGGGTACCTTGTGGTCACTATCCACATATCCCCTAGACACCAGTAAGTGGAAGTAATGTTCTGCTCAGCTTGGGTACCTTGTGGTCGCTACTCACATATCCCCTAGACACCAGTAAGTGGAAGTAATGTTCTGCTCAGCTTGGGTACCTTGTGGTCACTATTCACATATCCCCTAGACACCAGTAAGTGGAAGTAATGTTCTGCTCAGCTTGGGTACCTTGTGGTCACTATCCACATATCCCCTAGACACCAGTAAGTGGAAGTAATGTTCTGCTCAGCTTGGGTACCTTGTGGTCACTATCCACATATCCCCTAGACACCAGTAAGTGGAAGTAATGTTCTGTCCAGCTTGGGTACCTTGTGGTCACTATCCACATATCCCCTAGACACCAGTAAGTGGAAGTAATGTTCTGTCCAGCTTGGGTACCTTGTGGTCGCCATCCACATATCCCCTAGACACCAGTAAGTGGAAGTAATGTTCTGCTCAGCTTGGGTACCTTGTGGTCACTATCTACATATCCCCTAGACACCAGTAAGTGGAAGTAATGTTCTGCTCAGCTTGGGTACCTTGTGGTCACTATCCACATATACCCTAGACACCAGTAAGTGGAAGTAATGTTCTGTCCAGCTTGGGTACCTTGTGGTCGCCATCCACATATCCCCTAGACACCAGTAAGTGGAAGTAATGTTCTGCTCAGCTTGGGTACCTTGTGGTCACTATCCACATATCCCCTAGACACCAGTAAGTGGAAGTAATGTTCTGTTCAGCTTGGGTACCTTGTGGTCACTATCCACATATCCCCTAGACACCAGTAAGTGGAAGTAATGTTCTGCTCAGCTTGGGTACCTTGTGGTCACTATCCACATATCCCCTAGACACCAGTAAGTGGAAGTAATGTTCTGCTCAGCTTGGGTACCTTGTGGTCGCTATCCACATATCCCCTAGACACCAGTAAGTGGAAGTAATGTTCTGCTCAGCTTGGGTACCTTGTGGTCACTATCCACATATCCCCTAGACACCAGCAAGTGGAAGTAATGTTCTGCTCAGCTTGGGTACCTTGTGGTCGCTATCCACATATCCCCTAGACACCAGTAAGTGGAAGTAATGTTCTGCTCAGCTTGGGTACCTTGTGGTCACTATCCACATATCCCCTAGACACCAGCAAGTGGAAGTAATGTTCTGCTCAGCTTGGGTACCTTGTGGTCGCTATCCACATATCCCCTAGACACCAGTAAGTGGAAGTAATGTTCTGCTCAGCTTGGGTACCATGTGGTCGCTATCCACGTATCCCCTAGACACCAGTAAGTGGAAGTAATGTTCTGCTCAGCTTGGGTACCTTGTGGTCACTATCCACATATCCCCTAGACACCAGTAAGTGGAAGTAATGTTCTGTCCAGCTTGGGTACCTTGTGGTCACTATCCACATATCCCCTAGACACCAGTAAGTGGAAGTAATGTTCTGCTCAGCTTGGGTACCTTGTGGTCGCTATCCACATATCCCCTAGACACCAGTAAGTGGAAGTAATGTTCTGCTCAGCTTGGGTACCTTGTGGTCACTATCCACATATCCCCTAGACACCAGTAAGTGGAAGTAATGTTCTGTCCAGCTTGGGTACCTTGTGGTCACTATCCACATATCCCCTAGACACCAGTAAGTAGAAGTAATGTTCTGCTCAGCTTGGGTACCTTGTGGTCACTACTTACATATCCCCTAGACACCAGTAAGTGGAAGTAATGTTCTGCTCAGCTTGGGTACCTTGTGGTCACTATCCACATATCCCCTAGACACCAGTAAGTGGAAGTAATGTTCTGCTCAGCTTGGGTACCTTGTGGTCACTATCCACATATCCCCTAGACACCAGTAAGTGGAAGTAATGTTCTGCCCAGCTCGGGTACCTTGTGGTCACTATCCACATATCCCCTAGACACCAGTAAGTGGAAGTAATGTTCTGTCCAGCTTGGGTACCTTGTGGTCGCTATCCACGTATCCCCTAGACACCAGTAAGTGGAAGTAATGTTCTGCCCAGCTCGGGTACCTTGTGGTCACTATCCACATATCCCCTAGACACCAGTAAGTGGAAGTAATGTTCTGTCCAGCTTGGGTACCTTGTGGTCGCTATCCACGTATCCCCTAGACACCAGTAAGTGGAAGTAATGATCTGTCCAGCTTGGGTACCTTGTGGTCGCTGTCCATGTATCCCCTAGACACCAGTAAGTGGAAGTAATGTTCTGTCCAGCTTGGGTACCTTGTGGTCACAATCCACATATCCCCTAGACACCAGTAAGTGGAAGTAATGTTCTGTCCAGCTTGGGTACCTTGTGGTCACTATCCACATATCCCCTAGACACCAGTAAGTGGAAGTAATGTTCTGCTCAGCTTGGGTACCTTGTGGTCACTATCCACATATCCCCTAGACACCAGTAAGTGGAAGTAATGTTCTGTCCAGCTTGGGTACCTTGTGGTCACAATCCACATATCCCCTAGACACCAGTAAGTGGAAGTAATGTTCTGCTCAGCTTGGGTACCTTGTGGTCACTATCCACATATCCCCTAGACACCAGTAAGTAGAAGTAATGTTCTGTCCAGCTTGGGTACCTTGTGGTCACTATCCACATATCCCCTAGACACCAGTAAGTAGAAGTAATGTTCTGCTCAGCTTGGGTACCTTGTGGTCGCTATTCACATATCCCCTAGACACCAGTAAGTGGAAGTAATGTTCTGTCCAGCTTGGGTACCTTGTGGTCACTATCCACATATCCCCTAGACACCAGTAAGTGGAAATAATGTTCTGTCCAGCTTGGGTACCTTGTGGTCACTATCCACATATCCCCTAGACACCAGTAAGTGGAAGTAATGTTCTGTCCAGCTTGGGTACCTTGTGGTCACTATCCACATATCCCCTAGACACCAGTAAGTGGAAGTAATGTTCTGCCCAGCTTGGGTACCTTGTGGTCGCTATTCACATATCCCCTAGACACCAGTAAGTGGAAGTAATGTTCTGCTCAGCTTGGGTACCTTGTGGTCGTCATCCACATATCCCCTAGACACCAGTAAGTGGAAGTAATGTTCTGTCCAGCTTGGGTACCTTGTGGTCACTATCCACATGTCCCCTAGACACCAGTAAGTGGAAGTAATGTTCTGCTCAGCTTGGGTACCTTGTGGTCGCTATTCACATATCCCCTAGACACCAGTAAGTGGAAGTAATGTTCTGCTCAGCTTGGGTACCTTGTGGTCGTCATCCACATATCCCCTAGACAGGGACTCCTGAGGGGTCAATACAACAAAATCAAACTACTAAATCTTTTCACTAAGAAAAAAAAAAAAATAAACACTAAAAATAAAACTAAATTTTGAGGGTAAAAAATTACCAGAAACAAAGTATTTGGGAGTTATATCTGATACCAAACTTACATGGACCAAACAAATAGAAAATGTAATACAAAGAGCAGAGAGGCACCTTTCACTGTTAAAACGTCTAGGAATGAAGTGGGGATGTTCCAGAACAACTCTTAACACAACATACAATGTATATATGAAGTCATTATTTACTTACTGCAGAGTTCTTGTAACAGCAAACACACACACACGCACACACACAACAACAACAAATCAAATCTTTCAAAATCAAAGTCTGAGACTAATTACAGGTGCTATCAAAACCACACCAATAGCAGCTATGGAAATACTAACCAACCAATACCCCATTGAATATGAAATTGAAAAAGCAGCTCTTATTCAACACGAAAAGTTTATCAGACTCCCATTCAATGTATGGCACAAGAGAAATTTTACACATACACTAAAGACTCAGGAAAGCTTTCTTTCCAAAATTCAAGACATCAAGAAGAATGTAGACCTTCCTAATTCAAAGGAAAACTTCATATCTAAAGTCAATCCGACACAAACATTAGACATCACATATTATTTACATCTGACAGAAGAAGTTAAGAAAACTGATACTCCAACTAGTTTGAGGTTATTTTGAGTCACTTATTTACACTCACCTTCACTACTAAATTGCTTTTTTAAAGCGGAAACGTTTTCAGGACCATTCGATACCATCATCAGCCGAGTCAACCAACGGCTGATGATGGGATCAAATGGTCCTGAAAACGTTTCCGCTTTAAAAAAGCAATTTAGTAGTGAAGGTGAGTGTAAATAAGTGACTCAAAATAACCTCAAACATAAAGAATACTTCACTGTCAATAGTGCTTCTATTTTTAAATTCACTCCAACTAGTGTTCTAAAATTATTGGCGTTAGAGACAGACAGAATATTGGAAGACCCCAAAAGAAAATCGTTTATGTGAATATTTGTTAAAAGTGTAGTTTGTTTTTTGATGTTGGTATGAGATGGTTAAATGACGAAAACGTGTTAATAATGTTCATTGTTACGAACAACTAAGTTTGTTTAAAGACGTCATAAATATTACCATATTTAATTTTAATATATATGTATAAATATTAGAATTATATGTGTTCCATAATAAAAGCGAAGGGAGGATGGTTAGGGATCGCTCCCCTAACAAGAAGGAACTATTTGATGGACGCATACGCGGATGTATACGAAAAAGGCAGTATCACGTGAGGTGACGTCAGACTCTTCCCACTAGCGTGTGTATATTCAAGGTGAAAGGACGTGTTGAGGTAACGTGAGAACATTGTAGAGCGTTTAACAGACTTTCATCAAGCATTTGTTCCACTTTTTAAAAAAATGTGGAAAGATTTAAATCATTTAAAACGGTGCTAGGAGGATTTATTTTAATGTAAAATATAGGAAAAGTGTTAATAAAATAATACATTGTGGTGAAAAAACATGGTGTGATTTTTCATTCCATCCGTTACCACGCCCTGAGGAAAATAAGAGCCACATCGCTCAAAATTGAAACATCTCTCCGATAAAAACTGCACCAAGACAATCCATACTAGATTTCCAGAACATGAATGGCTCCATATTTATACTGATGGATCATTGATATCAAACCAAGATGGAGCAGGTGCTGGAGTCACGTGTCACCTCTTTTCCTATTACAAATCTTTGAGTTATGGAACCACAAACTTTGATGGAGATATTGAAGCAATTCGAATGGCCCTACAAAATCTTTTGTATAGAATTTCACATTTTCAGCAAGCAGTTATTCTCTCAGATTCCAGGGCAGCAATTACAGCAATTACTTCCAAGTTGTCACGAAAAAACCAAACTATTATAGAATGTTCGAAAATCCTTACCCATCTAACTGCACTTCAAAAACACCTAGTCTTCCAATGGATACCAGCTCACTGTGGACTGAGTGTTAATGACAAAGCTGACTTTCTTGCAAAGAAGGGTACCGGCAATGTGCAGAAATCTATAGTTTAGACTAACTATAGATTCCATTTTATGTAGGAGCTAAAAGATTAATCAATTCTGAATTCAAAAAAATTATTGCAAAATATTACTATGAAAAATCAAAAAATAAAAGATGGGAACTACCAAACATTCAAACAGTAATTCCTGAGTATCCTCGAAAAACAGCAGTTGCAACCTTCAGGTTGATTACAGGACATGATTGTCTGGCAAAACATTTAAACAGAATTGGGATATATTCTTCACCACTCTGTCCTCTATGTGATCTGCAAGAGGAAATGGATCAAGACCACCTTCAAATATGCCCGGCCACTTCTAGTGCCCCATCCATCAGTGAAAAATATTGGAGAGCAAGAGGATTAATGACTTCATTGTCAGAAGTCCAGCATTAGCTAACAATACATAAGGCCAATCAATAGTTAATGATTGTTCTAATACACACTTTGAAAGGTACAGAAATTAAAAATTGAATGCCATAGCCAGGATTTGAACCATGGATATTGTGCTCTACACAACTGTACATCATGCCTGAAACAAAACGATCATCTCTGCTGCTAATCTACGTGCATCATAGATGTACCTACCTCAAGTTCATACGAAATGTTGACCACGGCAACACTTTCACTCTGTGCCCCATCATGGACATTTTGTGCAATGTTGGCTGTCGGTTGAAGATCACCAAATCTCCGTCTCGAATGTGTCTCTCCACCTTGTAGCCACATTGCAGGTGAAGGTCTGAAGGTTTTGGGTGAAACCTCAAGTCTATCCTCTCACCATTGTCTCTTACAATGTACTTAGCCCCAGGATACTGCGAGTTTCCTCGTCGAACTAACTCGTACATTCTGAAAATATCACAACAGTGCACAAAAATCTATAGTTAATTTACCATTTTATGCAGCTAAAAGATTAGTCAACTCTGAATTCAAAAAAATTATTGCAAAGTATCACTATGAAAAATCAAAGAATAAAAGATGGGAACTACCAAACATTCAAACAGTAATTCCTGAGTATCCTCGAAAAACAGCAGTTGCAACCTTCAGGTTGATTACACGACATGATTGTCTGGCAAAACATTTAAACAGAATTGGGATATATTCTTCACCACTCTGTCCTCTATGTGATCTGCAAGAGGAAATGGATCAAGACCACCTTCAAATATGCCCGGCCACTTCTAGTGCCCCATCCAGCAGTGAAAAATATTGGAGAGCAAGAGGATTAATGACTTCATTGTCAGAAATCCAGCATTAGCTAACAACAACAACAACAAATTTATAGAAACACCTTCCTATTTTGAGACCAGACACCAACACACACATCTTGTACACAACTCTTTAGTCACATGCACATATTACAATTATGGTTGCATATATTCATATTACAATCTATTTAGTGTAAACATAAGGCAGATGTAGGCAGAAGCACGTGGTGCAAGTGAACCTCATAGACTGGTGCATTTTAATACTCCCGTATTCTTCCACAATGAAGTTCCATGGTTTATTTAGCTTCTTGCTTTGTGTTCAATAAACCACTCAAGCTGTTATAATATAGAATATGACATAATGTAACATACTGCAAAAACACACTTTATACACACAGAATAGCGAGTTCTCTTGTTTCCAGTACTATGTAGCATTTGTCTTGTGTCAGGAATTGTATGTCAAATGAATTAAGGAGAGGATGTACATCAGTATTTGATATGTCTAGTTGTTTCCACATAATATCTGTAAATTTCATATATATAATGTAAATATCAAAGTTATAATTTAATTTAAAAGGCGAGTCAATTAACAATACTAAACAACACTTACATTTATAATTTTCCAGAACGTATTTCGGAGGCAAACTTTCCTCCATTATCAACCAGACAACTGGGTTCCCATGGTGCAGATGGCGATGCTTCTTCTGATGTTTCCTCTGGTAACGGTTCAAGGAACTTGCTGAAAATATCTTTCTGAGGAATGTCGTAATTAAATACTCGGTTTCTGTTTTTTAAAATGAAGATTTGTTCCCATGTGGACAGTTCTTGTTTTCCGGTTATGTGTTTGAGGAGTTTCGGTTCTGACTTTGTTATTTTTTTGTCCAAAAGTGAAAGGCAACCGCTGATTTTTCCAATTGTTTGCTCTTGATGTTCCTAACATGTTCCTTGGATCTAATTTCTAAATTTCTTTTGGTTTTTCCTATGTATACTTCATTACAATCACTGCATTCAATTTGGTATATGCCGGATTTTTTGTTAGGTGGAATAGCATCTTTGATGTTTCAAAGCAGCAGGTTTTTTATGGAGTAATGGTTTACTGCTGCTAGCTCAATGTTGTATTCCTGGAACACTTTTTTAAATTTATCAAAGGTGCATGGATGATATGTGAATTTTTTGAATGTCATTTTTGTTTCTGCTGCTGTAAGAGTAGTAGTTTCTTTTAGTAATTTTTTTTTTCTGCTTGTTTTACTTTATTATCTACTAATTCTTTGAGGAAGCCATTTTTTGTGCTATTTCAATTATTTTGTAGTATGTTGTTGTTTTCTAGTGCCTTGCATCTGGCAATGAAGCCATTAGCATTCGTGCTTTCCAATACTTTTGAACTGTAGTTTCTTCTGATCTTAATGCTTCACAGGTCTTCAAGTGGTCTTCGTTCATTTCTGCTGGATCGTTACACAGTATTCTCTTTTGTATTCTTCTGCTGGAAGAGGGATGTTCACCAATCTATGTGTTCAAACCATTGAAGAAACTAAAAACTTCACTTATCTTAGTAATATTGCAAGTTTTTAGTTTCTAATTTGTTCTTACTTTAGAATCTTGTTGCCTCACTGCTAATAGCTTCAATTTCCTTAATTAACTTTTGAAGATTGCTTGTTTCTGGCTTCTTGGATTGTAACTATTAGCTTTTATGCAGTTGTCTGTCTGCATTGGTTTTCTGTGAATATCGAAGTTTATTCTATCCTTGTTTTTGATTAATTTTAGATCTAAAAATGGTAATTGATCATTTTTTTCCACTTTCACTGTGAAATTTCTAAACATAAGGACAAAAGCATAAATTTCACAGTGGAAGTGGAAAAAGATGATCAATTACCATTTTTAGATCTAAAATTAATCAAAGACAAGGATAGAATAAACTCCAGCGCTCGCAGAAAACCAACGCAGACAGACAACTACATAAAAGCTAATAGTTGCAATCGAAGAAGCCACAAACAAGCAATCTTCAATAGTTTAGCACATAGATTGGTGTACATCCCTCTTCCAGCAGAAGAATACAGAACAGAATATTACGAAATAACTGAAACGGCTTCCCCAAAGAATTAGTAGATAAAAAAGTAAAACAAGCAGAAAAGAAAAAATTACTGAAAGAAACTACAACTCTCACAGCAGCAGAAACAAAAATGACATTCAAAAAATTCACATATCATCCATGCACCTTTGATAAATTTAAAAAAAGGTGTTCAAGGAATACAACATTCAGCTAGCACCAGTAAACCATTACTCCATAAAAAACTTGCTACTTTCAAACATCAAAGATGCTATTCCACCTAACAAAAAATCTGGCATATACCAAATTGAATGCAGTGATTGTAATGAAGTATACACAGGAAAAACCAAAAGAAATTTAGAAATTAGATCCAAGGAACATGTTAGGAACATCAAGAGCAAACAACTGGAAAAATCAGAAGTTGCCTTTCACTTTTGGACAAAAAATCACAACATAAAGCCAGAATTGAAACTCCTCAAACACATAACCAGAAAACAAGAGCTGTCCTCATGGGAACAAATCTTCATTTTAAAACACAGAAACTGAGTATTTAATTTCGACACTCCCCAGAAAGATATTTTCAGCAAGTTCCTTGAACTGTTACCAGAGGAAACATCAGAAGAAGCATCGCCATCTGCACCATGGAAATCCAGTCATTGTCCGGTTGATAATGGAGGAAAGTTAATCTCTGAAACATTGTCCGGAAAATTATAAATGTAAGTGTTGTTTAGTGTCATTGACTCACCTTTTAAATTTAATTGATTATAACAACACTGTTTTCAAACTTCTAATAAAGGAAGATAAGCAAAGTTATATTTCAGGACTATGTCCCGAGGCTATTAAAATCTTAGGAAATATGCCCAAGGTCAACCGTAAACCCTTACGATCGATAACAATAGATAATAATCAATAAGCAGCAGCAGTTATGTATGTAACTAAGAGGAATAAACAATTTACCCCAGAGAGGACCAATCATATATAAATCGAGTAAGACAGACATATATTTGCGCTGCTAATTATTAGGAGATATATAACCTTGGATTGTATTGCCAAATGATGTGTAGCAAAGTACAGCATGTGGATATTTATTACGTATGATCATATCCTAAATATTCCACAATATCTAAGAGAAAAGTGTGAATTTAACTGTACAAAAATTGCAAACGTCTTGAGTAGAATAGTTTCAGGACCTAATAGTATCAAAATAGTGAAGATAATTTGTTATAACTTCATTGCAATAAAATTGAATTGGTGGAAAACTGAAAATTTATTGGAAATATATTAATTATTGCCATCATTTATCTGCTGACTCATGAATACCCTGAAGATAAAATGTATCACTACAGTAACCAGAACATAAAAGAAGTGCCAGTCTGTTGCCTCAGCGCCATCTTGGTGTGCAATATCATGAACACCCCACAGTCTGGAGCCTTCCTCTGACAACTCTATTTGCAGATGGTACACACAATTTGTGGATACAGTGCCAAGGGAACTGAAGCCGCCTTGCCATGTTGATGGGCTATCAAGTATACCGAGCATTCGTAATGTATGTATGTTACAGTACACAATAAAACAACATTCATATTCCTATACTATGTACATCAAGTAAATAAAGTTGCCAGTCTGTATCACTCCACAACCATGTGCATTCGCAATGACAGAACAGTTACTGCTACGCATAAGTATAATATGCGTTTTATGCACTAAAAAGATATATTTACTCAATCTAAATAACATGCAGCACATGGAAATTTACTGCTATTTATGTCATTGGTGTCCACAATTACACTTTTTCGTTTTCTGCTTACAAACTCAAAACCAATCTCCAGAAGCAGCTTATGGAGGCAAGTTCGTTTTAAATCTGGAAAGTTGGAATCAGAGTTAACTGCCAACAGCACTTTAAGGTGAAGAACTGGTGAACGTTTGGGCAGATTGCAGATCTCACAAAGGAGTTCTCACTTCACCAACTGAGGAGTTTTCTTTGAGTACACTGTAAACACTTGAAACTGACACACCAGTAAACTCTCATGTTAATTTCAGCACGTCATCTATGTATAGCAAGTTCAGAATATTTCTTGCAGAACTTGTTAAACAACGTTCAATATTATTGTCTTTTCACCACTTTGTAATGGCTTTTTGCACTTATGTCTTACAACACTCACTTGTTCTGCTATGATACTTTCATAGTGAATTATTTCAAGGGACTATTTAGACAGCAAAAGCACCAAGAAGCCATGCTGCAGTCAAAATGCACATGCTTTTGTTTACATCTACTTTATTCACTTGATGTACATAGTATATGTCAATTGCACTTTGAGTTATGAAGTTTTGTAACCTGGACAACCATTTGGAATAACCCTGTATTTTAAAACAAATTATTTTTAATGCTACTTGGTTAATTGTAAGTCAGATTTCGTTGAATATCTAGAATGAAACATGTGGTTGCAGCTGAAATCAAAACTTATAAATAAACTACTTACTTGTCAATGTTGAATGGTGTAACTATTTCTGGGAATGTCATGTTTTGTGCAATGGAACGGGGCACACCGACTTGATCAATACGCAAGTTTGGATCAGGTGTGATGACAGTTCTGGCAGAAAAATCTACTCGCTTACCCATCAAGTTTCCACGAATACGTCCTTCCTTACCCTTCAGCCGTGCTTTGATTGCTTTCAAAGGTTTACCAGACTTCTGCATTGCCCTGTAACATTCAAACAATCAAAAAGTTACCAAAAGATTGTCCAAGAAACAATGAGTATAGAATGATCTTTTTGAGTTAATACACAGGAATGGTGGTACTGCAGTAGGATATGTCAATATTATGATATTAATTAAAAGATCTTCCGAAAACGACGTTGAATACAAAGCAAATTAAATTCTAAAACTAGTAAAACAATATTTCATGACATTAGACCTGAGCATAAATGTTAAAACATGTTGGATCAGGTTTGAGCTTAAAAAGTGTTCAAAGAACATGAAAACTGGTTTGAGAGGTAGAATCGAAACTGTTAAATTTAATGCCACAGTTGGGATTTGAACCACAGACCTTCCACTTCCTGCATGGCTGCTCTAACCACTGAACTACTGTGACAACTTGCTAGTATGACATTCGACTTTCCAACTGACTCGAATCTGGGAGAAAGACGAAGCAGTTGGAGAATTCAACGTCATTCTGGCAGGTCATCACAGTAGCTTAATGGCTAGAGCACCCGCCTGGTAATTGGAGGGTCTGTGTTTCAAATCCCAGCTGTGGCATTGAATTTTTCAGTTCCAAGTCTTAGCTCTCAATACATGACATGTTCAACTTCTATACAATAATAATCATTATGTATATCGTTTATGAAATGACATCCTTTTTATGCAAATTTAAAGGATGAAATAAAATGAGAAAAATGATTTGTAACAAAGGAGTGTATCCTGAAATGAGTCCTATGTAACATTCAACAATATATTAGCCCCGTGCTTCCGTGGCTGACCATGACAATATAAAATACTGCAGTACAAGAGGACAAATGACTTATTATTATAAAACAATAGCCCTGAAACTGGCATTTTTGGTAATATATGTACATGACTTTTCCATGTTTTTATGCATAGAACTCCCCCAATGTTTGCCTAATATTTCTGATATGTCTCAAACTACATAACAGCACTAATAAGACCAAGAACCCTGGAAATTTCCTAAGCATGTGCAACTAATTTGAAATGAAGGTCCATTTCTAAGTAATTCTGTTTCACTTTGTATACCTTGGCAGTCCGGGCATGTCATTGTCAACCAGTGTAGCAACGTGGAACTGTAACATCTTGATGTTCTCCAGTATAACATGAGCAGCTGCACCGGCCTGCTCATTCCTCATCAGTTCGTTGTTTGCTTTGATGATGTCTGCCAGCTTGTGCGTCAGATCGTCCTGTGGGATAATACAAACTTGCTAGAGTGGGGAGCATGAAAGCATGTTTCTCATGGATGATAGCATCTCAAAAGCACACAGCTAGTACAACCAATAGGAGCACATGTATAGTGCCTCAATCCAGAGTGCAGTTCGTGATGCTTGTGTAAGCATTTTGCAAATTAAAGTCTGGTGTCTGTGTTTATTAAATTGCTGGTATTTATGGCAAGTTAGCATTATGGGAAGTGAGAAGAAAACACAAAGCAGGCTAGAGACATAGTGATCTGTGCATATCAGTTCTTTAATAGTGGGATGGAAGCACGGTTTATTGTAGTGGATAATGCCGGTAATTACTGTAAAAATCAAACTCCACATTCCAACACAGCAGTGTCTGTCAAGTGCATGCAAAACGTACTTTGCACTACATGTGGCAAGAGCACAAGTTGTCTGTCACTCACCTTCCTTCACACTCCCTGCTCTACAAATAACTAAACCCCACATTTGTAAGCAAAGTGCTCTACTTTTTCCACATTTTTAAGGATAAGCAGGTAATTGTTTACAAAATCGGCAACTCGAGAAAACGAATGAAACATAGTGCAGTGGATACAGCTTTTATTGCTGATTACAATTTTGAAAGTTTTATTTGGCAGTCAAGCTTCGTTTTCATTTTGCCCGTGTTAGGTTTAGTGTGTGTATATAAGTGTGGTGACAGGGTCCTGTGTTATCAAAATATGTACAACATGGGCAGTGTTTATGCAATAATTTCAACGTAAATGCATTAACCAATCATCCAGCATATATTATTCCGTTTATACACATTTATTTGGCAAATATCTGCAGCATAAGCAAAATAAAACCTTGTATTGCACGTACAAAATTTGTTCATAAATCAAAAACTCAGCTTGAGTGCCAAATAAAACTTTCAAAATCGTGATCAGCAATAAAAACTGCATCCATCGCACTATGTTTCATTTGTTTTCTCGAGTGGCCGATTTTGTAAACATTTACCGATAAGCAGAAAGGTTATACTTCATAAGACACATCTAGATGGTCAGTTTTATTTGAAACCAAAAAGGTGAGTCAATGAATAACACTACACAACACCTACTTCTATTTTACCGGAACATGTTTCAAGGGCTTGACTTTCCCTCATTATCAACCAGACATCGACTGGTTCTCCCTGGTGTGAATGGCAATATTTTCTCTTAGGTCTCCTGTGGTGGTGGTTCAACGAACTTGTTGAAGATATCTTTCTCAGGGATGTCGAAATTGAATACTCTATTTTTCAAAATGAAGATTTATTCCTATGTGGACAGCTCTTGTTTTCCTGTTATGTGTTCGAGGAGCTTCTGTTCTGGCTTTATGTTGTGGTTTTCTGTCCAAAAGTGGTTGACAACTGCTGATTTTTCCAACTGTTTATTTTTTACGTTTCTAAAGTGTTCCTTGGATCTTATTTCTAAATTTCTTTTGGTTTTTCCTATATACACTTTATCACAGTTACTGCATTCAATTTGGTAAATGCTGGATCTTTTATTGGGTGGGATGGCATCTTTGATGTTTGAGTTCACTAGATTTTTTATGGAGTAGTGGTTTACTGGTGCTAGCTCAATGTTATGTTCTTTGAAACCTTTTTTGAATTTTTTGACGGCCCAAGCATGGAATGTGAATTTTTCGAATGTCATTTTTGTTTCTGCTGCTATGAGTTGTAGTTTCCTTCAGTAACTTTTTTACGTTTCCAAAGTGTTCCTTGGATCTTATTTCTAAAACTGGAAAACAAGAGCTGTCCACGTGGGAACAAATCTTCATTTTCAAAAACGGAAACAGTGTATTCAATTTTGACATCCCTGAGTAAGATATCTTCAGCAAGTTCCTTGAACCACCACCAGAGGAAACCTCGGAGAAAACGTCATCCACACCAGGGAGAACTAGTCGATGTCCAGTTGATGAGGAAAAGTCAAGCCTCTGAAACATGTTCCGGTTAATTATAAGTAAGTCATGTTTAGTGTTATTAATCGACTTACCTTTATGGTTTAAATTTAATATTACAACACTGTTTTCAAACTTCCAAGAAAGATCTGAAATTTTAAAGCAGTTGGAAGCTGAAATAATTGCTTGGAACATTCACTTCTTTTGAGTGATGAAATTTCAGTAACACTGGCATCAGAAACACACAGGGTTGCAAAACTTGCGTTCAACAAACTTAATGAGGGGCTACAGAAAAATCTGTTATAAAACGTTATGTCAAATTTCTAAAAAGCTTTCTGGAGGAGAAACACTTATTGAAGAGGGATTCACTGAAGAATTGCAGTCCTTTTCTCATACACTAGTGACGTCCTGTAAACGTCAAAAGAACATTTTCACTCTACAAATCATTTTTCACTGTGAGACGTAGGAATTTCACACAGGAAATCTCAGGATGACCTTCCTTATATACTGTAACAGCCTTCAATAATGTAAGAATTCCGTGAAACTATCATATTTGAGTGTATTTGTTTTTGTTTAATTTGGTGCTTGTTTTCACGATTTTGCGTTCTTTTTTTGCTTATTTATTTTACTACTACCACAAATAACTATGTTTAGTCAGTCAGATATGTTTTTTTTTCCCTAATAACACTGCATTGTTCATCAACATACAACTGTGGATTACATTTACAAACATATTTGTATGACAATCAGTTTCAAGTTAATGAATATTTCAATGAAACTACAAATGTAATCAAACAGTGAAGCAGTGAGTGAACTTGAACACTCTAGATAACTCATGGTTATGTAGAACGTGCGTCCATGTGTCATCTTCTGAGGGGTGGGGGCCACATGCTAACCTTTGGTTTACAAGGTCATGGGTTCAAACTGGCAGTGTAACAATGGGATTCTTATCTCCAGGCTGTTAATGGGTCAGCAGGGAGAAGATCGCAACGATTAATGTATTCTTAATAAACAGCCAAAATTATCTTTATTATAATGGAATTATATTATAATTGACTTTGCTTTTCACAAATACAACTGTAATAGGTTTGCAAAGATATTTGGTTTAATATCTTCATGATTCTTGGATATGCTAAATTCAATATCTCTCGTAATGCAATCCACTATTGCTGATTGCCGATACATAGTTCATTATATTTTAACGCTCAAATATACATCTGTCTTAAACAACACAATCAATAGTGCCGATAGGGTGCCCTTATTTATTTGCCCTAGATGTGTGGCTAACAACCATTGCTTCTTGGTTATTTACTGTTATCGATCATAACATATCAATTGTAAGGGATTACGATTAATGTTGGCCATGTTTTCATCCTTTGAATAGCTTCGGAGTCAACGTTACAAAATATGACCTCGACATTCACATTGGCCAGGAAATTTAGATATTACAGGTGGATACAATTTGACATGTGAAATATTAATGTGAATTTTCTCATTAGTCCATTTGGACATATAATGCCTGCCACAGGGCTATGGACTTTTTCCCTAGCATAGCTTCCTTTAGAAGAGAAGTAAAGCCAGTGGTACCATGTTGTAGACTTACGGCACATAGAACACCCTTAGCCTGATAAAGAGGCCTCTGAGCAAAATTAAGTGCTCTTTCACACCAAATATAATATAGAATCAGACGCTGAGAACCACAGCAGTTAAAAAAATGTTCTGCATAAATTAATAGGTAAATGAAGCTATCAAGTGTGTTCAGTGTATTCCAATAATATTTTAATTTGAAACAATTTTTAACATTCAGTTATTGGGCTGATTTTTGATACATCACTTACTTTTTTAAAAAAGTAAAATATGTTACAGGAGCTTTCACATATAATGCATGGAATTTAATACTTTGTCACCTGTGTGGACAAAATGTGTAACACTATGCATATGATAAAAAGCCTCCATTCCTAACACGTACCTGATTCCTAGCAGAGCCATACATCACTACAGCAGGTCGCACTGCCAACGGAGGAACTGGCAGTACCGTCACAATCATCCAATCAGGCCTGGCAAATTTAGGATCCATTCCCAGGATATAACATTCCTCATCAGTGATGTGTTTTAGGATTTCCCAAACTCGTTCAGCACTCAGTGCTATCTTTTTCTCTTGCGAATCTTCATTCACGTGTTTCCACTCTGCTGTGAGATCCAAGCCAGCTCTTCTGATGTTTGGCTGGTAACGACCACAGCCTCCATGTCCTGCTTTGCGTGGTTGCTGAAACAACATTTTCACTTTATATCACCAAAGTATAATACAATTTTGTCAAATCTTATTTCTGTACCTGGAAAAAATGCATCCAAAATTATCGTCATAGCAAAGCATCACTATATTTAAGAGGTAGAACTGGAACTTAAAAATTCAATGCCACAACTGGGATTTGAACCACAGACCTTCCGCTTGCCGGGCGGACGCTCTAACCACTGAGCTATTGTGACAAACTGCCAGAATGGCATTAAATTCTCAAGCCAGTTCGTATTTCTCCTGGTAAACCACAAAGGCAGTCTCACATCAGAAACAATTACCCCAATGGTGACTTACTATTGTAAGTACTTTATATCCCAGGATTAAATAACCTTCACATGGTAATTATTATTTATTTATGCCAACATAATAATTAATAATAATAATTACCATCTGAAGGTTATTTAATCCTGGGATATAAAGTACTTGCAATAGTAAGTCACCATTGGGGTAATTGTCTCTGATGTGAGACTGCCTTTGTGGTTTACCAGGAGAAATACGAACTAGTTTGAGAATTTAATGCCATTCTGGCAGTTTGTCACAATAGCTCAGTGGTTAGACCATCCATCCGGCAAGCGGAAGGTCTGTGGTTCAAATCCCAGTTGTGGCATTGAATTTTTAAGTTCCAGTTCTACCTCTTAAACTATTCAAATTTTTCATTTGAAATAATGAATTGTGAAAAAGGTGTATATATTATTATATACTTTAAGTTTTTGTTTAATGTAGCTACCTTATTTATAGAAGTAGCTCTTTATCATCATTATTATTACTATTATTATTAATTATTGTATATATTTGTAAAAATACCTTTGTATGAGGTTATGAGACTGCATTCCTTGATAAAGGTACAGACATAATGAATTGGCTTTAAAACGATACATGTAGAAGTCTAGGCTGAAGTGTCTGGAGCAGTGATGGAACCTTCCGCCGCCGCTGCCACCATCACCATACTGAATATTGTAATTGTCACTTAACTGTATATGATAGTAATTATACTCTATTTGTTGTTTAATAATAATTGAATTATAAGTAAAAACTATTTATTAATTATAATGAATTATCCTACATCATGTGACATCATCAGATGAATAAATAAAATAATAAAGATCTGATTCTGAGAAAACAGGAAGCGTCAGTCCTATTTCCAATCTCAAGAAATCAACAAGCATCAGTCCTTTAGCATCCTAGCATTCATTAAAATTATTTGTTCTTCTTTATTGTTATATAAAATTCTTTCTGGTTTAATTTTCCCAGAATTGCAACTAACGAGAGCTCTAGAGACTATTTACATCGTGGCTGCCTTGAAGGAAGAAGTAGTCTGGATCTAATATGCCGTGTCCAGTTGAATCTTGGCCAAGTCTTGCTGTTGGTTGTGAACATTCCCATTTCAAGTTTATCATTCTGGTTATTGTTACCATTGTCCATGGTCGTGAATCAGCCTTAAGGGCCAGTTTCACCAACCATTGGAAACAAATTTCTTTTTTTTTTGACTTAGTTTTACAAAGTGTTTAGAATCTAATACTTTGCTGTTTGATGGGAAGCACCTGTAATCTCTTCCCCACTCATTTTTCTACACTCTGGTAGAGCACATCCAAAATAATGAAAGTGATATTAAGACTAAAGAAGATTTCACCAAAGGTACACCAGGGTCCTTGGGACCTTGCCTTTATAGAAGCAAGACTGCCATAGACACCTGCAACAATGCTGTGGGCTCATAGTCAACAGAAAGCTAGGCATGCCAGTACAAATTTCCATCAGGTCCCTAGGATCCAGGTGTACCAGTAATGGGTTAAATGCTTTTAATGTGAATAATTGCTTTCTGTTCTTGATGATGTACAAAATAACTGCTTGGATGGAGAATCGTGCGCCACTTACAATTACAGCTTTTTGGAAGGTATTACATGGCACAACATGCTGAGATGCGAGAAGTCCTGGGGAAATGAGGAAGGTAAAAAGCTTGCAGTATATGCTTCAGTTAGGGATGGATCCATCTGTACAAAAGGAGTGCTCACCATTCAGGTTTAAATCATTGTAAATGCTTTTTGTCCAAGTTGTAAATGTTTTGACTATCCTAGTATTCCATTTTATGCTAACATTGTTACTAAAAATAAGTCACTGCTAAAATGTGATAGAATATCCCAAATTACTAACCTGTTGATTTGGATCATCTGGGTTCTCCTTCATGATATCCATCTCGTCTCCACCCTCACAGATGTTCTTACCCTTGCACAGGTCATAAACAAAGGTCAGACGTTTCCTTGGCTGGCCCTTGGATTTCATCACAACCTCCTTTATTTTGGGGTTAGTCTGTAAAACACAAATACACAGTCACAACTTGTATAATTACATTTACACTTTCAAACACTTATACAGCAATACATATGTTTATAGTGGAAAAGTATACAGATTTCAAGTTATATTTATGCACATGAACACAAAAACAAAAAATCTGATGTGTTGCACTCGCATTACTTTCTCTACTCTTTACTAACTATTCTTAGAAACACTTAATCTTCTATCTACTACTACCTGGCAAAGCCATGAAGCGTATCAGAAAGAATATGAAACTGCCCAGATGTTTATGCAAGGTTATCGCACAAACATGGCTGGACGGAGTGCATACACTCTGTTCAGATGCAATCAAATCCCCAGGACAGCAACATCTAATATATCGGCAGGTGTGTGTTTTATCACTGACTATACTCCAACTTAATGATATTTCGCTCTTCTAATAAACAAGATAAAAAGCGATCGTAGCGCTCAACCACCAAGGTCAATACGCCTCAACGCTTTGCCAGGTATTATGTTAGTTGATACAAAACTTTTACAGAAATTATCTTGCCACCTTCCTAGTAGGTACAAGGGGAATATAGGAATACAATAAGCTTATTAAAGTGATAGTCAAATGTTACAAAGCTGGTCACTATGTGATAGCTTTAAAACTGTTTTCTTGCATGCCCAAGAGATATAGGTTGCGCGTTCGTTCTTGACGAATGACCTTGAGCAGAAATCCAACGAGTGAGCCTACCCTTAATAAACAGGTCAGCAAATGTTTATGCTACGATAACAGACACCTCTGTTTTCCTCTGTCGCGTTTGTGTATACAGTCGACTGCAGAAGTTTTGTGCGGTACGGATGTATGTATGCATGCAACGAAAATAGCAATTCAGACGAGGGAGAGATGTCGGGAATAGAATAAATGCAAGAAAGTTAAGTGGAAACAGTTATAGAGGTATAGTGTATAATACGTGTGGCTGATATTACTGCAAGTGTCATAAATTGATTTGTAGTGTTGTACTACTTCAGCTCAGAAGCATGCGCGTCATCTCACTGCAGACTGTACCTCCTCTCTCTCGTTCCCGCAAAAGCTGAGAAGAGACTCGCATTCAACCTTTCATATAAAATTTTCATTCGTCAAGAAGTAACGCGCGACCTATAAAAACATAATGACCATCTATTTGTAAAACGTACAAGTACTGGAAAATTCAGACAAATAACAAGGAATATCTCAAAAATGGTTCACTCTAAAAAAAATTCATTAGACATAAATTGTGTGTATGAATTTAAACCAAAAAGGTGAGTCAATAACACTACGCTACACAACACTTATAAGTGGCAATAAACTGATTATTACAACACTGTTTTCAAACTTGCAAGAAAGAAGATAAAAATCTCTTATGGTTTACCATCTAAGCAAAACTCACCCAGACTGCAGAGGTTTTCTGAGCACATTCCCAGTCATGTTAAACATATGGTATTTTCATCATAATCGCTAACACATTTTTAAAAAATCAACTCTTCTAATTATTTTCCATGTAAAGGATAGTCCAGGATGGAGATATTTTTACATATGTACACACACAGACCTTTTTCTAAAAATGCTTCTCTTTTTTTGGTTCAGGGGGTCCAAAAGCATGTATTCCTGGTGAAATTTCAATATTGAATTTTCAGGTGAAATACAAAATAATCTAATGCAAACACTTGCATGGCTTTCTCTACCCACTATAATTTATTTTACAACAGCTTATTTCTCCAATTACTTTGTTAATTGGGATAAATGTTTACAGAAATAGCTTCATTACACATTTTGTGTAAATATAAGAGGGATATAGAAAGCTACAGTGATAGTCGTATGTTCAAAAAGCAGG
Source organism: Tenodera sinensis (assembly GCA_030765045.1). Lineage (NCBI taxonomy): Eukaryota > Metazoa > Arthropoda > Insecta > Mantodea > Mantidae > Tenodera > Tenodera sinensis. The sequence goes on along the minus strand of CM060971.1, from coordinate 119,880,985 downwards.
TCGCTATATGCTCACTTTAAAATTGAGACAAATCAGTGATGCTTTAATATTTCAACAAATGTATGATTTAAACATTGAACAAGTCAAAACTATAGTACAAAATAGATATCTTGGAAATGATTAATGAATAATTTAAAGAGAGAAGTTGCATGTTTTAATGAGATCTATCCCTTATGGTTACCAAAATTCACTCGGAATCAAGCAGACTTCACAGGCTATTTACAGAAAATTCAAGCATGTCTCAGAAGATTACCACAATTTTGTACAAGTTTCTTACAGAGCTAAACAAAACAAGTATCTTACCGGGCTGACTAAAAGCTTTGAACAGTAGAAGCAAACACATCTTAAAATCTTTATCGTCTTTGTAATGAAGCCAATATGGAAGACTGGCTTTGCCAGGTCAATGTGGCCAAAGTGTCCTGGACATTCTGTCATGTTCCCTGCAACATAAATACAAACACAACTGTTATATTTAATCTAATGAAGGCCAATGCAATAGAGGAAACAGCTTATTGGAATACCTTAAACACCAACTGTGACTTTTCCCTCCATTATGGCATGGTCTGGTTATATTTGGTGATATTCCAGCTGTTAGGTTGCATTAGTACTGTTCCTGAAATAAAACTATGGTAAAGCTATGGCCATAGTTGGTGTTATTGCATCCATTATGTTGCCACAGAAGCCCTTGTTTTTGAAACCGTTGCAGGGAAGGCAACAGATAGATTTTAGAACAAGATTCTGTTTAGATGCCATATTAGTCTGAGGAGCCATTGTATTGCTCGTGTTTGCGTGATTTTGTCTTGAATTGTTTTAGAGCATTATATGCAGTTATAGTTACTGTTGTTTTTGGTTTGCAACACAGTAGTATTACAATATTTAGCATTGGGAAGTGCTTTTACCCAAAAGTGTTATTGTAGAACAAGATTTGCCTAAGGTGAGTAGATCTGTATGTTGTGTGGCAAGTGCTGATGTTATTTTTCACCATGGCACTGGGGATTAGTTGATGTGCATCTGCCTTCCCAATATAAAGTCTGCAGCTTGTCACTTTTAAGGCCTTTGCATTTGACAAGATGCTGTTTGTGTGTGTTGTGCGAGGCAGTCGTGTCCAGTTGCCATCCTAAATAGAGCTACTGTTGTTTTTCTTGGCATTTTTTGTCTGTCAACTGTATCTCTAATATTCTTATACTAATGTTTAAATTTATCTTCTTCAAGTCTCTGCTGTCTAGAAATGTTAAATTGTTTATTTCTATTTGACCTACAGGTTTGTATTGTACCTTTCTTTGCTAATTGAACTGCATATTCATTGCCCTAAAGTTCAACATAGGCTGGGATCCATTATAGAGTGACACGATTTCTTGTTTCAACTGCTTTAATTAGGCTTCTTATTTCTTGTTGTAATTTACTATCCCATCAATGGCTGATTTTGAATTTGATAAGATAACTGTATTTTGTTTTATGCATGATCCGTAGTGCTCTTTTACAGTTGTTAATTCTCCATCATAATGGTTTGAAGTTCCATCTAGTGTTAGATACTGTGTAAAGTGTTTACAGTACACTCCTGCACCAGCGTCTCTTATTGATGAGGGATCCATCTGTATATATTTGGAGCCATTCTTCTTCTGGATATCGTTCACTTTCCGTGGCTATTACTATGTCTCTCATTTCATCTGCTGTATTGTTTTGTATATATCAGGTCATTCCGATATTTTATGTCAATATATTCTACTGGACTCGTTGCCTCTCTTGCTATATTTGTTGTAATTATGTTCTTGTATTTTGAGTTATTAATACATGTTCTGAAGCTTATTAGAGTCGTTAGATTACTTACAGTGTCTGTGTGATATCACTTGTAGTTGTGATAGCTCAAAAGACTGTAGACTATTAATGAGAAGAAAATTCATGTATTTGTGGTAAAATTTTAGAAAATAATAAAGTAATAGAAAAGTACAAGACTGATTTTGTTATACTATACTTGAATTAACATCACTTGTGCATGAGAGGTAGAATTAGAACTGAAAAATTCAATGCCACAGATGAGATTTGAACCACAGACCTTCCACTTACCAGGCAGGTGCTCTAACCATTAAGCTACCGTGACAACCTGCCAGAATGACATTGAATGACTTGTGTATTCTGACAGTTCCTTTGGCATGAGGTCTGTTGTCCTGTGATTGCGTGACTGCAAACGTTACTGGCCTGGTTACCATTACAACAGACTGCTCTGCTGCTCCATCACAATTGCACAACACATGCCTAAGGAACTATCACAACATACAAATAACATTAATTCCAGCGTATCAGCATTCTTTTTCCAAGGATCAAATGATACACACAAATATAGATAAGGAATCACTCTCACTCCATCGATTAGGTTTAGACTCACCTGCACATGTCTGGCAGCGAGAATTTCTGTCCATGACCCCCTGGCGAGGATCCATAAGACCCCCAAGTTTTGGTCTTCCACCCTCATAGGTTTCAGAGAAGCGAATGCCTCCCTCAGTAACTGACATGCGCCGCTAGAAAAAAATACAATATAGCTTAGCTTACAATGTATATCGATAAAAGCAAATACAGAAGTAATCACAGGGCAAAGAGATGAAACGAAGTAGCCACTGCAATAACAACACAGACAGTGCCATCAGAATCTAATAAACACAGCTATAAAGCTTCTCTTGTAAAAAATACTACTGACGTAAACCTAAGCTGCATGCTGTAACAAATATAAACTTGTCACTCCATCGTAATATACACCCTAAGACAAAACAAATGAGCAGACTCATGGAATACAATACTTCCTCTACTTACTATACGTAGTAGAGAAAGTAAAAAGGCAGATTCAGCTTGGTACTTGAAGGTCTGCACATTTGCTCAAGTGCCAACAACATGATGCAACGTAAGCAATGATGACATCATCCTTGTTGCACATTATTCACAGACAAGTGAACAAGCTGGCTTGTAGTAAAATGCAATCCTCCAAGTTACCTACCATGTTTCCAGCTGCTATTATTAAATTTACCTCACCTTTTCTTGCATAAAACGTACACTGTAGCCAGAAGTGTTGTCTCCAAAGCTAACCTTCAGTAAACAAGTATAGAAGTGGATGTAGGAAATATTGGATTAAGTTAAATGAAGCACTGCTGATTATAGGTTTGAGTTTAGGATCAGATCAGATTCGTCTTTAGTGCCTGTTGCCCACATACGTACTTCTGTACCACTTACGGCAGGTTCACAACCACCCAGTAACAGTAGTGTGATGCAGCACTCAACATTTGGATTCACCAAGAGCACGGTAACAACAATCAATCAATCAGCATACTGATACAAAGTGGAGGTTCATATTGTGCACTGGCAATTCACTCAATCAAACAATATTTTTTCTAGCTTGCAATTAGAGAAAGCTATGAATTATTATTTATTTATTTATGCCAACAAACTTACTGTTGGTGTTTTTAAACACACAAGCCGTGTGTGGGCAAAGTTTAAGAGGTAGAACTGGAAGTTTGTTGGCATAAATAAATAATAATTACCATCTGAAGGTTATTTAATCCTGGGATATAAAGTACTTACAATAGTAAGTCACCATTGGGGTAACTGTCTCTGATGTGAGACTGCCTTTGTGGTTTACCAGGAGAAATACGAACTGGCTTGAGAATTTAATGTCATTCTGGCAGTTTGTCACAATAGCTCAGTGGTTAGAGCATCCGCCCGGCAAGCGGAAGGTCTGTGGTTCAAATCCCAGTTGTGGCATTGAATTTTTAAGTTCCAGTTCTACCTCTGAAAGCTATGAAATCGCATGGCCACCTTGAATAATTTCTACTGTAAAAATCTGATATGTTGCACTCATATGACTTTCTCTACTCTTGTACTAACCATTCTTACAAACTCTTATTCCTCTATTTTCTTCGTATTAGTTGAGATAACATTTGCAGAAATTATCTTATTGCTCGTGTTCTCGCATGTGCAATGGAAATATGGGAATACAGTAGGCTTTTAGTGGTAGCCAAATGTTTTAAAGCTTTGAGATTCTGTTCTCTTTGCTCACCTAAAATATAAAAAAACAAATAGCAAATTTCCATTTGACAGAAGCATAAGTTCTCCAAAACTCGCACAAATTGGGTGTTTTAGTGAGATCTACATTTTTTGTACAGCAAGATTTTGTCTACCTCTTACAGTTTACGAGTTATTCAAAAGTCATCCAGAGTAAACAAGACTACATAGGCTATAGCCAGAAAATTCAAGATATACATTTCATTTGTCATAAAAATATCTAACACATATGACATTTTAATCAAAGTAGTTAAGAGCCATTTTCAAGAAAATCAAAAATTTCGAAAAATTTTCCATGTAAAGGGTAGTTTAGGGTGGGACTATTTTCTTCAAAATCCTCGAAAGACATTAAACTTAAACACCAACTTTGGTTTTTAACCAACTTTTCGTTTTTTAGTTACGCTGTCCACAGACTGACAGACACACACAGACCTTTTCCTAAAAATGCTTTTTTGGATTCAGGGGGTCTCAAAACATATATTTCCGATGAAATCTTGACTTCGAATTTTTGGGTAGAACACAATACTTAACCTACTTCGTAGTAGAGAAAGTAAAAAGTCTAATATGCACAATATGAATCTAACATGACATGCCCAGTAACGAGAAAATTAAACTTGACAGTCTTCTTTCCCACTCCCAGGGTCAACGGAAGCTTCCCATTGGTTGTCAACACTCCCATGTATTTCAACTGTCTTGTTCTGGTTATTGTTACTGGTGGTTGTGGACCAGTCTTTAGGCAGAGCGTCCATAGCTCTTCTGTGCTATCTATCCAGTAGTACTTACACTTTTCAATTCCAAAGCTATAATTTACAGTGCCTAAATATTTCTCAAATGACTCATCACTGCTAACATTTTAAACTGTTTTAATACAAAACTTCCTTTCACAAGGAACTATACATGTAAAGTATTAGCGATTCTTAACATCTTAATGACTGCAGTATCGATCAATTAATTTCAACTGCTTGTTTAAAAAGCCTGTCATATATCAGTCACTATGATATAAAACGTGGCCTCATCAAATAAAGTTCTGTGCTGGGCCACTACTCACTTCTCTGCTTGGAGCATCCGAGGTTTCTGTTATGTTCTGCGTATCTCCGTTCATCGTGTGGCCTGTCTGTCTTACCCACATTGGCATGGGGTTTTATATACCGGGAGTTTTTAATTCCAGGTTGTCCTTTCTGGTCTCATGTATTGTCTCGGCTTCCTTGGTGATCAAAATGCACTTTTGACACTATGTTTTTAGTACCCATGCAATCTTACACGAAACTGTGCTGTAGAAGGGAATAAAGACCTTTCCTTGGGGTTTTTCATCCTCCTCTGTGTTGTGGTTCCTATTTCTGGTATACGCGATAACCATTCTTCTTAGATGTGTTAATCAGATGTTTAATAAACTCCCGGTGTATGTAAAAACCCATGCCAATGTGGTAGGACATATATAGGGAGACAGGCCACACGACTGAACACACTTATAGAACCTAACAGAAACCTCAGATGCTCCAACCAAAAGTCGACAGTGGCCCAGCACAGCTTGGACAACAACCACAGGATTTTATTTGACAAGGCAATGGTTTTACTCCGTAGTGACCAATATTATGACAGGCTTATTAAAGAGGCAGTTGAAATTAAGCTAGAGTCAATAAATTCCAATACAGACGATGGTCTATGGCTGAGCACAGCATGGACAAAGATTCTCAAACATCGGAGAACTGGGGAATAGCTTATATACTGCCAACACTTCTCCACTGGCCCAATCAGAGGGCACAGGTTCCCCATTGGATGATCTCCACCTGGAAAATATATACACTGCCCGGTCCACTTCCTGAAGAAGGCCACAGAGTGAAGATGGCTGAAAGCTCAAGCAACTTTATCAACATCACACGGCTGATAACCCGAGAAGCTCTTATTAAAACTGAGATTTGTATGCTCAATTTAACTTCAAGTGTAACTTGCATTTACATCATGACTTTTGTAAATACAACTTCAGTTAGAATCTGGCACAAACACATCAACTGAAGCATTTATCATATTAACATATCTGAAATTGGCCTCCACAATTCTTTGCACATTTAAAGCACCATAATTCAAGCAATTTTTCTATTTTTGCCATATAGAACTGAAGATCCAACCTGTGCTGGTAATATTTGTCTTTGATCTAGAGCACAACTGCTGCTTTAGAAACTAAACCACACAGAAAAAAAATTAGGAGGAAAAAGGGGCTAAACTTAGAGTCCAGCAGACGGGAATAGTACCAGAATGTCCTTGTAGTGGGCATTTAGTGGCAGTCCATGTTGGCAACCTATGCATGAAAAGAGCTGCAATAATCTTAGCAATCTACCTAATTGCAAAGAAGTGTTCATGACTGGGCAAAATAAGTGCCAAACAAAATGAAACTGGTGTGAATCAAGAACTAACCTGGCACTTGACAGCTAGCTGATTCACTCATCTGCAAGTGAGCGAGGCTAGACCTATCTCACCCAATTGACTAATCATTGCATGATGTGTTTGTAACACGATTGGACGAGATAGGTCTAGCCTCGTTCGCAGCTAGCTGCCAAGTGTCAGGTGAGCTCTCGCTGACTGTAAGCTTACGTACATAGTGAGACAACAAGCTCCATTAAGAGCAAAGCATGCATTTTGGTCTAACCACTGGTTGCTCAGCAACAGCATTTTAGCAGATTTCAGTTTCAGTTCAGCTTGGGCTGGCAGTGAAGCAAAATAGTTGGTCTGGGTGGCTCAATTGGTCAGACACTAAACTACTGGTCCCAAGGTCGCAGTTCAAATTGCCCCAGACCGAAGGTTTTTAAGTGTGCCCAAAAGTGACAATCCCACAAGAATATATTTACTGGCATGTAAAAGAACTCTTACAGGACAAAATATCTGCATACGAACAGCTTTGATATGACCCTGGCAATTGATTTCATTAACACACAAAATGTTTAAACATTCAGTGAATGAAAAGTGTGGTTTGCGGATATTGCAATACAGAACAAATAGTTAAAAAGGTAATGAAGCACTACCATCACCTTCGGAAATGCTGAAATGTTATCTAAAACATATTTTTAAGGTATTATAACGACTTTTATGTGACAGTTATGTTGGATTTGTCTGACAACTTGGTAGTTCATAAGGAAAAAAAGTACTGTATTTAAATGTCCTTTCAGCATCAGCATTTTCACTACCACTCCCTTCTTCCTCCATCTATGTAATGCACACATGCACGCCTATTGATAAAAGCTAATAATAAAACCCTTGATCAGTGTTGCATTTAGTGACCCTATTCTCAGACCAAGCTCATCAAACTATAGCTGAAACATTTACTACAACATTAACAATACAACCTACACCAAAAGATCAAAACATAATACAATGACAATGGTCATGGAAGACTTCTCTAACTTTCAACAATGTAACACAGCACCTCACAGTCTTATCATTATTGCTTAAGTTTCACTCACGGTTGGTTTGTTCAACAATGCTGCGCCAACACAAGTATAGTGTAAGCACACGTAGTTCCAGAAAAGCACTTCAAGGGTGGGTGCTCTTGTACCGAAAAATAGTTTTGACAAGTTTACCTTAAGATGTGAACATTGGTACACGTCTACATTTTGTTCGTTACATACATATAATTCTGACAAAAGCGCTTGCAGATGTAGCCAAAGTTTCAGGCCGTTATAATGCTTATTAACAAAAGTTTACTTTGACAAATAATGTTAACCTCCGAGCGAAATAGGTGCATTACTGAAAAAAGAAACCCAAGCAATTAGCCATACTTGAAATGGTAAGGTCATTCGTTTCCATTAGATGCAAATAGCGAACTGCGAATTTGCTGATGGAAATCTTTATCTACACCATGCACATTTAACTCCACAACATTGCTAATAACTCTTCTATACTAAATGGGGAAATAAATTGCACAATCCTGCGTAAAATGAATGGCTCCGTCTTCCTGGAAATTTCCAACAAAATGCATTCATTTGAACAAGTATACCAGCACTTTGATGAATGCCATTCACAATTATTATTGTTTACATTGCGCACATCATACTCACTATTTCATCTGGCGCTAAGATTCCAAATTGCACACGCTTCACATACCGAAGCGTGGCTTTGGAATCGTTTGTGGCCATTTTGATCTTGCTTACGGTTTCTCAGCTCATTCGCGCTTATATACCCTCACGGTTCTTGTGTCTCGGCAACGCCATCTATGACACTGGGAATATCCTCGTCAGCAACCAATCAGGAGCACAATGATGCATTTGAGAACAAGCTGGTAAACATTGCTAATAGCACAACAAAATGTATCTCAAAGGCGGTATTCAAGGACCAACTGTTGGTTACATGCAGATAAATTGTATATTAATACCACAGTTGCTTTCGAAAGCAAAAACAAAATCCAGATATTGTTTAACAAAGTGAACATGTTATGCATAAAAGTTAAAATGATGTGAGATGAGACAACAGCATTTATTGGATCCACGTAGGGCGTTGGTGAAATTTTTAAAGGCGGCGCCGTGGCCGAGTGGTTAGACTTCTCGCCTACCACCTAGACGGTTCGGTTTCGATCCCAGGGACCCGCATGTGTTCTTCGTGGTGGACGAAGCGGCGTCAGGGTGGGTTTTCTCCGGTTTCCCCATCACTCATTGCACCAATTGGTCCATAATCACCTTTCCATTTATCGATTTCGCCTGCATTTCATATCATTCCCCTTCCTCTCTATCATACCTGGTGTTTGACTGACTACCCGCTTCCAGGTCTTCCCTCTGTCTGGTCCATAGTTTCGTCTATTTACACCCCCCATATAACTCATAATTCACCCTTGGCACTGGCTTGTAAATCCTAGGGGGTGTAAGTCCTACATAAAGGAGGGGGGAGGGGAGGTAATCAGAAGAAGAACAAGAAGGGTTTGCGTTCAAAGTTCACTAAAGGCGCATGAACATTGCGTATGTCAAGGGATTGTACACTTTAGTTACATACGTACAAACGGAGTTTAACTAGGCATTTTATTTCTTATGAAAATTGTAAAAGAATAACATGATCTACATGATAGTTATTTTATGACAGGAATAATTCTGTAATTAGATAGAGAAACATCATAAAATATTTCAGATCAGTTATAAGATACCAACACAATTTGGCTGCATAACAATTTCAACACCTGGCTGTTTTAAACATTCACTATGCTTTTACAGCATGTATTGGCATGTAAAAGAAAATCTCACTGCACCTCCGTCTATATCACAAAGTCTATCGTGGAATATGCGAAAGACTGCTTTTAAAAAAGTCTGATGTTTAGCACCCACATGACTTCCTCTACTCACTGTTGTACAAATTATTCTTATAAATACTTTCCATGTATTTACTTCATATTAATAGAATAGGAGAATACAGAAGGTTTAAGAGATAGTAAACTTTTTCAAGAGCTGATCGGTATGCGATTGATTTGAAGCTCCATTGCCTTTGTAAGACCAGGAATAAATCAACAGCAAATAATGACCTCCCAATTGAGAGAGTAAAAAATTGTAAAATTCAAACCAATAAGAAGGAAAATTTCCGAAATGCTTCGCTCCACAGAAAAATGTGGTTGACTGAATTGTGTGTTTTAAAAATATCTACATTGTTGTGTAGCATGGGCGTCGTGAAGGAGGGGGGGGGGGAGCGAGGGGGACCGCACCCCCCTTGGAAATTAATGAATTTAATATGCACGCAATTACTATGAGACTACTGTTTTCATTTTGATGTAAAGAACAGCTTTTATTTAGCACTAATTAACACGCTTATCCGCAACAAATACTATAAATCACATCTGTTACAGTTTTGGGCAACAGACTAATGGTTAATATTGTATGATTGTAAACTTCCAACGTGCGGCCCTCCCCTGAGAAAAAGTCTACCGAAGCCCATGTTGTGTAGTGAGAGTTTATCTGTTACGTTTAACCACTTATGCAAAAGAGATTCAGAATGAAGGGGACTTCGGGGGCTGTTCACAGAAAATTCAAGGTATACCTACATTTCATTGCTCATGAAAATATTTTAAACAATAAGCAAAATCGTTAAAGTCCTTTTTGAGAAAATAACTTATTTCGTAAATAGTGACCAGCTTTAAAAGATTTAACTATGGCTTAAAGCCGACTACCTCGAATAGAAATAGCAATTTTTTATTTTTTATTTTTTTTAAATCTCTTGGCCTGAGAAAGGAACTGAATTTCAAAGCTATGACATTGAAACCACAGAACCTGTAACTACCAACCCTTAAAATATTTGACTATGCGTGCTGTATCCTTTCATTCGCATTGTACCTGCAAGGGAATACGTAATTCCATTTCTACAAACGTATATCTTAAGTAACATGAAGTTTATATGGCTAACGAAAGTTACGCAATGACCAGAGAGTTTCTCATACTCTCTGGCCAAGAAGGCTGTGGATTTATAAGAAACGTCAAATTGACTTTGACATTTGACAACGTTGTCAAAACCATATGTTTCAATGATCAAAACGTCAGAAATTAAATTCGTCCGCTATACTCATCATTGTTTACCCACATGATTTAATGCAAAGAAAACAAATATGAATAAAAGCTTGAGTTTGAATAAATATTTAGAACTTTCCCCCTTCCCCTTTCATCATGTTCCTAATTATACCAGAATAAACCGATGTTGTTGGAGCTAGGTTCTAGCATAATTCTTTTAGGTGCAATGATAAGCCGTGTTGTTGGGGACCATTTGCGCATGAATCCTCCGAATACGGAGAAGAATTGGAGAAATAACGTAGAAACCTAAAAGATGGATTTATACGGGAATTTCCGAACATTTACGTGAGTACCGGTAGTAATTTCCGAAATGAAGTCCCTGGCCATAACCTGAAACTTATTTAATATGCAATAATGTTAAAATTTTTATCACGTTTCTATAGATCTTTGGACGTAATCATTTTAATTCGTGTTTGAGCAGTTATTTAAAATATGAAATAATAAGCATTTTGTTCATGTCATATTAATGAAATGTCACCAATAGGTATATTGATTTATGTGACAGTTGTCTGTTTCTAGACAATGAGACACGTGCCAATTTTAAAATCACAGAAGGCTTATGCTTGTGAAAGTAGATTGCTCATTCCATTTGTCTTTGTATTTTATCCTGCAGCCAAAAAGATTCTTTCAGTATTTGATTGGGACTGATTGATGTTGTGCTATGCTACTTAATAATTTCCATAGGTTTCTGTGGTTTGCTGCAATACATGAACTGAGGGCATTATTTATTTTCCAGTACTCGACCTTACAGGAAGCCAGCCCATCTGCAGACCATTGCTCTACATTGCTTTTCGCAGCTGGCAGTACATAGTGCTCTTAACGTACCTGAAGATGATTTAGAGAAATGTGAACAGTTGGTGCAGATGATCCACAAAGGAATACCACCATTGCTGGCAAACTATATTACTGAGACTCTTATGCTTGAGTTGGTTCCATCACTACAAGAGGAGGATTTCTCAGAAGCTGTAAGGAAACGACTTCTTGAGGCTGCAGTGCACCCTTGTACCTCGTGTCTCTTCATACATTTGTGGCATTGGGACCACATAGTTCTAGAACACTTCTTAACCTCTGTCCTACCTTCCCTTAAAGGATTAAAGAAACTGAGTATTGATGGAGAAGGTGGAAACTTTGTGGAAGATTTGCTCCACAGAATTCGTCTTCCTGAAACAGTGGAAGAGGCAAGTTTTGGCCCTGGGTACAACGACAGCTTGCTGGTGGCCGTTGCAAAGTTCTGCCCTAGACTTAGATGCTTGAAGCTTGGGCAGATTCCAAAAATTAGTAGCATTGGAATAAAGGCTATTATAGAACTCCAGCACCTGGAAGTGTTGGACATTGGTGGATTGACTATGCCCTTTAATTTGGTTTCCTCAGTGTCACATAAGCTGAAAGTGTTTCGATGTGACCGTACAGAAGCCAGAAGGCTTAATGCACTAGCAAGAACTCCGAAATTCACACAACTTTCTCAGGTAAGCGAAGATGCTTCTTGGTATCTGTGTCTTACTCACATACTTCTTAAATGCTGAGTACATTTTTACCAGTTTTATTCGCAAAAAAATATTAATTACTTGGACAAGCTTTCGTACCCAATGGGAGAAAATAAGTAATAAAAGCTAGTAAAAGAAAAAAAAAATAATTGCGATAGATTGCTATATTGATCTCTTTAAAATTAGATTAAGTCATGATGAAAAATTAAAAATCAATTTTCCTGAGGTAAAACAAAATAGTAGCAAACTCACGGACATGTATGTCAGTGTTGTTAATTCCTATGGGCTAGATTTTATTCATAGTCTCCCCACTTGAGTCGGTCTTACCCCTGTTATGTCATTGTGCAGTAAATGTTTAGGAACTTGTCCATCTCCCATCCTTTCAACGCATCTCCCCTTTGAGTGTTAGGTTGATTTCCAAGTTGATCTGATTCTCCATGTGTTGTTCTCAGATAATGGCCCGTATATTTGTCTTGTAATCTTTCTCTCAAATATACGTAGAGCATTTTCATCTTTTTTACTCAGGTACAGTTAAATTAAATTGGAAACTAATAAAAATGGGTCTTGGGGTAACTACTATATATATATATATATATATATATATTATATACCAATAACCTTCCAAATTGTCTAACTGGGAAAACAATTATGAATGCTGATGACACATCTATCTTGCTAAAAGGGCAAAACTATAAGGAACTACAGCAAAATGTAAATCACTTAATAAAATGATTCCACAGCAATGGGTTAAAACTAAACACTACTAAAACATCCATTTGTAGGTAGAGCTTAGTGTAAGTGATGTTTCATACTTGTGCAAATAAATATAGACGTAGTGTTAGTGTAAATGATCTTGGACTCTTGCAAATAACTGTAGATTGTGCATAGTGTAAGCGATCTCATACATTTGTAAATAATAAATATATACTCATTGGAAATGTAAATACTTAATTAAGAATTACTATTTGTATAAAAAATCAAGACTAATCTGTGAGTAAATTAGAAACTATTTGTAAAGTGAATTCTGACGAAGCCTGAAACATGTGAATATATGTCTATGTAACCTGATATATCCAACAACATGTACATGTTCTAAATTATGCAATTCTATACTCAGTGTAAACTGTTATAACACTATCCTTGCAGATTCAGTAAACCATACACATACTTCAAACATGTAAGCTGTCTTCTTAAATAAGCAATTAAAATGGGAAGAACTTATCTAGAACATATCTAAAAATCAAACGGTGCATGTTTCAGTACAAGCTGCATAGCAAAAATAACCGACTTAGAAACAAGAAAAATTGTGTACTTCAGTTACTTTCAATCCATAATGACATGTGGGATAATACTGTGGGGAAATGCCATGAGCTGGGAAACCATCTTTAAAATGCAGATGAAAATAATCTGCATAATGACATGAACTAAACCCAAAGAATCTTGTAGAAATATGCTCCAAAAATCTAAAAATCCTAACTCTACATCGCAATATCTATACAGATTAACGTATGAACTTTGAAACACTATGTAATTCAGAAAATCATCACTGTCACAGAACAAGAACTAAAACTAAGCTGAAATCTATCATGCATAGGTTGTTACTATGAAAAGGTCCGCTATATACTGGAATAAAAGTCTACAATAAATTGCCCAACAATAGCAGAGCAACTAAAGATACAAAATATTTTAGCAAAACACTAAAAAGTCTATTAACTGACAAGGCCTACTGCTCAGTAGAGGAATATATGAATGACGAGCTAGAGCCTTAGTTCCCATAATGCCTTTCTGTTACTTATCTTGGGAACATTTAATAATTTAAGAGGTAGAACCGGAACTTAAAAATTCAATGCCACAACTGGGATTTGAACCACAGACCTTCCGCTTGCATAAATAAATAATAATTACATTTAATAGTTGCTTATAGATGTATACAGGGTGGAAAGGAAGTCATTACATTCCTTCTAACGTGTGCTTCATAGAAGCATTACAAACAAAAAAAGTTGAATGGCATTTTGTTCTTTGATCAGCCAATTTCAAAAAAATAAATGGTTTTTGATCGCAATTGGATGCATAATTCCACAAGAATATACGAAGATAACAGTTTGTTAGTTGTAAGATGTGTAGAGTAACTTATTTCTGACATAGCTTCAGTAGTAATTAAGCGACATCACACAAGGTTTTGAAATAATTAATTACTTAAAAGACGTGAAGAAATACTACAAGCAGCTGTTTCAGATGTGTAGGATGTCAACAAAGTTGCGTTAAGGTTGGTCAGGGAATTGACCTGGTTTGTGGATATAAACATGTCAGGCACTTTCGCTTTCGCCTTATGTTTTGGGAACTAACGCTTGTGATTGCTCTACACTCGCACAGTAAACACAGAAGGACAGGGTCCAGTATCTGTTTATGTTCTCAAGATGCACCGTTACTGTGTTTGTTTATTTACTGAGCTAGGAAAAGTGTCACCAACACAATCTGCAGTGTTGCCAGCTTCTTTTTGACAAAACTAAAATATCTCCGTAGGAAGTGGTCAGAGACAAAAATGTAAGACACAAAATGTGTTCCAGATATCGAAAGGTCTGTGTGTGTGTGTGTGTATGTGTGTGTGTGTGTGTGTGTGTGTGTGTGTGTGTGTCAGTCTGTGGACAGCATAACTCAAAAATGAAAAGTCGGTTAAAAACCAAAGTTGGTATTTAAGTTTAATGTCTTTCAAGGATGTGACACAAAGATTTTGAAGAAAATAGCCGCACCCTAAACTACCCTTTACATGGAAAATTTTTTGAAAATTTTGATTTTCTTGAAAATGGCTCTAACAATTTTGATTAAAATAGCATGTTTAAGATATTTTTATGACAAATAAAATGCATATTTTCTCGCTATAGCCTATGTAGTCCTGTTTACTCTGGATAACTTTTGAATAACTCGTAAACCGTAAGAGATAGACAAAATTTTACTGTACAAAAAATGAGGTTTCCCTAAAAAATACAATTTATGTCTGAATAAATTTTTTTGTAGACCATTTCGGAAATATTCCTTCTTATTAGTGTCAGCTTTGGAAAACTTAAAACTTTCGTGAAATGGAACATCGTTGTTCATTTTTATACATGTTGAGCGTGCAAAGAGAATGGGATCTCAAAGCTTTAAAAGATATAACTATCGCACAAGGTCTAATGTATTCTAATATTGCCCTTGTACCTACAAGGAAATAAGCAATAAGATAATTTGTACAAATGTTTATCTCAACTAACACGAAGAAGATATAGGAATAAGAGTTTGTAAGAATGGTTAGTACAAGAGTAGAGAAAATAAACATTTTTGAAAAATTTTCCATGTAAAGGCTAGTTTAGGATGGAGGAATCTTCTTCAAAATGTTAGTGTCTTAAACTTAAATATCAACTTTGGTTTTTAACCGACTTTTCATTTCTGAATTATGCTGCCCACAGACACATTGACAGACGGACAGACACAGACACAGACACACGCACAAAGCTTTTTCTAGAACTGCTTCTTTGGATTCAGGGGGCCTCAAAACGTATATTTCCAGTGAAATCTCAACATCATATTTTTGGATGGAACAGAATACTTCCTCTACTTACTATATGTGGTAGAGAATGTGAAAATGTAACATAACTTAATGTGCCATGGATCAGAAAGCTAAGTTAACAGAAATAGTGGAAGAATGATAAGGAATGCACTGTGTCATGGTTTGTTAGTGTAATGATGGCATCTGTCCAGTTGGGATGCAGTGTTTAGTCTTCAGCTGGCTGTTCTGCCAAGCAATGTTACATCACCATGAACAAGCTCACTGGATACAGGGAACACTTCATTTTCTCCCACACAGCACAAAAGGTTATCTCATTATTTTTAGAAAAATCTGACGTATTGCAGTCTTATAACTTTTTCTACTGTCTCTTTTACAAACTATTCTTACAAAAATGTAGATATTCTTCCTCTTAGTGTAGATATGCTTTCATTACACATTAATTGTAGTTTTAACCAGTATACAACATGTCCATAAAAATACTGTCATACTGTTGTTGTTGTTGTTGTTTTCTAGTGCCTTGCATCTGGCAATGAAGCCATTAGCATTCGTGCTTTCCAATACTTTTGAACTGTAGTTTCTTCTGATCTTAATGCTTCACAGGTCTTCAAGTGGTCTTCATTCATTTCTGCTGGATCGTTACACAGGACACATATTGGTGAGGCTGAGATACCTATTGTGTAGAGATGACTTGCTAAGCAGTCGTGATTTGTCAGTATTCGGAAGGCTGCAACAACTGTTTTCCTTGGTCTCTGGGGGATTATATCTGGGTTGGAAAGTAGTGTAATCCATTTTTTGTCTTTGGCATTTGTTTCTATTTCTTGTAGATATGAATGACAAAAATTTTTTATGATCAAGCGTTTTATTGAGGAATATGAGAAATTGAATTTAGACTTTTGTTTTATTGTTGTGCCTTTCTTTGCAAGTGAGTTTGCAGCTTCGTTCCCCATGACTCCACAGTGTGCTGGAATCCATTGGAGATGAACAGTCTTATTAACTTTTTGGAGTTGTGTTAACATTTTGTAGCATTCTCTAATTTTTGTTGACTTCTTTGTAGTATTTGAACATATTCCCTGAATTGCAGCTTTAGAATCTGAAAGAATTACTGCCTTGTTAAATTTATTTAAGGGAAGATTTAATAATTGTCGGAGAGCAATGTATATAGCCTCTATTTCTCCATCATAATTTGTTGTGTCTCTGCCAACAGAATGATAAAAGGAAAAATGTGAACACGTAACTCCAGCTCCAGTAAGGTTTTCCTTCGAGGATCCATCAGTATATATGTGCAGCCATTCTTCTGTGGGATACCTAGTATTGATTGTTTCCAGAGCTAGAAGTTTTTGTATTTCTTTTGGTGTGTCTGATTTGCTTATTTCCTCTATTAATTCCAAATTGAAGGTAGGTTGCAATAATTCCAATGGTTTAAGTCGGGTGATGTAACTGCCACATTGTAAAACTGGTGCCCGTTAAGAAAACAGTTACATGAAAGCCACATACATGAATATGAGTCCTAAAGATAAACATTCCGGAGTTAAAACTGTCCCCCAATCGGATCTCCGGGTGGGGACATCTTTAGGCAAATTTCATCATACTGTCATACTTTAAACTGGTGTTACATTGCTTTTATTAAACGTATTGAATTTAAATTGGGGACACTCAAAAGAAAAGCTCAAATGTTTTTTTAATATTTTATTTTTTTACTTGTTATTATTTAATATTTTTTACTATAGCTCAAGACATTGAATGTGGCACCTATGAGTGGCACTGCAGACATCGAGATGATATACCTGTTGGTGATAGCAGCAATGAATGTACTAATTGCTTTGCAGGGCAGTAATTGCAGTTTATAGGGTGGAGCTTCAGTTGATGGTGGTATGTTGAACTGCTTACTAGCTCTATGGGCAAACTTCTTAGGACTACATACAAATGCTGTATTGGCAGATAGTCTCCCTGAAAGGCATTTCCTTTGATGACATATGGAGCCATGATCCACAAACAGCCCAGGTTTGAATATGGGATTTGTTGTGGACAAAGCGGCGCTGGGGCAGGTTTCCTCCAGATTCTCCAGTTTCCCCCGCCATCTCATTCCACTGGTGCTCCATATTCATTCCATGTATCATCAGTGCCACCGCCTGCGGTGCCGTATGTAGTAAAAGCGGGTGTTAAACACTACAAAATTCACCTATGTGTAGGAGGTTGATGTTGAAACCTTCACCAGACTCTGCGTGCTATGATATTCCAAAACACACTAACTACGTTCTTGTGGCTTTGCTAGAACTCCTAAAACTTCTTTAATAACAACACAATTTTAAAAGCAAACATTCACATGTAACTTACCTGCTAAATATCCAACAATCAACTCATATTGGCAATCACAAATGTGATTACATTTAGTTTAGTTTCCATTTTTATTCCCTTGATCGCTGTGATATTGTCAATTATTGCTCCTTGTTGACATGCCCAAAACTATAAAATATTTGAGTTTTTCTTTTAAATGTCACCAATTTTGCTTAAATGGATTATCCAAAGCAATGTAATACCAATTTGAAGTATGACAAAGCGACCAGGTCTTTAAAACATTTGACTATTGCTCAAAGCCTACTGTATTCTAATATTCCCCTTGTATCTACAAGGAAATAAGCAATAAGATAATTTGTACAAATGTTTATCTTAACCTCATACCACTAGTCCGCCTCTGTAGTGTGATGGTTAGCATGTCTACCTAACATTCAAGAGGTTGCAAGTTCAAATCTCGCTTAAGGTGAGTTATCCAGATAATGTTTTATTCTGAGATTTTCGCTCATCCTGAGAAGACGAATGTTGGGTAACTTAAAGCTCCATGGATCTCAGCCTCATTTGAGCATCATCTCACCCATTTAATTCATTCACTGTGTGCAATATGACGTTACGTTGGAGGACGTTAGCAAAAGAAAAAAAAACTCATACCGCTACATTGTTAGGCAACACACAACAATGTCGGCTAAGAACAAAGGCCATTTGCAGACAGTTCAGAAGCTTCAAGTGCTTTTATGAGAAGCTTTGTGAAATATCAATTTCCAGAAAAATAACATTCTCGACTATATAAGTGAGTCGACACTGATAGTCAGCTTCTAGTGAGTTTATCGTCAGTCAGCCTTTGCAGGACAGTTGAGCATGTTTGTGTCACGGCTGCAGTAGAACAGAACTGCTGTGAGTTACAAGGTCATGAGTTATGAATTGTGATTCATTTTAAGGGAAATAAAGTGACATAAAAAGTAACTGGACTTGTCAATTTGTTACATTATTGATTCATCCACCCTATAGCCCAAGCCTAGCACCTACAATTTTTTACCCATTCTCTGCCGTGAAGAACTGACTTCAATGTCACAGATTTTCTAGCGTTGAGGAAGCAGTTACAGCATACAAGGGGAGTTATACACAGTAGCGTGGATGCTTCCATTAGTGGTTCCAAAGGATAGAGCGCTGCATATAGTGCCAGGGTCAGTACAGTAAAACCTTGTTTATCCAGGCTAAATGGGACCAAAGAATGGAGTGTTGCATATAGTGCCAGGGTCAGTACAGTAAAACCTTGTTTATCCAGACTAAATGGAACCAAAGAATGGAGTGTTGCATATAGTGCCAGGGTCAGTACAGTGAAACCTTGTTTATCCAGGCTAAATGGGACCAAAGAATGGAGTGTTGCATATAGTGCCAGGGTCAGTACAGTAAAACCTTGTTTATCCAGACTAACTGGGACCAAAGAATGGAGTGTTGCATATAGTGCCAGGGTCAGTACAGTAAAACCTTGTTTATCCAGACTAACTGGGACCAAAGGATGGAGTGTTGCATATAGTGCCAGGGTCAGTACACTAAAACCTTGTTTATCCAGACTAACTGGGACCAAAGGATGGAGTGTTGCATATAGTGCCAGGGTCAGTACAGTAAAACCTTGTTTATCCAGGCTAACTGGGACCAAAGGATGGAGTGTTGCATATAGTGCCAGGGTCAGTACAGTAAAACCTTGTTTATCCAGGCTAACTGGGACCAAAGGATGGAATTTTTGCATATAGTGCCAGGGTCAGTACAGTAAAACCTTGTTTATCCAGACTAACTGGGACCAAAGGATGGAGTGTTGCATATAGTGCCAGGGTCAGTACAGTAAAACCTTGTTTATCCAGACTAACTGGGACCAAAGGATGGAGTGTTGCATATAGTGCCAGGGTCAGTACAGTAAGACCTTGTTTATCCAGACTAACTGGGACCAAAGGATGGAGTGTTGCATATAGTGCCAGGGCCAGTACAGTAAAACCTTGTTTATCCAGGCTAAATGGAACCAAAGACAATCTGGAAAATAAAAAATCCAGGTCATAGGAATAAGCAAAACAAAATTCCTAAATCCTTAATTAAGCAGACATAAAATCACATAATTTCTTAACAAAGAATTAATCCACAGTCTTTTGTTTTAAACGCATGTAGTGTTTGAACAAAGTACAGTCATTATCATTAATAGTTCAGCTGGAGTGGTGCTGGGCTGACCCTCCAAGTACACCATAATGTTTGTCAGGAACTGTCAATTCAGCAGCTATTTTCTTCAATGTTTCTCCTTTATCAATCAATACAACCTTCTATCCATTGAAACCACAACCTTCTTTTGCTTCGGTGTCATTTTAAACATGTACACTGAATTACATTTTCAAACACTTTGATTAGACAAAAACAATCATGTTGAAACACACAATAACTTAATTACATGTGCTGTTTGAAAACTGAGGAGATTGAGGGAGGTGTGGGGATCGTCAGTGCTTCCCTCTGGTGCTGTTTGTAGACATACCACACCGTGTCAGCACCATGTGACAGACTACTAAATCTTCCTTAAACCCAACAGTACCCACTACCATAATTTATTGCACAATATATGTAGGAACTGTACATTAAATCAAACTGAAAATCGAATATTTGGCTTAGATACTGATAGTTATGTTCTTGCTGTCATAGTTAAATTTATTATCTAATGTAAATATTAATTTTAAAAAAATCTGCAAATCTGAATTGGGTGATCCGGAGATCTGGATAAACAAGGTTTTACTGTACTTTGAGAAACTGAAATAAACAAAATGTTTCTATGAGTATTGATTATTTGTTGTCTCAATACTTACCTATGCCAATGTTCATTATTCACAGTTTTGTGTTTGATGCAAGCTGTGCATTGCATCAAGCATGCAACTTATATGAAGAAATGCTATAATAGAATTTGAATGTAAACATTACAGATTGAAGTAAGACAACTGATTTGCGACGCACCTCTGGATGATGGTCATAGAGCACTAACAGCATTGCACATAGGTCATACACGATTTTCACCATGGATCCTTTCAAATGTGGGCCAGCGACTTCAGGAGCTCAAATTTGACAGTATAGACAGTTTAGATCTGTGGACACTCTCGGAGCAGTGTCCTACACTTGAGAATCTGCACGTAGTCTTCTGCAAACAGAGCAATCCTCACACCCACAGTGCCAAGGACTTACCGTCATTTCCCACACTCAAACATGTGGTCTTGGATTCAAACAGAAATATGTGTGAGTGGTGCACTTTGAGACGAAGCTATGCCCTTGAAAAAGTAACTGTCATCATCCTGCAGGATCCCCAGGAAGCATCCAGTGACTGTCTCGACAAGCTCCTGGAGAGCAACTCCCTGGCATCTCTTCAGGTAACACACCTTCTTTAAACTTGTTAAGGCAATGTATCAATGAAAAACTGCCCATTTTTTTTTTAATTTTTGCATTTTTTATTATGCTTATACTTTGTACTTTAATGGTACACTTTCTTTTTCTCAATGTCGACCATTTTTAAAGCTCCAACACATTTAAATGTCCCAGTGTGGGTAGGCGTTCCTCGCTAAACGTCACTACAGCTTTCAAATGCAAATTTTATTTGCACTGGCTTTGATTTTAGTCTCTTGCAGGGAATTTTGCTTCAGAGATGTGATTTGGCTTTGCTTTGATATATGAAATGAATTCATATATCGAGCTGAAATGCAGGAAATCTGACACGTGCTTTGCTTGTAAACAAGTCAGTGTTCTGTAATTCTGTAACCTTGCCAGGTTATTTCAGTGTTCCAGTTATATATTAGGCATTGTTTAGGTATTTAATAGGTTTTAAGTTATTTGTTAGTTTATAGTAAAGCAGTAACAAGAGTTTTGTGTACAAATTAGCGGAAGTGCATAATGTAGAAGATAGCTAAGAGCTATACATTTCTAAATTTTGTGGACAGTGGGAAGATGAAAGGAAAGTTTTCATATTAAGAAATGACCAGGCAAATTTAAAATTCTCAATAACTGCTGCTGAAGCCAAGAAAAAAGCAGCAGAGGGACCCACATATGGTCCTGGAAAATTTTATTTAAAATCCACTTTTCTCAATTCCTTCTTTTTTCAGCATTTTTCAATTCAATTCATTTTATTCACTGTATGATTCCAATACAGAAACATCAGCTTCATCAAATCAAGTAATATAATAATACATAGTGCATAAGATACATATACAATTGGACAGGTTGGAACAACTGACAATATACGTATAATGAATAAACACATAAAACACAGTGCATATTACATAATATAATTTATAACTAAAATTTGAATTATCAGGAACTCACACATAGACGCACACGGTTTCCCTCTATGGCAGGGGTTCTCAGTCTTTTTCATATACAGTACCCTTTTTAAAAAATAAAAATTTGCATACACACTCACAAGTAATTTGCCTCTGGTGTGAAGGACCTGGGTTTGATCCCTGGTACCAGTGTGGGGATTTTATCCCCTCTGGGAGGTCTGGCACGGGGTGCACTCAGCCTCGTTAGGTCCTGGGGGTGTCAATTGAGGAGCTACTTGAATAGAGAAGTAGCGACCCCACGTCGCAAAGACTGCATAACTGCCCGGGAAGGATTGGGGTGCTGACCACGTCCCACACTCCAGTACTGCACGCCACTCCTGTACCTAGTGGGCAGAGGTCGGGGATGCAGCAGCCAGGCAGTAAGCCTTGGTCCTCGAAGGGCTGTTTGACTAGGTTTTTTTTTTTTACTCTTAAGTAATGAACTTCTTTTAGTTCATCAGGAAGGTGCTTAGTAACCAAAGCCTCGTGGTGAAATGTGTTCTACATGGCCTACCAGCCCAATTGCTGCGACCAGTCAGGGCCTTAGCACCATCAATACAGACTGACACACTGTTTTTTCCACTCAAGCGCGTTTTTGAGAAAACAAAAAAAAATATATATATATCCCCTTTTGTAGAAGTATTTAATGGTTTACAAAATAAAAGATGTTCAAATACTTCATCTTCACATATTCCCCAAACAAAAAGGATCAACTGGGTTAAGCCAGCAACATGTAACGTTTGATCAAGATTCCCTATGCACAGACTACATCGAGCTGCTCTTTTATGTCACTGATTATCCTTGAAACTGTGTCCTTTGATACTGCCTCTTTTCCTCTAAACATGCAAGAGACTATTTCTACTGCGGCAGGGAGGACAAGGTTTTCCCAGTGCTATGGTTTTTCCCCAGACTTGGCAATCAGATGGCCAACTTTATAAGAAGCTTTCAGAGTTTCCTCATTTTGTTCTGTACCAGAAAATTGTTTAATAGTAGTTTTCCTACTTTTAAGGTCTTTCAAAAGACATTTAAAGAACTGTGAATCTTTCTTTGCTAAATTTTCATGTTTGCTTTCTAAATGACGTTTCAAAACAGATAGTTTCATAAAATTGTTTGATAAGATTTCTAAACAAACTATACATTGTGGAGTAAGCTTGTCTGAACTTCTGGTCCAAGTAAAACCAAATTTTAAGGATGACTCATACTGTCTTTGTTTATTTACAACCTGTGCCAGTTTTCTGTGGTTTTTCTTTTTACATTCAGTTTCCACATTATAATCAGAACATTTAGGCATAGGATACTTTGTTTAGTTACGTTGATGGCCCAGGATCTTCGTCAAGATCTTTTTGTTTTGAGCTGCTTATCCGTAGTTGTTGTTCGCTTCAATATTCACACAACAATCTTCACAGTCTTCAAAAATTTGGAATTTGTAAACACTAAACAATCCTAAATTGTTTGAGCAAGATAGTGTAACTGCAAGGTTAATACAACAGCAGTGGTGAGTAAGTAGGGCTAACAGGCAACGCTGCACTGATTAGTGCCTACCGAGTTCAAAGTCAAAGGAATCAGATGGCAGCACTCCAAGCGGAGAACTCTATAAACACAGTAGAATCAAGTCCTAGTGACTCGTAGTGGGGTGGCGCCAAATTTGTTTTAATTTTTTATTGACCTGCCTTGTACCAGGGTTGCCAACCCATATGATAATTATGGGGGTATATGATAATTTGAATGTTTGTGCTCATGGTTGTCAACCTGTACGATAATTATGGGGGTGTACAATAATTTCGATACTGGCAAAATATCATTTTCATTGGTATGTCACACCAGCGAAATGAAATTAATTACAAATAGCGACACTACTTTTGCCCTCATAGCCTGTCTCCAGCCCTCTAAGGCAACCATTTCATGTACTACTAACCCTTCTACCCTTTATCCTCTTCTTGCCCAGGTCTAGTAATCTCAATGAAAAAGGCACTGTTCAGAAAATTGATGATCAATGGAGAAAACTCGGAATACATGATATTCTGTGTGAAATAAAGAACACGCCTTAACCTGGCAGTTTCTAGAGTGCTGTTAAACACATGTGTCACCTTCATAGAAATACTGATTTCAAAGAACTGGCGGAGGTTGCATTATCAATGATTTTGTTGCCCCACAGAAACACTTCTTGTGAAAGAGTTTTTTCCAAACTAGGTTTAATAAAAACCAAAATTAGAAACAGATTGGCGCTAGATATGGTAAATGGATTTGTTCTGTTGTCTCAGCTTATGAAAGAATGTGGTGGGTTCGAAAATCTGCAAGCCACCATATCTCGTAATTAGAGAGTGAAAATTCAAAAGTGTTATGTTCAACAGCTACATGATGGTTGATTTAATACATAGCCCAACTAGGAAAGCTGCATTGACATCCTCTATAATTGACCATGTTGCATCTAATTTAAATAATGTAAGGATTAGCACATGTAACATTAATACGTATATTTCGGATCATCATGCCCAGTGTGTTGATATTATAGGTATAAATGGGATCGAAAAACAAAACGAGCTTAAAACCTTCCGTGGCTTCAGTGATAGTGCATTGCTAAACTAGTTGATAAATTACATGATGAAACTTGGGACACAATGTATTCAGCAAACAGTGTAAATGAAAAGTGGGAAGAATTTTATCATGTATTTGGGATGCATTTCAATATTAATTGTCCAATTAAAACTAAAGTTTTGCATAGAAAATGTAATACCAGAGTTAAACTTGATGAAGAAACCATAAAATTAAAAGATGAAATGAAGCAGATTTATGATCTTCATAAAGCAACAAAAAATGGATATTATAAAAATAAGTATAATCAGGCAAAAAAGCAATATTTGGCAAGTCTTAATCAACTGAAAGCTAATGTATATAAAGAAAAAATAAACAACTCAGATAACATATGTAAAACCACTTGGGGGATAGTTAAAAAAGCTAGACAAAACAGACCCGACCCAAGAAACCTTGAACTGACTATGAAAGGATTGACACTAAAGGATCGTATAAAATTATGTGAACACCTCAACAAATTTTTCTTAAACGTTGCAGCTCAACCGAACAACCAAAGCTCTACAACCAACTTTTTCTCTACAAAAATATATCCATCGTTTTTTATTAGTCCTGTCACAATAAAAGAAATAATCAATATCAGTACTAAATTACAAAGAAAGATGGATGGGATGAAATTAACACAGTAATTCTAAAACAATGTAAACATGCTCTTGCAAGTCTTCTTGAACACCTTATCAACTACTCTATATCAAAAGGGGGAGTTCCCAGACTGTTTGAAAATATCTCTTGTTCAACCTGTCCATAAAACGGGGGATACCATGGATATTAATAACTACAGGCCAATTACTTTAACTTCAGAATTGGGTAAAATCTTTGAAAGGATTATTTAGCAATGACTGGTCCACTTCTTTGAAAAAAATAACACCATTATAAATTCACAACATGACTTTAGAAAAAATTTCTCTACAATTTCAGCAATCTTGGAGTGCACAGACAATATTGTGAAACACCTGGAAAATAAAGAAGTATCAGCAACTTTATTTTTAGACCTCACGAAAGCATTCGACTGTGTAGATCACATTTTACTGGATAAGCTAGTGCCAAGAGCACTGATCAGGATACAGGCCGTGGAAGCCTACGCATTCCTTTCACTCAGTTAATATTTTTTTTGTAGTGTTTAACGCCCACTGTTACTACATTCGGCACTGGAAGTGGTGACACTGATGATACATGGAATGAAGATGGAGCACAGAGGAATGAGATGGCAGGGGAAACCGGAGAACCCAGAGAAAACTCGCCCCAGCGTCACTTCGTCCACTACAAATCTCATATGCAGTTGCCTGGGTTCGAACCCAGGCTGCTTTGGTGAGAAGCGAATGATCTAACACCTGGCTATGGCGCGGCCTTTCACACGGTTAATATTCTTGTTTTTACTGCATCCCCAAGCTATAATGCTGCAGGAGAGATATGGATGGATTTGTCCTTGCAGATCTTTATTGCCTATACCTACAAATCTTTTCAGAATAAACAGAGCTGCACACATTTTATTATATATTTTATCTATATGTCTATCCCATTTAAGGTGTTTGTCAATTATTACTCCTAAAAGGCTTCTGTATTGTACCTCTTCAGTTTTGTCTTTTCCAATGAAAATCTCATGGGGTGTGGTGTTTATATTAACCCTGAGGTACTCCACATTCAATAAGAGACAAATTTGATTGACTAGTCTTGATTACATTTGTTTCAACATCATAATAATCAATTTCAATTGCTTGTTTTCGCTCTCCTAGATATGACTGGTAATTTATCCAATACCTAGTAAGCTATGATCAACAAGATCAAAAGCCTTGGACAAGTCAAGAAAAATTGCTAAACATTTGTCAGATCATCGATCCTCTGATACAGGTCATCTATAAATTGTATTAATGCTGTACAAGTGGATTTTCCTTTTTGAAAAGTTTTAGTATTCAAAATGCTCCTTGGACCCTAGTTTACAGCTTACTTGCTTGAAATTTTTAGGAGAGCTTCACAGATTAAGGTATTACAATTTGTCATGCACCAGTCAAAAAATATTAAATAATTGAGCTGAAATTAAATATTTTTTATAACTCACATACTGAAAAAATTGAAAATAACAATAAATTGTATACAAAATATTTTTTTTCTCTTAAACTCATTAAATCTAAGCAATGGCTGTACGATAATCTGTTTGTTGAGCTCAAATTAGAAATTTAGGAGATACAATAAACTGTAGGGTCCAAGGTTCATTTGACAGCATATCAAAAAGTGATTTATTATTAATAAATATATTAATAATTTAAAAAATGGTTTGATATAGGACATTGAAATGTTGTGTATTTTCATAGATACATTGCCTTAAGTCTAGTTCACAATAACTGAGGACAGAAACCTGAATGAGAATGATAAAATTAAAAGATAGATAATTGCTTCTCAGGTGATCAGCCGCGTCAAATTTATAAAATTTGAGCTTTTGACCATTTGATCCCCCATGGTCTTCATAAGGGACTAATGCTGATATATATACGCAAACAAGGTGGGAGGAGCCAGGTAGGTCTTGGGCAATGAGCGTGGAGAGCCCAGTGATTGGCCGCTTCCTTCTGATCTGCTTCTATGATGGTATGTTTGATGGCTGGTGCCCAAGCCATGCTTACTTTGCGTCCAGAGTCTCTGTTAAAATTCGATGGGTGTAATTTGATTTCTATGGAGTGGTACTAGTTGTTCTTGTAGTGAAGTGTTGTTGTGGATTGTGGGAGTTAGTTAAACATTTACAAAGAGTTCAGTGGACAGCACCTATGAATCGTGCCAAGTGCAGTTCAGTGTGAGTTGTAATCTGACAGTTCTTTATTGTGATTATATTCTACAGTTGTTCTGTGCTCTGAGTTTGTACAAAAGTGATCTAAGTGTAACATTAGCACTACGCTAAACTGCTAGAAGGTAATAAAATGTGATTAGCAGTAACTGGTGTTTCTCATTTGTTATAATACCATTTTCATTGTTGCAGTAACAGTTAGACAAACTCTCAAAGTTTTGTTCTGCATCAACTGTAGTGACATCATTTACCACCAGATGGCAGTAAAAGCAGTGTTTAATAAAATGGCGGTTAGTGGTAAGGAGAAAGCATTTTGTACTCTTGAATACCACAACACACCATAGTCTGCCATTTTTGGACAAAAATGGAAGAAGTCACCCTCCCTCCGACAACACTATTTGCAGATGGTACGCACAATTTGTGCCAAGGGAAAAGCAGCGGGAACTGAAGCAGTGCATCTGAGCCACCTTCGAAACTATCACCATTGCCATGTTGACTCGTGTAAGGGAAGAGATGCAGATATCCAACATTTGTAATGTATGTAAAAAGCTTTAAGTTACAGTACACAATAAAAAAAGATTCTTCATTTTCCTACGTCAATTCTGTAAGTTATGAACCCCGAGAATCATTTGGAATAATAACCTGTATTTATTGTTAGTTTATTATTCTGTATTGCACTTTAAGAAGTAACGAGATGTGATGATTGTTTTTAGGAATTTGGGCTGCATGGTCGACATCGAGTTGTGACCTGGGAGATGAGTAGCCTCATACCCACGGCTGTAGCTGAGCAGCTCATTAAGAGGTGCCCTCGCCTTGCAGTCATGCGGGGAATTCAATGCTGTGATTCTGCAAAGGATATACAGAAACTTCGTCCGGGCATAAAGCTACTTGAAGCTTGTGATATTAACTTCCCAGAGAAATGTTGAAATACAGCACTTCCAAACAAAGCCTCTTTTTTTCATTTTGGGCTCTTTTATTAGAAATCAAAGTACTTATATGGGCCATGTTAGTCAAATATTTTTAGAGATGTACTTTTAAAATTTTCATATGCATTTTTAATACTTTCTTTAATTTTTTTTCCTTTGCAAACTAAATGTATTGTTTGACAGTTATTGACTGTCAATTTGACAGTTATTGCCATATTCTCGGTTGGTGCTCTTTGAGGTTGTGATAGAGGTGGCAGTAATGATGTATTGGTTTCTTCAGATGGTGTAAACAGTCTCCAAGATACACTTATGTTGTAAAACAGTGGTTCTCAAACTCTCGTTTGAAAAAGGGCAAAGATAATTCAGCCATGAAAAAAAGTTAGCTCATAGAAGTACAGAAAAAACAAATAATAATGATAATAATAATTTTTCCATGAACAGCAACTTTGACACAAGTTTTCTAACACTACCAATATATAAGTTTTAAACTGTGTTGAAAACACATTAGTTCCCTTTAGATACATATGTATTCAGTAATACATAGTCCATTATCTGCTATAAATGTTTTCTTGTTTGCATTTTAGACTGCTGAATATAAAGTGGCCTATATTGGGACGCAGCTGTTTGTGTTGGTACTAACAATGGTAATGTTGCAGAATATGAGCTTAGGAACTGTGTAACACAGGATGCCAATGCATGAGAAATGAAAGGAACCACCACAAGCATATAAGTTTGGAATTATGTAATTGGGAATGTGTATAATGCGTATACATAGGTGACGTAGATATCTAGAAGGTAGGAAACCATTCTTGCTCAAAATAGCGAATTTGGGCCTGTGCCATGCCTACTTGAAGGTACTAACCAATGTGAAAACATATTACTCTGAACAATTAAAATTATAAGTTTGTAAAGTAAGTAAATATTGTTCATTACATTGTCCTCTGTTACCAGTACAAATATCTGCACTTACACTCCTAAACATCCTATATATGGTAATATTTAATGATGATAAGAAACTATTAGAGCAAATCAAATACTTTGTCAAGTAAATGACAATTGATACTTTGTTGATTGTCATTTTTTTGTTTTTGTGTTATGCTGTTCACACACACTCCTGCAAACTTTTTCTAAAAATGCTTTTACTGGATTCGGGGAGCCTCAAAACATGTATTTTCAGTGAAATCTTGATGTCAAAAATTTTGAGTGGAATAGAATATTTCTTCTTACCTAGTATAAGAGGTAGAAAGTAAAAGTCTCTGGTAAAATGAGAAGAATTTTAATAGTTTCAAAAATGATCTGGTGAATTAATATAAGTGGAATCTGATGTGCTGCACTCACATGACTTTCTCTACTCTTGTACTAACCATTCTTACAAACTCTTATTCCTATATTTTCTTCGTGTTAGTTGAGATAAACATTTGTACAAATTATCTTATTGCTTATTTCCTTGTAGGTACAAGGGGAATATGGGAATACAGTAGACTGAGTGACAGTCAAATCTTTTAAAGCTTTGAGATCCCATTCTCTTTGCACACTTAACATATAAAAATGAACAATGATGTTGCATTTCATGAAGCTTTTAAGTTTTCCAAAACTGACACAAATAACAAGGAGTATCTCCAAAATGGTTCACTCTACAAAAAAATTTATTCAGACATAAATTATCTGTTTTAGCGAGATCTAAATTTTTTGTATCATAAGATTTTATCTATCTCTTACGGTTTACGAGTTATTCAAAAGTCATCCAGAGTAAACAGTACTACATAGGCTATAGTCAGAAAATTCAAAATATACATTTTATTTGCCATAAAAATATCTTAAACATGTCATTTTAATCAAAATCATTAGAGCCATTTTCAAGAAAATAAAAATTTTTGAAAAATTTTCCATGTAAAGGGTAGTTTAAGGTGGGACTGTTTTCTTCAAAATCTTCATGTCGCATCCTTGAAAGACATTAAACTTAAATACCAACTTTAGTTTTTAACTGACTTTGTTTTTGAGTCCACAGACTGACACACACACACATTCTAAAAATGCTATTTTTTGGATTCAGGGAGTCTCAAAACATATATTTCCGGTGAAAGCTTGACAACAAATTTTTGGGTGGAATACCACCAAAAAGAACCAGTCACCAGAAACATCCAATTAAGAACAAAGGGCCATTTAATTAGCAATCCCAAGGAATTAGCGAACACCTTCAATAATTACTTCGTGGAAATTTCAAAGAAAATGCAAAATAAAAGCTGTGAAACAAATTGAGACCAACAACTATGAGCCCAAAAATACCAATTCACTTTTTCTAGAACCAGCTACCGAGAAAGAAGTATTGGCTATCATCAGGGAATTAAAGAACAAAAAAAAACAAACATGGGATGGCAGTTCTAACGAAATTATTAAAAAATGCAGTGACTATATAATAAAACCCGTCTGCTTTCTGATAAACAAGTCACTGGAAAATGGACAATTCCCAGAAGCATTAGAACAAGCAACAGTAAAACCAATTTTTAAAAAAGGAGATGAGCATGATACCAATAATTACAGGCCAATAACCCTATTGTCAGTCTTCAAAAATTATAGAAATAATAATGTATAGAAGAATGATTCAGTTTTTTTCTAAGTTTGATATAATCAATCCCTGTCAATTCGGTTTCCAGAAATGTAAAACTAGTGCAGCCATCACGAACTTTGTTGATAGCATCTATGACTCAATGGATAATAGTGAACCAGGGGTGGGCCTATTTCTCGGTTTAAGGCATTCGATATAGTAGATCATGATATTTTGCTCAATAAACTCTATAATTGAGGAATAAGGGGCATAGCTTATAATTGGTTTACTGCATATCTAGTAAACAGGGAACAAGTAGTAGAAATTGATTATTTAGATATAAAAAATAATACTCTGAAAAAAGAAAGGTATCCTCTGGGGTACTCCAAGGATCAGTCCTGGGTCCCCTTCTATTTTTGATCTACATCAATGATCTACCACTCCATTTAAAAGATGAACCTGACGTAAAAATTACACTCTTTGCTGACGACACAAGTATACTCATTAGTGGAAAGGGCAGTAAAAAACTTGAAGATAATATATCATCCACAATAATTAAAATTTCTAACTGGTTTAAAATCAAACTCATAATCAATGAAGACAAAGCCGTAGCTGTACAATTCCACAATAGACCTCTAAAGAACCAGGGGTTGCCAAGCATCAAATTTGGATCAAAAATAACAAAGCTAGAAGCTGAAGCAAAATTTTTTGGGTCTGTGGGTTGACCAACATCTGAGGTGGGATAAACATGTGAAGAAATTGACAAAGAAATTAAGTGCAGTATGCTTTATCCTTTTCCAGTTAAAGTCACGCGTTTCTAGTGGAGTGCTAAAAACCTCCTATTACTCTTATTTTCACCCACTACTATTATATGGAATAAAGCTATGGGGAAATTCAAGTTAAAGTAATTCAATTTTCAAATTACAAAAGAGAGCACTAAGAATCATAGTGGGTATCTCTCCTAGAGAAAGCTGTAGAGTATTTTAAACTACTAAACATACTCACTTTTCCGAGCCTCTACATAAAAGAAATGTTAATTTATGTTAAAGGCAATTTGGGTAACATAACAACGAACAGAGATATACATACCCGTAACACCAGGAACAAAAACAAACTCTATATAAAGGCCCATAGAACTAAACTTTTCCAGAAATAATTTAAATACAGTGGCATAAAAATATATAACCAACTCCCTGAACGTCTAAAGAGTATTAAATCAGAAACTAAGTTTAAAAAGGAAATTCACAAATTCCTAAATCTCAACCAGTTCTACTCAGTGGAAGAATATATGAGTTATACAGATAAGTCTTGAGAAATTATATAATAGTAGCCTTAAACATTCAACTAAGGACTTTTTTTCTGCTTCATGCGATTGACAGGTAAAACTGACAGAAGAGTGACATCACCTGCAGCCAGCCCATTCACTTTAGAAGAAGAAATTCACTATTGTAAAATTAGGAAGAATTGTACTATTTATTGTGATTAACTACATATTGTAATTGTATATAAGATTATGTACAGCATAAATTATGACATATCCTACATCTTCCTTTAAATGCCCCATCCATCAGTGAAAAATATTGGAGAGCAAGAGGATTAATGACTTCATTGTCAGAAATCCAGCATTAGCTAACAACAACATCTTCCTTTAAGATAAATTGGATGAATAAATTGATTGATTGGTTTCGGAGGTACAGTCGCGTAAAGAAAACATCACCAATACCAAGATGCTTGCAGTGAGGCGTGCTAACGATGTAAACAGAGTAACACCAGCAGTTCAAAATTACTATCTACAAGACAGTTGAACTGTAAGCAATGCCAGTGTTGCCACAATATTATATTGTATGGTTTCTAGAGTCTCAACTCATTAGTGATATTACTGAAAGTATTATCATAATTGCTTTGTTTTATGCAGTAATATATTGTATAACTTTTTTAAAATTTTGCTTAGAAATATAAGTTTTTTAATTCATTGACTCCATTGTTGCTGGTATTTATGGTTTGATTTTAATAACAGTGAAAGAATTCACATTCAATTCTTATGAATTCAATAATCCAGGTTCTTTTGAGATAAACTTCTAACAATACTACAAAATAAATATTATTGGCAGTGACAAAGAAAGCTTCCCGACAATGTAATCAGTGAGGCTACAGTAAAAGGTTATGTCATAAGGTCACATTATGTGTTATCAAAGCCGCTGCAATAAATTTAAAGCACAGAGAACTTTGTGCCATTGTTGAACAGTTAGGACATGATAATAACAAATTTGATACAGCACTCTTAGCACTGAAAGCAAAAGGTGAATGTTACCAACTTTTCTATGAAAAGTCCCTTCAATGTTTTTGGTTATCAGTATCAAATGCTGACAATGAAATTTTTTTCTACATATAACTTGGTTGCAACAGAAAGAAGGGCAATGAAAAATGAAAGTGTCACAACTTGTTGTATGTTGCAATTTGATGATGCTGATTGATGGGCAATGGCCTTGATGTCTGATGCATGATATATGTAGTGATTGATTCATGTGATGATGGTAATAACATAAATGTTTCAATTTGGGGAAATTTTGAACAATAATGTTACAGCAACATTACATACCTGTTAATTTTCATTTCAGTAATGTCTATGTGTATTAATTTTACCTAAAATTTTGCGTGAAATTAATGCAAATTTTTCAAATAATTACCACCAAAAAAATCTTGACTTTGGTGATGCTCTTTTGCATAATATTTGCTGTGCTGAGAAAGATAGGATAAGTTGCTAATGTGAAGACATTAGCAGGTGAGTACTGCTTTCATAATGCGACTGTACATTCCCAGTATTACCTTTCCCCTTAAGGTAGTAAACAAACCTCAAAGTGCATTCATATCGTGGCCCAGTAGTAGTTGGCTGTCCCTCGCACCAGCTATTGATAGGCTGTTAAAGAATTGGGAACTATTAACAAGTAATTTTCAAAGCACAGACGAAACCCCTAAGCCATTGAAACAATATTTTCTTGATGAGGAGCCAGATAAAATGTTACTCTTGAGGCATATCTACAATTTGTTTCTTATATAGGCGTTGAAACTTGTTGAAACTTCTAAGTACCCTGAAATTTCAGATTTAACTATCATGGAAGTATTTACTGCTATTGGAGCTTTGATGAAAAAGATATTGGAGACAAAAGAAGATGCTGTTTTGGAAACAGTAGACAGAAAGTTTTAAATATGTTAGAACCTACCATTAAGAAAAAAAAATTCAAGTTAATTTTGTTCAATTCTATGAAGCCCTATATTCATATTTGTTGAAACATACCAACATTTCTGACAATGTAAAATTTCAATCCTTACTCCCATTGACCTTGAAGGTTAATGTCAATTTTAAAGATTTTCAAAATATTCCTGTTGACTTGAGGTTGACATGAATGAGGATAACCTGTATGATGAATTCTGTTCTTTAAAAGATGTAATAACTTCAATAATTTGTATTGAGGGCAGTTGTGTGAGAAAATGAGTAACTGTGATGACTGAGGCAAAATCCAAAGGTATTAGAATTCATGAGATAAATGGAATTGTTGGCTTTGTTCTCAGTATATTAGCATCTAATGCTCATACTGAACAACAAATGGTCTGAGGATAGGAACCATTGTAATATAAACCTAATAAAAGCCGAGTTACAAATTAGTGTCAATTTTGAATGTGTAGGCTTCCATGGCTTGTGTTCTGATGACTGCTCTTGGCTTCCAGTGAAGGCAGTTTCAAGCCAACAGCACTCACTCAGTGTCAATATTGATAACACTTGTCAACAATTTATAGAGGATACAAAATGTAATCATAAACTTCAAACTGATACCAAAAGTGTACAAAAATACACTTTCAAGTAAGATCCATGGGTACTTTGTAATAATTAATGTTGGCTTTTGTTTACTGGATGTGCAACTAGTTTAATGATATATTAATAATTAAACATTTATAAAATTAACTAGTTTTCCTTATTTTGAAAAAAAAAAGTTGGCAACCTTATGGTACAGTGTTGGGTGTAATTTTGTCTATAGTAATGTAATCAGAGTTGTTTTTATTTAAATGTTAATAACTGTTATAAAATATGGACCTATAATTGCTCCACCCTTAGATTTGCACTTAATGTAAACACAAGCCGTCAACAACTAACCCGCGATACACTGAAACCAAAGCACACCATAACATATAGTACCTTAAATATTGCCAATTATCTGTGAGTTTTCGAGATGTATGACAACCCTGGTAATGTAACGCAATGGCAGCTTTGTTCTTAAAACCTCCGAGTAAATATCATTCTGTTGCAACATGGACACGAGGCATGAGTCCACGTGGCATTTGTTTGTGTTAGTTGGAGCTGATACGGACACCATGTTATTGCGGAGGGATACAAGGTGCGGATCTAAGGCTGGATGGAGTATAGAATAATACTTGCCAACTTTTAATGATTTGCCTGTAAAATGTTAGAGAGCAAGCCTTTTCACAACTTTACAGCAAAGGAGGTGTTTCAGATTTTCACCACAGGCATTATATTGTAACTTAAGGCAATTACAGACTGAATGTATCATGCTAATTGGTCTGATAGACCAGAGCTTATCTGCATGTCCTCACAATCATGGACTGCAACAAAATGCATAGGTACCATACATAACAAGCAGATTGTATCACTAGTAAACAATGACCATCCCCACATGTAGATTGTTTACCTTATTCACATTCCATGTATTCCCACTTTTTATT
The DNA here is from genome assembly GCA_030765045.1 of Tenodera sinensis. Lineage (NCBI taxonomy): Eukaryota > Metazoa > Arthropoda > Insecta > Mantodea > Mantidae > Tenodera > Tenodera sinensis. Next base: position 119,845,187 of record CM060971.1, on the reverse strand, counting down.
GTTTCTTTATAGTTCATGTTATGAAGCATAAAATGTGTAGAAATCTGTGTATGGCTTACGAAGTGGCATTCTTGCTTTAGTATGTGTTTAAGATTCTTATACAACAAAATTTCCATTTATTTTACATGTAATGTTGTACATTTACTGCAGTGAACATTTTACATATTCTAAATATGCCATTGCAAAATAATTGAACTGTGATTAGTAACAATGATCCAAGTGCCAAAATCACAAACTGAGATATAAACGTTTTCCTTTCAAAGCTGTTAACTGCTGCTAGATGGTAGCACATTGGATAAACTTATCCAGAAACACTGGCGCTTGCTCACTGTTGCTACTCCCAGTACATTGCTGGACAAGAGCAAATTGACAGGTATGAAATTATACATTATTAATTTGGTATTTTGATTTCTGCAACAAATGAAGATCAAAATAAACATACTTGGTGATGTTAAGAAAGAAAAAGAAAAACAAAAAGAAAGATTATTGTATGGTAGGACAGAGCTGTGATGGTCCAAATTCAAGGTTTCTTCCCTATTTTTCTAACTGATAGATGAGCAAAATAACTCCTGTTTACAACAGCAGGGACCTACCGTATTGGTCCGAAAATAAACTGCACCTTTTGTTCAAGTCTCACCCTAGGGTGTGGCTTATATCTACTAGCTTGTCTTTTTACACACTCTTTGCCTCTGTAACAGAAACTGGTAGCAAAATATTTGTTGCACAACAATGCAAACTTTTACCAATTGACATTAACACTGTGTAGGTGTACCAGTATTGTTTGGGTAGGTTATATTGAATTTCAGTTGGATATACATATATCCCTATCAGTACTGGTATCATTCCAGTCGTTTTCTCCATGAATGTTGGAAAGATATCAACAACCATTAAGGCAATCTATGAAAATTAAAAAACCCACAGTTTTCTTCTGATTGCTTTGAATTTTTTTCCACACATTCAGAACAAAAATGTTTAATTTCAACTCAATTATTTAATATTTTGTAACTAGTGCATGATAAATTTTAATATCTTAATCTCTGAAACTCTGCTGAAAATTTCAAGTTAATAAGTTATAAACTGGGATCAAAGGAGCATTTTGAAAAATGAAACTGAGAAAAATGGATTTTAAAGTTTAACAGTATGTATATTTTTGTACTTTACCTGAATCCAATCAACTTAAAATTCTCCAGCACCCTATGTGGGACACCCTGCTGCTTTCTTCTTGGCTTCAGTAGTGGTCTTGAGGTTGTTACTTAATATGAACATTTTCCTTTTGCCTTCACATTGTTCACAAAATTTAGAGATTTATTGTTCTTAGCTAACCTCTACACTGTGCACTTTCGCTAATTTGTTCAGCAAACTCATAAAATATCTGCTTACTACTGCTTTACTATAAACTAACAAATAACTTAAAACCTATTAAATACCTAAACAATGCCTGATATATAACTGGAACACTGAAATAACCTGGCAGAATTATAGAATTACAGAACACTGACAGCACTTCTCTGTTTACAAGCTAATGATATGTCAGATTCACAGCATTTTAGCTCCATACATCAAATTCATTTCAGCACAGCCAACTCACAACCTCTCTGAAGGAAAATTTCCTGCAAGAAACTAAAATCAGTCAGTGAAAGTGAAAATTGTATTTGCAAACTGTAGCAACGAAGTTTAGCAAGGAATGCCCACCCGCACTGGGATATTTAAATGCCCTCCTGGAGCTTTAAAAATGGCCAATATTGAGAAAACAAAAGGGTGTCATTAAAGTACAAGATATAACTATGATAAAAAATGCAAAAAGTAAAAATCAAAATGTTCAGCAATTTTTGCCAAATTTCATTGATACATTGCCTTAATAGCAAAAAGGATCATCAAAAAAGGAATTCAGCACAGTTGCGATGCAAGCTTCAAACTTACAGTTATACATTATGGCAAAATATGGTATTGATATGTTAGATGCCAGTACATCAGAACAAATGTTTATGAATATATACAAGGTGGGCTGCCCAGGAACTTGGGCCCTAGTTCCTCTGCCACGGGACAGCCCTCTGCTATTGTCTCCGTATAATTTTTTATGTGTATTCTTTATTCTATGACAACAGTTAATCAACCTTGTTCAAACCTGTCTGTTTGGTTCTCTTATTTTCAACAAATCCTCTCATATTTTCTTTTCTCTAAGATCATTACTATTTTAGATTACCCATTTAATTGTACAATTTAATTTTCTCTCTGTTTTCTTATCCTAAACTCTCATTTCCATCCCCTCTACTACTCCTGATCACAATTCACTTATTTTTAAGGGGGGAGGGGGTGGTTATAAACTATCCCTATGCTGAATATGAGCTTCCTCTATATTATCCACATTACTCCCTTCATTTTAGAGCTCCATTCTTTAATCAAACCTTTCCTTACACTTCTATACAATAAACCCGAAACTCATGGGGCCCTTCTCTTACTGACCTTCTTGAGCCCTTTTTCCAAAAAATTCCCAGCCTGCAATTTTTTCTCTTCCTTGTCCTCTACCGCTGCCTCAGCCACTGCTAATAAGTGCACTTTTTCAAACAATGCACCAATGAAACCTTAAAACATGCTGCTTTTCAAACCATCACAACAAATGTTTATGGTTCATACATCTTACATGTAAGCAGAAGTAAATTTCTGTTAAGTTTTCTCGTCTCAATCAGTGTGCAGCTTATTTTTTGGGCCAACACAGTAAATCCCTTCTACTTAACTATAAGTTGTTATGGAAGCAATGGTTTTAATGGTTGTGTTGAGGATAGTGGCCTTGAATTGGCCCAGTTTTCAGAGGCCAAGGTGTTGGACTGCTGCTGCATGTGTAGCTCCAAGCTGATCGATCACTCTGGATACCTACTTCTTAAACATTGATGTACTGTAATCTGTATTGTAATTATACCAGTTCCTATTTGTGTTATGTTGTTAGATCAATAAATTATTGAACAGTTCAATTAATCTGCTTATTTTCTCCTCTCCTGAAGAGTGCTAGAACTAAGTGAATATATTAAGATAAAAACATTCTGTTTTGTCCACATGACTTTCTATACTCACTCTTCTATAAACTTTTCTTATGAAAGCTTATCTTCTTTCTTTTATTGTTCCATTTATACCCCTCCTTGGTATCTGATGTCCTTCAGAGATCATATCAGTGGCATTTGGGACATATAACTTGTATACAGTGTGTTTTAACTCTTTTGTACACACATTAATAGTTTCAGACTCTGGGGAGGTTAGGGAATAAACTTGGTTAGAGAGAATTTAACACTCTCCAGCCAGGAATTGAATCCATGGGTGTCACGAAGGGGTGGGGGGCAGTGAATTAATATTGTTTGATTGTAATCTTCTGACATGCAGTCCTGCCCATGATTCAGTCCACAACCTATTAGCAGACAGGTGCTCTACCAACTGAGCTACGTTATCTTCTTGTTCATCAAGATAAACTTTAGGTATAAGAATACACAAGTGGCGGCAGCATAGCTCAGCAGTTAGACTGTTCACCTATCACCAAGACAGTCCAGGTTCAATCCCAGGGACCTGCATATGAAACTTGTGGTGAATGAAGCAGTGTCTGGGCAGGTTTCCTCCAGGTTCACCTGCCCTCATTTCACCAACTGCTCCATCACCACCTTCCCATTCATCCATTTCGTCTGTATTTCATATCATCCTCTTCCTCACTATCATACCTGGTGCTTGGCAGGCCACCTGCTTCCAGGTCTTCACTCTGTCCAGTCCATAGGTTCCTGTGGTCTCCGACAGCTGTTTCACCCTAGGCAGTGGCCTGTAAGTCCTAAATAAGGGGAGAGTAATCACTTCCTCACTCTCATACTTGCAGGTGTTCACTAGGTTCCTGTGTTCCCTGACAGACGTCTGACTCTAGACACTGACTTGTAAGTCCTACACAAGGGGAGGGTAATCACTTCCCTACTCTCATACTTGCAGGTGTTCACTCTGTCTGGTACATAGGTTCCTGTGTTCCCTGACAGACGTCTGACTCTAGACACTGACTTGTAAGTCCTACATAAGGGGAGGGTAATCACTTCCTCACTCTCATACTTGCAGGTGTTCACTCTGTCTGGTACATAGGTTCCTGTGTTCCCTGACAGACGTCTGACTCTAGACATTGACTTGTAAGTCCTACATAAGGGGAGGGTAATCACTTCCTCACTCTCATACTTGCAGGTGTTCACTCTGTCTGGTACATAGGTTCCTGTGTTCCCTGACAGACGTCTGACTCTAGACACTGTCTTGTAAGTCCTACATAAGGGGAGGGTAATCACTTCCTCACTCTCATACTTGCAGGTGTTCACTCTGTCTGGTACATAGGTTCCTGTGTTCCCTGACAGACGTCTGACTCTAGACACTGACTTGTAAGTCCTACACAAGGGGAGGGTAATCACTCCCTCACTCTCATACTTACAGGTGTTCACTCTGTCTGGTACATAGGTTCCTGTGTTCCCTGACAGACGTCTGACTCTAGACACTGACTTGTAAGTCCTACATAAGGGGAGGGTAATCACTTCCTCACTCTCATACTTGCAGGTGTTCACTCTGTCTGGTACATAGGTTCCTGTGTTCCCTGACAGACGTCTGACTCTAGACACTGACTTGTAAGTCCTACACAAGGGGAGGGTAATCACTTCCTCACTCTCATACTTGCAGGTGTTCACTCTGTCTGGTACATAGGTTCCTGTGTTCCCTGACAGACGTCTGACCCTAGACACTGACTTGTAAGTCCTACATAAGGGGAGGGTAATCACTTCCTCACTCTCATACTTGCAGGTGTTCACTCTGTCTGGTTTCGATATTTTCATTTTTCTGCTTAACTATGGAAAACTGAATCATCATTGCTGAATGAACATATCATTTCAGTAATATGCACACCTGTTAGGCATAACATTTTGATTAATATGGATTTGCCCAAGATAGTGGCTGCTTCAGCGGTAATGTAAATGCACTGGACCAATGTTTTGTTTACATCTTAGGGCAGTGTCTGCCTTAAAGCACATGCCAGTCAGGTGTTGTCTCTCCCTCACAGCTTTCTTCCTTGTTATGCAATAAAATGAAGAGGATTTCAGAGCCTATTCATAGGAAATCATTTGTTTTGATTTGCCAAGATGATATTTTAATGAAAATTGTTAAGAGCCAGTTTTTAAAAATATCCATGTAAAGATAGTTTGGGTTGAGGATGGGTTTTATGATAATCTTTGTGTTGCATCCTTGGAAGACTAAATACAAATTTTAGTTTTCATATGTAAATGTAAACCCCGCGCGACAGCCCACGAAGGGCCAAGGCCTACCGCCCAGCCGCTGCGTCCCCCACCTCTGCCCACTACAGGCGTCATTGGTGAGGTGCAGTACTGGAGGGTGGGACGTGGTCAGCGCCCCGAGCCCTCCCGGCCAGTTATACGGTCTTCTCGACCTGGGGCCGCTACTTCTCCATCAAGTAGCTCCTCAATTGGTCCCCCTGGGACCTAACGAGGCTGAGTGTACCCCGTGCCAGACCTCGCAGAGGGGATAAAATCCCCATGCTGGTACTGGGGATCGAACCCGGGTCCTCCGCGCCACAGGCAAGCGCGCTGCCAGCTGCGCTACGGAGGCGGCCTTAGTTTTCATATACCAGGCCTAATTACTTTCTCTACTGCAAGTAGAAGGAAGTATTGTATTCCACCCAAAAATTTGATGTCGAAATTTCACTGGAAATGTGTTTTGAGACACCCTGAATTCAAAAAAGCATTTTTAGGAAAAGGTCCGTGTGTGTGTGTGTCAAGTCTGTGGATAGCATAACTCAAAAATGAGAAGTCGGTTAAAAACCAAAGTGGGTATTTAAGTTTAATGTCTTTCAAGGATGTGACACGAAGATTTTGAAAAAATAGCCCCACGCTAAACTACCCTTTACATGGAAAATTTTGATTTTCTTGAAAATGGCTCTGAATAACTCGTAAACCGCAAGAGATAGAGAAAATCTTACTGTATAAAAAATGTAGATCTCACTAAAACACACAAATAATGTCTCAATTCATTTTTTTGTAGGTTGAACCATTTCGGAGATATCCCATGTTATTTGTGTCAGTTTCGGAAAACTTAAAACTTTCGTGAAATGGAACATCAATGTTAATTTTTTATATGTTAAGTGTGCAAAGAGAACGGGATCTCAAAGCTTTAAAACCTTTGACTATCACTCAAAGCCTACTATATTCTAATACTCCTGTTGCACCTACAAGGAAATAAACAATGATAGTTTGCACAAATCTTTATCTCAACTAACACGAAGAAGATATACGAATAAGAGTTTGTAAGAATGGTTAGTACAAGAGTAGAGAAAGTCATGTGAGTGCAACACATCAGATTTCTTTTTCATTTCTGAGTCTACCTTTTAAAGTTAGCATACACAGGTTTGTGTGTGTTAGAACAATTAGTTTTCATTGATTGGCCTGATATATGGAAATTTATATACAAACCTTAAAGTCTGTGACTTATGTACTTATGATTGTAAGTTGCCGTTGGGATAGGTGTCTCAAATGAGATTCCCTTGTGGTCTACTGGGAAGTGTGAATTAATTGGGGAATTTACAGCAGTGTCAGCATGTTGCCATGGTAGCTCAGTGATTAAGAGTAGCCATGTGTAGAGTGGTAGATCTGTAGCTCAAATTACAGCCGTCTCATTGAACTTTTCAGTTAATTCTATCTTCAAATTATGGTGTTTGTCCAGCTTTTTATTTCTGGGTTATGTTCTCTCTCAGAAAACATGCATATATGAAATTTTCCTAAAAATGCTATTATTTTTTGGGGGGTGGAATGTAATACTTTCACCTCTGTCTTCCAAGGGAAAGCGGTAGAGAAAGACAAAACTACTTCTCAGAAAAAAGCAATCCAAATCAGGCTAAGAGGAGACATCATGTGCATACTTACCAACTCATTATTTTATTTAACTAAGTGTATTTTGTGTAAAGCAGAAGCTTGTCCAATTTGGAAAGTTATTTTGGTCCCATGTGATTCCACTTTGAGCAAGCTTTATAATGGGAGAACAAAAAACTTACGAATGGGCTGCACAGTGTTTTGCCTGTCTGTCTGCATCCTTGGCACTCGTTGCCATCTGCTGCTATCATAGAAAGGTGGTGCAGATGACGTTCATACATTTTTAAAACTACCTCCAAAGGCTTTACTTATTAACTTTATGAAAGAAGATGCTGAAACTGTCATTGTCCATACATTTTTAGCAGTTCTTTAGGAAACTATCCATCACTTGCTGTACTTCATGTTGAGAAATGCTGACAATTTCTTGGTGGATATTTTGTTTAAATTCTTCCAGTGTGTGTGGGTTTGTCTTGTGCACTTTGTTTTAAGTAACCCCAGAGGGTTAGGTTGGGGGACAACAAATTTCTACTAATAATTCTATCCTGAAACACACATTCAATTATTGTCATCAAAAGATTGGCCACATGAGCTTCTGCAGTCTTGCTGAAAAAAGGCAAAATTGTGCTCCTGTCTGTTAATTCTCTAAAAAAAGGGATTAAAAATGTGTTCACTTATGTATGGGCATCAACTGTTGACTGACTTAAAAAAAATAGTTCCTGTAACTCAGAACCTAATATTGTTCATGAAGTACCACTTCATGACAAAAGAATTGGTGTATGGTACGCCATTAGTGGAGAAAGGTTTCTCAGAGCTCCAATAAGTGAAACTCACACACCCAGGAAATTACCAGCATTTCTCAACGTGAACTATGAGAGATGGATAACTTCTTAAAGAGGTGGCAAAAATGTAGGGACACAGCACAAGCTAGGACATGAGGATGAAAGGTGGGCCTCTGGTCAGTGACGTGCAACATCACGTCTATAGCTGCTGAACAGGAAAAGCACCAATAACACACTTTTATTTCAATTATGTAGTGTTTTATTTTCAAATTGAAAATTTTCAAATACACTGCTCTTAATAGAATTTCTTGATGCTACTTTTTGTCAACACCGATACAGTAACAAAATTAGTTATAAGGTTAATTGTGTCATTAAATTAGTGTAAATGGTGACTATACCCATTAATAAAAATTATGCATCTAATTAATTAAAAAAGTAGATATAAAGTCAGCAAATTATTCTGCAATTGTTAAATTAAATGTGTACTTTCATATCTTGGCAATTATCCTGATGCATTTTAGTAAGAAAGAATTTGAGGCAAAAATGTTGCACAGAATTAAAAAAAGAAAAGCTTCAAGTATTAGACAACTGTATCTAAGCTATGCACCATTAGAAACTGCCACCAGAGAATTAATGACAGCAAATCTACAGTGCACAGATAGAGAATTATTTCATAACAATGAAACACAAGACAATAATTCACTGAAAGAAAAGAACAAGAATAATCAGTAACATTATAATTTGTAAATCAATTACCAATTATTGCAAGGTGTTTTTTATATGTTATGGAGCATTCCCGCAAAGAAGCAAAATGTTATGCAATTTTCAAATACAAAAGATACTCTTTTATTCAGAGTTTGTGTTTATTAGAGTTTAAATTTTAATGACCTAAAATATCTTAGCCTAATATTACCAAAAAGTTGTAAGGGAGACAGGAAAAAAAGTCCAAAATTAAAAACACTCAGATTGTATGCACTAACAAGACAAAATTGTCAGCAAAGTGAAACTTGAGTTAACTTCTTCCATTTTGCAGTAGTATATATTTGTAATAGTTCAGTGATGTTACAATTTGTGTGTAAATATTACTTCCATTATAATTTTGGAGCGAGCAGCATTATGCAGTCAACTAGCAAATAAATTATTAGTAAAACCAAATTAGATACCTGATTAAATAATATTTTGCAAAGCATCATGACCACATTTATACATTTTTCCTTACAACTGTTACTCAAAAATTAAATAAATGTCTTAATTATTATTTATTTATGCCAACAAACTTACTGTTGGTGTTTTTAAACACACAAGCCGTGTGTGGGCAAAGTTTAAGAGGTAGAACTGGAACTGACTTGAGAATTTAATGCCATTCTGGCAGTTTGTCACAATAGCTCAGTGGTAGAGCGTCCGCCCGGCAAGCGGAAGGTCTGCGGTTCAAATCCCAGTTGTGGCATTGAATTTTTAAGTTCCAGTTCTACCTCTTAAATGTCTTAATGTTTAAATAAACAAGCAATAACAACAGCTGTTTGTTTTATTTGTTAACCAATAATAGATTCAGATTTAATCATCATTTGCAAAAACATTTACAAGGTTTTGTCAATATAAAAGGATAAAAACTACATCTATACATTTTAAATGCATTCGTACTAGGAGTTTTATATACAGATACTTTATATTCCAGATACTACTATTTACATTTGCAACTTTACATTCAATTGAATAGAAAGCATTATTTATCAGGTATTTTATTTACCTCAATTTTCTTCATCTCTGCATTTATTTCCTCAATCTGGAAAGGTAAATGGTCATATAAATATTTTGCATTGCATTCAATACATTTGGCATCTCTTAGTCTGTTCCTAAAATGTTCAGCTTTGTTCTGGTGTTATGTTTGTGAATATCTTTATTTTCTTGAGACATTAATACAGGGCTTTCGAAATGGTTCTTCACCACCGCACGGCCTTTTGCCTGTGTGAGTTTGAAGCTGCCGCGGCCAGGTTTGCCGCTACTAACAAGCCGTACGTATAACATGTATAAAAACCTTATAGAAAATGCTGGAAATGTCGTGAACGATGGTTTAATCGATCCACAGCTTCTTTTCTATTCAGATGAGGCGTGGTTTCATCTAAATGGTCATGTGAACACTCACAACAGTCGGTATTGGACATTTCAAAATCCACATCGCGTTCAAGAAATCCCTCATTATGATCGGAGATTTGGAGTTAGGTGTGCTGTTAGCACGACGCATAATTGGTCCAATATTTTACGACCAGATTGTAAATAAAGAGAGGTACCGAAATTACATTTTGACCCCATTTTTTCGTGAACTGACAGAAGAAGAGAAATCATATGGGTGGTTTCAACAAGATTCTGCTACTGCCCATACAGACCATGAATAAAATTAGGGAAGTGTTTGAAGATAGAGTGATTAGTACTGGTATATGGCCCTCTCGCTCCCCTGATTAACAGTGTGTGATTTTTACTTGTGGGGTAACCTGAAAGACAAAGTTTACGAGAAAAATCCTCACACATTGGAAGAACTAAAACAAAATATTAGAAATGAAATCAGAGACATTACAGTAGCCCAACTCAATCATGTGAATCAGAACGTGCTTTTCCAATATAATGCCTGTATAGCTGAGGAGGGACGATATTTCCAGCATTTTCTATAATGTAAGATGTTTATACATGTTTTACGTGTGGCTTGTTAGTAGTGGCAAACCCAGCTTCAAACCCGCACAGGTAAAAGGCTGTGCTGCGGTGAAGAACCGGTTCGAAAGCCCTGTATATATAAACAGGGTAGTGTGAAGATTCTGAGCGTTTTAGAAGTAATTTTGCATGTATTTCTTCTTGGAATTTTTAAAATGATTGTTATTGCTCTTTTCTGTAACATAAATATTCTTAACCTGTTTCTTTCCCACCACTCCCCATAAGATCCCATAATTTACATGCGAGTGTATAAAAGTGTAACATACTGTTACAATACTACCCTCATCCATGAATTGTTATATGTACCTGTGTTAGCACATATAAATGTACAGGGTGTCCCAAAAAACACCAACAACGCTTAGTATGTTGTGCTGGATGGCAAATTGATTGGTTTTCAGATAGGAACCCTTGTCCAGAAATGTACAGTTTAGACACTGGAGAGCGTCAAAGTGTGAGAACAAACGATTTTGAGAGTTTGTTAACATTCATTTTGGTATCTTAATAAGGAAGGTATGCAACCCTTTAGCCATCTGTGTACTGGGGTGAACGAACTGTGCTAAATTCCTCCATAGAGTCCTTGGTGCCCATCCTACTGCGTTACTTGTGTAGTTTCCAGTACAGTAACATTTTTAACAGCAGCGACACTTACCAGTAAGCAGCTGCTTAAATGGCTGACATGTACTCTAGCACACTTTGATGTAAATGTGGGGAATCACTTCCACATTGCATATTCAAATCGACTGGTTAGTAAAGGTGGACCAGTTCTATGGCTAGCCAGCACAGTTGGCAGATGTGACACCTCTCAACTATTTTCTGTAGAGTTGTATGAAGAGTATGGTGTAAGGCACTCTTGTAACATCAGCGGAGGACCTTATGGCTCTAGTCCACGGAGTGATTGAAAACCTCCAAAGACAACCACAGATATTGGGTCATATGCACGATGCTCACTACGGCCGATATAGGCTCTGCAATCATGTAGGAAGTATACAGTTTGAAGCTCGGTTGTAATGTAGACAGCTCAATGTTGGGTTTGTTGATGAAATGTGAATGTACACACATCTCACACTTTGATGCGCTACAGCGTCCAAACCATGCACTTCAGACAAGGGTTCCTGTTTGAAAACTGATCAGTTTGCCGTCCCGCACAAAATACCAAGTGTTGGTGTTTATTTGGGACAGCCTGTATAGACCCTTATTAATTTTGTTGATAGTCTTTTCTACATGTTTATTCCATTTCAAATTATTAGGTATCTCACCTTGATGTATACATGGGAATGTTCCGTTCAGTGCTGACAGCTTGCCTCTCAATCCAGGTGAATACTCATGTTATAACTGAGACTCCTCAACACAATGCTCAACAGCTCTCAACATTTTGGCTTTATCTGCAACTAATCCTAAAAAAATTGCTTTTATATGTTACTTGATGGACTGGCTCCTTTAGGACTGCTGGTGGTACACTTACTGTGTTTTATTATTTATTCTAATTTGCATACATTGTTTTATTTGTTAATTTTTTTTTTAATTAACGTCCTCCAACAAAATGTCACATTAGACTGTGAATGAAATGAAATGAAATGGGTGAAATGATGCCCAAATGAGCCCGAGGTCCATGGAGCTTTAAGTTACCCAACATTCGTCTTCTCGGGATAAGGGAAAACGTCGGAAAAAACCTTATCTGGATAACTCACCCTAAGCGAGATTCCAACTTGTGACCTCTTGAACCTGAGGCAGACGCGCTAACCATCATGCTACAGAGGCGGGCTTTTGTTAAGCAATGCTCCTAGCTCTGGTAAGTATGCTCTAAATACCTCTAACAGTCAATTATTTTTTTTTTTTTGTATGTCTACTACTGTTTAACCCATTACTATAGTAGTATCATCTGCATCCCCATGACTTATCTTCCTGCATTCTGCATTTTTTGAACAGGTAATTTACTTATATGAACTCAATTGAAACCCATGAGGTACTCCGTGTGTTATAAACAGAGACCGGAATTTAGGCAGAATGCCTTTTTAAATGTGTCAAATCTCTTCAATTTGAAAGTGAATCTGTACGAATTATACCTCTGTGATTGAAATGCCACAGTTTTATTATTTATCTGAATAAACTCAAAAACATTTAAAAAATTCTACAAGGTGACAATTCTGTTGCAGTTGAAATGGATCCTACAATGATCTTATGGTTTAGATTTGCTCCAATAACACTAGCCTGCAAAAAAACTTTTTCCCCTGCCGGTTTGAGATCTGAAAGATGATATTAACTAATTTCGATGTGCTCAATTGAATGGTGATTACAGTTTTTCTCTATCACGCAAGGTTTTTCTACAAGTCACTAAATATTATGAAAACTGGCATGTTTGATATTAAAAAAGTGTGTTATAAAATAAATTTTTTATTCAATAAATACCTAAATACCTGTAAAAGAGGGTATGAAGTTACAGTTTTCTTATCCGGAAGGATGGCTGCGCTGATTTACGTTTATAGCCTGGTTGAGTGATTTCCCTATTTAAGCACCAACAGTAATTGCATCGCAACATTCCACCAACCCTGGTATCTCCTCTCCATCTCTTTCATTTCTTGATGGAATCTTTCACCCTGTTCATCACCGAGTGATCCTAAATTATCAGGAAAATGATTGGGATGCGAATACAAAAAGTGAAGGATTTAAACTAATACTACACCCAAGTATTCATAATTTTTCTAACATATTTCTTACAATTACTTCATATTGCAGAACCTTTGTATTTGCCAGAATCTTATTGAATACTACTTTGAAAGCACACCATGCTTGAAGTTCTCCATCCAAAAATACACTCTCCTTCATTAGCTGCTTTATCTGAGATCCATCAAATAGCCCTCTTTTACCTTAGCTTCAGACTTCACAGAAAATTTACTACTCTTTTATATGCAATGGAGGTAATAACATTTTCTTTGGATCAACTAGACTGGCACGAATTACATTTTTTCTCCTGGTGTTAAACTTTTACTCTTAGGCCATTCTCTTGTCCAATGTTTAACCCTATCTCTACTGTCCCATTCGTATAAAACATGGCTATTTTGTATAACCTCCTTGTTGCGCTAGTAAGATACTGGATACCTTTAGGTCCCTGCACAATAGCCATTGATGTTCCTGGTAATTAATATTTTCTAAATGGTTTCAAGATTTCCATATGACCCTCTTAGGAAAGCAGAATGTGCAAGTGGTATTGAGGCAAATTCGTTTCTATTGTGCAATAAAACAGCTTTTAGGCTTTGTTTTGAAGCATCAATAAATAAACGCCAGTTGTCACTATCATATGTTGGTCTTCCCAGTTGCTGAATTAAACCTGGTACATCACTGCAATAAACAAGCTGGTCTTCCATCTTAAAGAGCTCGGTAAATTGTATATCTCTATTCCTATACCAGGAAAATGTGGTGTGTGGGCCCAGCATATTCTTCTCTTTTAATCTCGATCCTAGTAATTCGCTCGTCCTTGGTAACACTTAGTCTCTTACTAAGTCGTTCAGTTCTTCTTGACTAAAATGCTGTGACTTATCCTCAACAGTGTGCACTGGGAAATACTCATCAACATTGGAATTTTGTGTTGACTGAACTCTCAGTATCCTCTAGTTGAGTTGGTGGAACAGGAATAGGGAGATCTACTCCATGTGGCACAGGTCTTAGAGCTGGTGCAAGATCATCTGGATATTTAATTTTTTATTGTACCCAGATAGGTACGTTAGACATGCAGAAGTAACAATCTACATAATGACTTTTTGTTCACACCATATGTATCATAGGAATCCCGAACTTCACTGATTTCTGTTTTCTCTTGTACCACTGCCTTAGTCCTTTACTACATGTTTTGCAAACAGTATGTGGAGCCCATGTTTGATTTTGATCTCCTAGCTTAACATTAAAATATGCAAAATACACCTTTTTAATAAATTATGTAATGTTAGTTTTCTGCTTTTGTAGCAAAAAAGAACCACACACGTAACAGAAGTTATTAGGATTGTTTCACACATTTTTCCATATTCCATAGTGTCCTAATTTCCCTGATGTTAACACACTCAAAAGCTTTGGAGAGATCAAGAACAATTACTACTATTTACTTTCTGTCTATTGCTCAAACAAATTAAATTTCCTTTGTTAATGCATGTATTCTAAATTTGTTATTTTGAAAGTCAAACCGATTCTCTAAAATGATATTAAATTAATTACAAAAACTAAGTTATTCTAAGAAAAGCACTTATATAACTTTTTAAAACACTGAGCAGTGATATAGGGTGATAATTTTCCACCAGTTGCTTCAAGCCTTTCTGTTTATAAGTTGGTTTGTTACTTGTTTTAATTTCTTGGGAATGTTCCTTTCATTTATTATGTGAGTGAAGATATCCACTGTTTTTGTACTTACAAAGTATTCGTCTAACCCACACATTTTAATGTGTTTATCTACTTCATGACTTCTTTGTAACGTCTCTTACTACCATCTAATTACATACACTTCTTTCATTCATTTTTTTAATTCCCATATTAGAAACAGTATTTATACAATGGACCATGCCGTGGCTGAGTGGTTACACTACCTGACTCTCACCAAAGCAACCTGGGTTCGATCCCAGACATCCACATGAGGAATTTGTGGTGGACACACCAACACAGGGGCTAAAGTTTCCTCTGGGTTCCCCCGCCAATTGCTCCTTCATCACTTTTCCTATCATCTTTCGCCATCATTTCATATCATCCACTTGCTCACTTTGGACTGGTCACCCATCCTGATTCCTCTGTATGATCAACTCCAGTTACGAAGACAGCACGTACTGGCCAGGAGCTGACCATGTCCTGCTCTCCACGCCTGTAGTGGGTAAAGGTGGGGGATCCAGTGGCCGGGCAGTATGCCAAAGCTACACTCAAAGAGCCGTAATGCCACAGGACAGGACATTTATACAATAATTATTAAATGAGTTACTCGTGTTTATTGGATCTACAATTTACAATTCATACTCTCACATCTTGCACATGGAAGAATTCCATTGCATTTTGAATGCCTGTTGTGTGCATTAACTTAATAATTCAGACACTGCAATAAATTCAGGTATCTACGGCAATGGAACTTGACTCAAGTATGTTTATACAATTTGTTCTTACTTTTCCGAAAATTGTGAAGCAACAGGATTACCAAGCACACAGTTAAGATAAGATTACCCTTTGCTTTATGATAAGGTGTTTCAACATTTCACTTCCTCTAAGCTTTAAATGGAAAACTTTTGATAAGTGTAAGGAGACCAAATTCTTTTTATACTAATTTTCCATGCTTTTTAATTGAAGTATTTGAATACTAACATAAGGATTCACAGATGTGGCAGTATACACTTCTTTGTGCTGTCAATTGCTTCCTGATTACATTACCTTAACTTGGTACATTCTTTACTCCCTCTGTTATATATGCACTGTTATGGAGAATTACAGCTTTTTTTAGAGTGTGTTAACAACATATTAATATAAATTGTAATAAGTACCTAGTAAACAAATCATGTCTCTTTATTAAGTATCTGGAACCACATTGTTTCCTGTCTTAAATTATACTATAAGAACCAAAACTACATTGTGGTTAAATTGCTTTGTAAATGAATACTAATGAACAATTGGTATAACTTCTTACATGTTCCTCCTATTTTGTATATAACAGAGTGCCCCCCTCCCACTACAACATGCTTACAAATTCTTACTTAACATTTTTCATCGAATTCAATAACATGCAACATGTATCAGTTATTTGCCAACATGCTCCATTAGAAGTTCTCTCTAAAGAAAATAAGATGTCACTTGGCCAGTTTCCTACCTTTTATCCTGACTCTGACAACTCATGGAGGGGGACTTAGCACCTCAATCAAATGATCTTTTGCACTTACAGGGCACACCCCAGGAGGATGGATGAGGTGAATGGATCCAAAGAGCAGCTGGGATGTTGCCATGACAGAGCAAAGGGCAGGGTCCCCAAATTTTTCCAGTTAGAAGCAACCCGGTAGAGATTGGCTCAGCCCAGTTCCTCTCCCACCCTTTCAGGTTTGTACTCCCAAAGAGGGCATGGGACTCAGAAACCTGCCCCCCCCCCCCCCCCCTCAGGTTTGCACTAACTATCCCATGGGGTGCATGGAAACCACTAGGCTCGCCTCCTTCCAATCTGCAGGACGACATTTCCAGAATGCATTCTTTCCGCTGCCTGTACTGCTAGTGCAATGCTTGCTGGCACTTCCAACCCTGAAAGAAACCTAACGGAATGAAATGAAATAATGTAATGAAATGGAGGGACAGGAAATATGGAGGATATGGAAAATCCGTCCAAGCATTTACCTGGGGAAACCTCCGAAAAAACACATGGGTCAGAAAGGTTGGCCATAGGGATCGAACCCATGACCTCTGGAATGCAAGAGTTAGTTCATAACATAATCAATTGTTGTTGTAGTGTTTAACGCCCGCTTTTACTACTACGGCACCACAGGCGGTGACACTGATGACACATGGAATGAAGATGGAGCACCGGTGGAATGAGATGGCGGGGGAAACCGGAGCACCCGGAGAAAACCCGCCCTGACGCCGCTTCGTCCACCACGAATACCACATGCGGGTCCCTGGGATCGAACCCGGGCTGCCTAGGTGATAGGCGGGCGCGCTAACCGCTTGGCCACGGCGCCGCCATAACATAAAAATATAGCTTTTGGGTTCTGGGTGGAGTGTAATGCATGTTACCATCAGTTATTTATTTACTTAAAAAGAGAGAGATTATACTCGCATCATTGTGGAGATTGGTTTTTCATTTTGTGCAACATACACATTATGTGATTTTCTTAAAACCAGTAACAATACTTTTTTTTGGAATATTGAAAGGCAAAAGCTTTGGTACACAAACTTGTGGAAATTTCTCATTCTTGTTATGTCATTGGTTCTATATTGTTAGCCAAAGTAAATGACACCAAAATATGTAGAATTGTAGAGAACCTATATTAATTACTCATAGGAAGAAAAGTAATTAGATGTACTTTAGCCTAATTCAGTATGAAATGCATCCATCCAATGGCTTTAGTGACTTCCAAGAAACTCCTAGAAGCAATAGAGCACATACATATTCATGTGACCTTCTTGATTCAATAGCTCTTCTCTTTGCAGGATTCTAGCAGACTGATCTAAGATTTGCCTTTATGTGGATATCAAATCAGTTTTGCCTGCCACAATCTTAGGTGGGGGATTATTTACTTTGTAATTGATACACCCTCATCTTAGCCAGCCATTGGAGGATGTATCTCTCAGACCAATAACTTCAAGAAGACAAGTTCTCAGGTCGGCCATAATGACCCTCAAAGTAATTTCTCCCTCACTGTAAAACAGGCCAGCCAAGGTTGTATACTATTGGTCTGTTATTTCTTCTACACATATCTATTACCCATAGCTCAGTTAGTAGAGCTGTGTAAAGGGTCCTGGGTTCAATCCCTGGCTACAGGTAGGAATTTTTCTCTAGCCAAGGTTATATCCTATCCTTGATGAATGAAATTTTTAAATGAGAGGCTAGATGCGAGTCACTTACTCACCTTTACAGGAACACTGGCACACAGAAGCAGAAACGACATCAAGATGTTGTGTACAGTAACTACAAAACAAATTATAACACTTCCAGTGATGTCAGCCACATGTATTACAATATCAAAATCTAACTGTTTACACTTAATTTGCTTGTATTTCTTCCATACTGACCATTTCTCCTTTGTTTTCTTCATCTGAATTGCTGTCATTTGCATTAACTATCGCTAAAACACTGGCAATGATATGAACCCATACCACAAACTTTGCAGTCAACTGTGTTCTGTGTTTTAATTTGGAACATAACATATGAAAGTACATCAGCCTTTTATCGTAACAAACTATTTGCTGATCTGTTTATTGAGAGTAGGCTAGCTGACTGGATCTTCACTGAAGGTCAGCCATCAAGACCATTGCCGATAGACAATATGTTCTAGGCCGGACCATAGCCGACTGGTTAGACTACTTGCTTATCACCAAAGTGACCCAGGTATGATTCCAGGGAACCGCAGATGGGATTTGTGGTGGACGAAGCAGCGCTGGAGTGGGTTTCCTTCGGGTTCTCCAGTTTCATCTGCCATCTCATTCCACCGGTGCTCCATCTTCATTCCATGTATCATCAGTGTCACTGCCTGCGGTGCCGTAGTAGTAAAAGTGGGTGTTAATACAAAAAAAAAAGAACAAAAAACAATATGTTCCACCGAAATGACCATTGGAGTTAAAGGAGGATATAAAAGGAACAATTAAAAAAATATATATAAATAAAAGCAGCCACCAGAAGTTATTTGCAGCAGTGACCTTGATCCCAGACATAAAACAATGTTACAGATAATTTACAACTTCATACTTCACGTATGAGTTTGGCATCCATTTCTCCAGTTGAAATTGGCAAGTTTTATACTCCTCTGTTTGTCATTGTTGCTTAAAGATAACCTTTCTCATCCCTATTTAACCCACAGTGAATTAACATTTTGTAAATGTAGCACTTTCTCTACAAATAAAGAAAACATGTATTACCCCATCCCCCCCCCCCAAAAAAAAAAACCCACCAGAATCCAAAAAGTGTTTGTAAGAAAATATTACATACAGTAGAACCCCTCTAATCCAAACACAAAATCCATAATTCAAAAAAACAATAAAAAGCTTATTTGTAGAGAAAGCATTCCAGTTTTTCTTTTAACATACAGGAATTATGTTTTTGTTTGGTTGATATTGTAATGTAAGGTATAACACAAACAAGCACCTCTTCTGTATTAATTTGTGAGCAAAAAGCATAAATTACTGTAGAATGTTTGCTAACAATAGCGAAACAAACTGAACTACCTAAGTATTGCCATTATTGCATATGCTCAGCTATGTCCACAGGTCACAAGAATGCTTCGTGTGGTAATCCTACTTCCTCACATCACTACGCTACATCACCCTGTAGCTGCTAATCCTATAGCTGAATTTGGTTTTTTTTTTTCCATTCATTTTTTGGATAATGCGAACATTTCCAACACACCATACCCTCAATTAACTCGGAATAGTGCAGTTCTACGGTACTAATCTTCATATATAGGCCCAGAATCTCAAGGAATCTCTGTAAATGTTCACCCCTACCATAACCAACTCTACACTGAGTAAAAAAGATTGCTTTTGATTTTCACAAAAATCGCTTTAACAATTTTGATCAAAATGCTGCACACCAGCATACATTTGAATCCTTCACTTCAATTGTTATGTATACATGTCAAATTAGCAATTAATGTGCAGCAATATTATATTTAATGGAAAATATGTACTTGGATTACATAGAATTTGCACAAAAAAAAAATTAATAGGTAATCATCTTTGCGCTCAAATCTATGTCCCAAAGAATTGTCAGTAATAAAAGCAATGGCTTTTCTTTAAAGAATATTTATTTTGGAGAAAATCAAAATTTTTAAAAAATTTTCCATGTAAATGGTAGTTTAGGATGGAGGAATTTGCTTAAAAATCTTTGTGTCACATCCCTAAAAGATGTTAAACTTAGATATCAACTTTGGTTTTTAACCAACTTTTCGTTTTTGAGTTATGCTGTGCACACACAGATGGACCTTTTTCTAAAAATGTTCTTTTTTATTCAGGGTGCCTCAAAACATATATTTCTGGTAAAATCTTGACATTGAATTTCTGGGTGGAATAAAATACTTCCTCTGCTCACTATACGTATTAGAGAAAGTAAAAAGGGAGATCTTAACACTTTTTATAATTTCTACATGGTTCATTTTGTAACCTTATGCATTTGGGTTGTTTATGTGTAAGTATTGGGAAATAGTTTTAAATATCTTGCAAGCAGCTTGACCTTGGACACAATTATCTTATCTACTTCTGATAGCTTGCTAAGGAAAACTGGACTGATAATCCAAAGGAGGAAATATGTGTGTAATACAGAAGTTTACATTCTAGCCAACTTCCTAAAATTTAAACCCATACATCTTCCATTTGCAACTAAACATAATTTTGTGGTAACATGAAATTTAGGATGCATTAACTTCTTCAGTGCAGTAAATGTAAGAATCCTGGAAGACCTGGCACTACTACTTTCTGTCACACATGCTCAAACTCTTCCTGGTACCACAATCCTGCAGCAGCCAGGCTATAGAAACAATTCTAGTCCATATTTTGTTTCACAACATGAACTATAAAAAAAAACTGACCCCCCTTCCTCCAGCAGCAGCCATAGAAAGTGTGGCTTCCAAGTCCAAAGGTTCCGGTGTTTAGTAAACTAGAACAGAACCATGTGAATATGATTATGGCATGTAGTTATCCATGTCCTCAAGATTTTTAGTTTTAAGCTTCTAACTCTGAAGGAAAATTCAGTGATTAAGACACTATTATGTACGGTATTAACATTTAATCCTTGCAGCATGCATGGGGTCTTTTTTGACCCCAACCATTTTCAAACTCTAATTGTTCTTTAATTCACTGAAACCTATTCCTGTAAATTAGCCTCCTTTGAACTTTCTTCTTACATAATTTTGATGTCATAAATTTTCTTCCAATCTTGTTCGGCTATGAAAACTAATTTCTTGAACTGTGGTCAATGATGACTCCAAGTATGCAGTATGGAACTTTTATTTCCTTGTATTTCTTATTTTATTGCAAGGGTATTTTTTGTGATACACCATTGTTGCGTGTCAAACTTTTTATGCTTCAGTTTAAATTTTCATTGTTGTGCTAATTCCTGAGAGATCATTTTGGTTATATCTCTTTTTATATATTTCTGCATTTACTATTGCCTTTCGTTGTATTCCTGCATTTGAGACAAATAGTCTTTACTGATAAATATTTTTATACTTTCTCTTAGTGCATTACGAAAGTCAACTGTTTGAAGGTTTTTTTTTTATATTATGAGACTTACCATTCTGTTCTCCAAGAAACTCAATTGCAAAAATGTATCTCCAAATAGGATAATAGGGTAGCATTAGTGACAAATTGAGTTAGTGTTTAACCCACAGAAAACTCATTTACAAAGATTATTCCAAAATAAAAATGTATTTTAATTAAGGAAAAATTGAAGCTATTAACAGTGAAGCAACAACATTCTAAAGTAAGAACAAATTAAAAACTAAAAACTTCACTTATCTTAGTAATGTTGATATTCTAAAAGAGAAAAAGAATACCAACATTACTAAGATAAGTGAAGTTTTTAGTTTATAATTTGTTCTTACTTTAGAAAAATGTATTTGTTAAATATTATTTTGATGTTCATTTAATTGCATTAAAGGAGATATATGGCAAATTATTACCTGCTCTATTATTATGTATAACTACATAATTATTTTTTAGTATCAAGTCTGGGTAATAAACGAACAATTAAGAAAGAGTAGGGTGGTCAAAAATATATTTTAGCAAAAAAGAAAGAAAAAGAGAACAAAAAAAAAAAAAATATATATATAAATGGGGTCTTTTACGACCCACTCTATGCAGGTATGCTGTGAGTGTTAATAGGGCCCTGGGGTAGCTAAGTGGTTTCATTTGCAGCTATTGTGCTGAGGACCCATGATTTGATTCCTGGCCCTATCCAAGCCTTCACCTCATACTCAAGAGTCCATGGTAAAAGCTATAGGTCCTCTCATTGCAGGTAATGGACTCTGGCCCCTGGGTGAGGTCCATACATTGTTTGGCAGAACAAGGTCATCAACTGGCCAATGTTTAACACTTGGAACTGTCATTTCACATCCTCAAAGATGGGATGTGACTATAGCTTGCTAATAGATTAATATACCTACAGTACAAGCCTAACGTGAGTTATTGAAATATCTAGTTTCATGGAATAAGGGCTGTTATTCACAACTCATAACATAACACTGCAAATTACATATATGTTTTTGCACAATAAAGGAAACAAAAGTATAACATATCTTATAATTTATTGTTTATTAAGACATTCCCCTTTGTCTGCTCTCTTTAGTGCATCCAATTTAATTTCCAGTCATGTTAACCTGTCATCTCTTCCTCTCCTTCAAGACTTTAACTGGAACAAAAACAACTCAACACAACAGTGAGCCTGAAATGTGTAGATAATGGATATTCAGTTTAGCATGTATGTACTGGGTAAAGCAATAAATCTTCAAACCTTCCAAATAAGTGTTTGTGCTATGTATCCACAGTATTAGTGGCAACGGTCTTATGTTCTTCTTATGGACAGGTTTTCAACAAGAATTTTGAAGCTTTGACCTTCAACTGTTTAACACACTACTTGACTTTTGTACGAGCTCCCATGGCTTCATAAATTACTGTACTTCTGTAAGCTTGTATGTAAATGTGAAGACCTTCAACTCTCGACCTGGCCATTGTTTGACAATATTCTGGCACGTACAACACAAGTGTGCTTAATGGAAATTAGCTCATTTGCACCACACCACTTGTGCATATGTAAAGAGAACCTACATACTGATGAGACACAAAGAACTAACAAATTGGATGCAATGCAGATAGTACTTACTAATAAATTACCTAAAAAGAGTGTTCATCCAAACGGTTTTCTCTGCCCATTATTGTTTATTTTTGTATAACTGCTACAATTATTCTTACTAAAGCTTATCTGTCTACTTCAAATTAATTGGGGTAAACATTAGCATAATTAATGCAAGACTTAAAAGCTACAACGGTGGATGTTATTGATTATGGCTTCATGGGAGATTAAGTGTGCTAAATTAATAAAAGCTGAGCTTTTAGCCATTACAAATGCCATGGCCATAATTTCATCATATGCAGAAAGCAAAATGTTTGCAACACTAACTGGTTTCTTTTTTCAGATTCAGATTTATTCACCATTTGCTATGTTTACCTAAAGGGATAAACTGCATGGACAGATTTTAAATGCGCTAATATTAAGAGTTGTATATACAGAGACTTGATATTATAGGTCCAACTACTATTTACATCTGCTGCATGATATTCAACTGAATAGAAAGTGTTATTTTTCAGGTGTCTATATCGCATTAATTTTCTTCACCTCTGGTGAGGTAAATTATTATATAAATCTTCTGTATTGCTTTCAACACATTTGTTCCTCAAATAGTTTGGTCTTGTTCTTTAGCTATATTTGTGAATACTTACATGTTTTTTTTCTCGTATTTATATAATTATGAGGCCTGTCAAAAAGGTATCCAATCTTAATTTTTGCCACACAAATGTAGTGATGTTATGGCAGCGCCATTCTGCATGGCGGCAGGAGAAACCTTAATGTGCATGTTTGAATTTTCTCATTATGTTCGCATGTGTCAGTCGCTGGCTGTAGGTCATAAAGCGAGTTGTTGCTCTAAGTGTTCGTCCGATCTAGTTTTCTCATAAGATGATTGAGCAAATTAAGAAAAGATACTGCATCAAATTTTGCCAAAAACTAGATGATTCTCAAAAAGAAACAATTTGTAAAATTCAGTGGGCATTTGGAGATGACGCTATGGGGGTAACACAAATTAAAGAGTGGTTAAACCGATCCAAAAATGGCCACACTTCAGCGGAGAGTGATGAGCATCCTGGGATGCCACAAACCACTCGAAATGCTGCTGTTGTTGAGAAAGTGAGAGATCTGATACTGGAACATCTGTGCTGTTCTATGACAGTGGCAGGTGATGAGCACCGAGGACACCAACAGGCAAAACAACGCAGCCGGTATGGAGTCTTTTGGATCACCCATTGTTACATTGTTTCCTAGGCCAAAACAGCAACAGTCATGAACTGAATACAATATAACAAATAAATTCGTAGGTTGATCTGGCATTTTCATCTGTATATTAAGCTAACTTTGTTTCTCGACAAAGTGGCCCTGAAATCAGATGGAAATAGTGATGATAATGCACTGTTCTCGCCAAGCAAAGTTCATTAAAAAAAAAAAATGTGCATTTATGTATTTGTTTAAACACAAAAGTCAATTACCTCTTCCCATGTAGCTCTGTGCTGCAGACATTTGCCTTTATTGAGGTTTCTCTCAATATACAGAAATGTAACAAGACATTTGTTCATGCATAAAATATGGTGGAGGTGCCTGTAAAGAGTTATTTTTACCAAGACATATGTACCCGCCACTTGAAATAAGTGGGATGAGAAAACTATCACATAAACTTATTCATACACCATTTTACATTCTGGTTATTTAAACAAATTTAGCATAATTTTGATACTTAACACAATGGTTCCCATGTATCAGGCCAGTCAATGATAGCTGATTGTTCCGTGTGTAGGTAAACTTCAACCCTGCCCACTGATTAAGATCAGCCACACTTAGAGCAGAAGATCCATGGTTTAAATCCTGGCTATGGCATTGTATTTTTCAGTTCTGAGTTTGTCTTTCAAAATTAACAAATTTATTCACTCCAAACTGTATAACCCACCTTTCTCTTTCTATCAGAAAGAGTGTGAAACACCCATGTACGACTTATTTCCTTCAGTTCAAATGTATAAATACATTTTGAACGTTTCATTTTCTACTTGCGATCAAATTTACCCTTACTAGTTAAATTTACTTTTATTACTGTCATTTAACTGTTATAATTTTTATGATTGGTATACTATCCTTGTATCATTTTCCCCCATGAAGTGTAATTTTATAACTAAAAGATTACTATGTCATTCTCATCAGAATGTCTTGTGAACAGACAAAAGTCTACAATAATATCTTCCTTTCACACCCCCAAAAGTATTTTAATACCAGAGATATTTATAAAAGCAGTTGTAATAAAACCAAACAAACAGCAACTGGAATACAAAACTGCAATAAGAATCTTCTCATGAGAATATCTTTGTCGTGGAATATGCAAACATGCCTGGAGTAAGGAGCTTCTTGGAGGAAAGATGCAAATTGAGGAAATTGTCTTCAATGCAGTTGGACATAATGTTATAGTGTGTGGATCATAATTGTTTTGTTTGAAGCAGAGATGTTACCTCCCATTATGTTTGTCCCAGGAAAGAAAGAATAAGTCACTTTTGAAGCAGAGTTTAAAACAGAGCAAGAGGGAAAATCAATAGAGCATATCTCAGGTTCACTTGCGTCAATCACAAGGTCATAGCTAAACTCCTGATTTAAATACAGTAGTGCTTAGGAACAGTATGAGTCAAGAAGGCCTGTGCTAAGCCAACATAACAAGTGAGCATCAGTTTCCATACTCCAGTGTTACTAATTGTGCATTTCACTGTATTGTATTATGGCTGTTGCAAAATTTAATGGCAAGTGGCTTGCTACAAAATTCAATAAGCAGCTTGATGTGCGTTGCAGTGTTTTATAGTTAAAACACTGCTGCAAAGCCAGGACATTTGCACATAGCTATCAGTCGCCATTAAATTTTGCTTTGTTCCTCTTCTCTTGCATTTAACTCAAACAATACATTTATGCACTAAATGCCTGAAGCAGATCCCAGCGAACTACTTTAAATAATAAAAGAATAAGCCACTGTGTAACCTTTTACTTCAGCACCAACTAATTTAGAAAAAACTGCAACAAACAGCCTTTAATGATGTAATTTAACATAAGACTGTGTAGGAAATGAAAAGTCCTGTTATCTTTGAGCTCAAAATAAAGTGTGCTAGTATGGTACATATTCCAGTACATCTTGTGTGAAGTTTTGCTCAGTCATATGTCTACCTCAAATTCATACAGCCATTCCTTGGTTAACAATTCCTAACAAATCTTATACTTGCTGGAAAAATTAAAACTGTCCATATTGAGCACAGGGAAACAGAGTGCCAACACTTTCAAGTGAAATGGGATGAAAAGTCCTAAGAAAATGGTTGGAAGGCAGAATAATTGGCACGCTCTCCATATCTAAATCCAGTCATTTTCTGCAGGGAATATCTCACACTATACTTGATTGGAAGGCACTAATGAGCATTTTAATTGCAGCACTCAATAGGATTTTAGAGATGCTGAGGAATCATTTTGAACACCTTTCATAATGGAGAAGCATAATGTACACTCAATGTCACATTCTTAGCGTTACTCGATAAAACTGGCAAGTTTCCCCAAAAGTGCCCACCTCGACTGCCATGTGTTTTACAAATGAAGAGCTACCAATACCTGCCTAACACAGACAAATGATTTACCTAGCCGAAGGATTGAGGTTCCTAACTGCAAAGCATAACCAAGGCATAGTCATATCATGTTTTATACTCCCGACAGCCAGAATTCACTTTATTTAGTTAGGCACTCCCCATCATGCATGTTCAACAGCAGGAAAATTGCAATGTTTGTTGTCCTTATGCACTTTATTCTGTTACAAAGGATTACTGAAATGTTGGCAAGGGTATGAACAGTTTTCAGAGCCCATGGCAAAGGGTGCTTAGTTCAACTAGTCATCTGACCACATACCCCTTAGTTACACAGATCTCTACCCACAACTTTTCATAACAACAAACAGTTATCCATTGTTCCATTCAAGGCACAAAACAACAGTTGATAAGTTCAACCCGTCAGGTGTTCATATCCTCCAGGGACAGTGCCAGCCATGTGGTTCAATCAATGAATGCAAAATTGGAAGTAGGAAATACCATTGTAGAAATAGACGAGTTATTGAACTGGTATATTTAACATTGGTAATGAAGGTCAGTGATTGTGGGAACAATGTTGCGAGCAAGGAAACTTGTCTGCTACTGCACATGCACAGTAAGTACGTTTGGACTTTTGTATTGTTTTAAATGAATGTATTGTTTAGAGAGAATTATTTTTAAGTGAAACTTCTAATGGGAGGGCTTTGAAATTCTGGTCTGCAACCTTTTAGTGACGAAAAGTGGTGGGGGGTAAACACTGTGTCGGGTAGAGTGGGAAGTGTCTCATTTGCCTTCGGGTATCAGAGAAGAGCGAGACATATGCTCTTCTCGCTTTCATTCTCCCATGGTTGCGTGTACTGCATTCAGGCAGCATGGCGATCGCTGAGTACAGCTGTTGGTTGTCAACAGAGCAACACATGTGTATAACCAATGCATTTCAAGTATTGCTTAGTGTTCTCATTTATCTATTTTCTTCATTAAAATATACAATTTTGTTGTGAATATGCCTAAGTCAGGCGCAGAAAGAACAAGAGTGTGGAGTGAGAGAAAACGTGTGGGTAAAGACAGTTCAGAATGTGAAAAAAAGAAAGTAGATCTGAAATTGAATGAGATAGTACAGAAAGGAGTACAATGTGTGCTAGTTTGGATGGTGTAAATAATGAAGACAATGAACCAGCAACTAGCACCTCCTCTTGTACCTATCAGTGATAATTTGCAGTATTCTGATTTTAACAAATTCAAGACTGCACATATTTTCAACTGAGATTTTGAAATAATCCATTTGGTTTGAACTGTTGTGTGTATGACAGATTGTGGTTTAAAAATAATTAAAGTGTTTCCCTGTTACATTTCTATCGTGTCTTTACGACACGCCCTTTTTATTTATTTTTGTAGGTTTGGATCATATTTGTAACTTCCCATACACAAGTCAGAGGTATTTTACCTGACACCGCTATTCTCCTACAAATACAAGAGCAAATGACAAAACCACTGTGCAACTTTTTGCCATTTGCCACACATCAAAAAAATACCTCTGCACTACTCTGTAGAAGGCAATAGTCTAGTCTTATATTTGGCGTCAAATAAGATGGGGAATGACAGTTGCTACCCATATGGTGGAAGGGTCTAAATGAACAGAAGGGGACGGGTGCGTCATGACGATAAGAGCAACCAATTAGAGCTCAGATGTTTCCATAGCAACACTAAACCAGTGTTGTCGATACTTAACATGTGATTAGCATGTGCCTGACCTGCAATCCAGCAGTAACACAAACTGTGCATCTTATCTTGTTTTCCCTGCAATATATACGTCTCGCTCCTGCTCCAGCTTGCCGTGTTTGTATCAGAGATTGCCTGTGTGCTGTCATTGTGGTTATTTGCTTTGTATTTACGTATGTCTTAATCTGTGTATCTATGCACATGTTGTGAGCATTTACAACTGTTTCACTCTTTTAATGAATGATGTCAAAAAATATAGATAAAGACAGCGTAGCCAAACGAAAAACTATGTACTTGGGAAGCAAATAAAATTGTTTGGTACATATCTCAAAGGATTATGCAGTTGGTGTTGCTGAAGAACATGGTTGCAAAATTGTTTGGTTTTGCCCTTTCCTAGTGTAATTCGATTTAATTAATTTGGGCCAAAATAAAGGGTTATGTTATGCAAAACAAAGATTTCACTGTGTCGCGTGTAATAAAGCTACACCAATAAAAAGCTGAAAACTGAAGAAGTGGTTACTGATACAAAGGGCGTAATAAATGCAACGTGGGAAAATGGAGTTTTAGAAACAAGGTTTGAACAGTGTCATTTCCACGGATAATTCCAGCAACAGCAGCAAAAATGCAAGCGATTCGGATATCAGCGGCATTTCCCATTGCAATATTTCACAGATCGTTTCTTTTGTTAACAATCTTTACAGTGATATACTTCTTTGCATGTAGATGAAATATTTTACTATTGTTTTTTAATACAAATGTAAATTATACCTGCTCTACATTCCAAATGATTTCTTACACAATGCTAGCACACTCTCAACATAGTGCAATAAGCGGCGCCACCTCTCTTTCACAGCCAACTGTCAATACCTTTCTTCTTTGGCACCGATAATACTTCATATTAAGGGCTGTTACATTAGTTCAAAAATTAGTGGTGATGGCACATTCTTAGTAAGATTATCTTACACAGCTTGAGAGATGTTCCCACATTAATTCTATTGCATGTGTCATGATACGGAGGACATGACACTGTATTGATGCAACTGCATGCTTGGCAATGGCTGCCTACGTCACTGCTATTATTGTGCACGATAACTACAGTATTTTGTTTGTTAACGATTCTGTCAATAGCGGGATTATATGTGCCATTGATGTGTGGAATTGCATCCCAGCAAGAGTTCTTCTACATGCCAGTAAATGTTACAAGCTCACATAACCACCACAATAGGTCAGGATCAGTGGACCAGCACCAGGTTAGTTCCCTCGATGCCGACCCTGGTCCACAGCTGATGTTCTGTGTTCACCAGACTGCTGCACATACACAACTGGGTTGTGTATTTAAAAACAAAGGAATGATGTGACACATGTAATTTGACAACTTTAGTATAGTAGGAAAACTTTATGCTGTTCTTCCCCACAAGTTACATGTCTACACATTATAATAATAATAATAATAAAAAAAAAAAAAAAAAACGTGGGTTACACTGCAGTGCACTGTTTTCCACTAATATATTCATAAAGATCTGAGATTGCAGTCGAGAGCTAATCTGGTACTCAACAGCTATTCACCTGCAAACGAGGCTAGCACTATCTTGTTACAAACTCATTGTGCAACAATTAGTCGATTGGATGAGACAGGGCTAGCCTCGTTTGCAGGTGAATGAATCAACTAGCTGTCAAGTGCCTGGTTAGCTCTCTCTGACTTTAGGTTACGTGTATGTAAGCAGTTTTAAGAAAACTACAATTCTACCTACTGCAGCCCACTAAGAATGAAGCCATAATCAAAGCAAGAGTAGTTATCCTGTAGAACAGCAGCCTGGCTCATGTATTGCACAGCATAGTTTGTTCTATTATCTGCAATTGCTGCTATAAACAGATGATGTAGATATTACCAACGCTGCAACTGCGAAATTGGAAAACGTGAATGTTACCAACCACAGGAAATATGAATAGCATATAATTCATGATGCAGAAACAATTTCTGGTAATCTTGTACCTGCGGAGTCAGTGAAGTTTCCCGACAAAATGCAACTTCCCATCACACACATCCCCCCCACCATCACCAACCTCTGCAATGACGTACTTTGCCCCTCTTGCATATACAATTCGTATACTGTTGCTCGCAGACAAGAATTACTCATTCTAAACTTATTTCCCCCTTCAACATGCAATTCATAGAACTTTAGTTTAATTATGACACTATCTCCCTTGGCTCTTTAATATACTATGTATATTAAGAATCAAGGGAGATGAAATGTCATATTTAATAAATAACGCACAAAATTATATGGATCGTACGTCAAGTGAAATAAGTTTAAAACGAGTAATTCTTGTCCACAAGCAATATGCAACAGGAGTGTCATTGCAGGGGTCGGTGATGCAGGAGTTTGCTAGGAGGGTGTGAGTGGTCACGTTACTGCACAGATGTGTAGTGGGAGGTTACATTTTGAGGGGAAATTTCACTGACCCCACAGGTATAAAATTAGGTTTCTTTAAAAAAATATGGTATCGCCAATTTCATGGCACACTGTTGGTATATTCAAAGCATTCAAGTTTATTCGGTTAGCATTAGGGCCATGCCCTCTCTGTAACACAGTATTTACTAAACCAATGAGGGCAATAATACAGGATAACAGAGTTCATGCCTGTAACAGGTTACAAATGTCGGAAGTGACGTAAGGATACAGAACACTAACCCCGATCAACTGCTGCAGCAGCACAAATTGGCATAAATGTACAGAGGTATTAGACGTGGCAAATAACCTTGCTTGGATTTGTGACACCCATCTTATAAACACAAGTGAACTCTACCACAAACCACAATGCAGCTGTTGACCATTTGCCAAGTCAAAATAATACCTCTGAACCATAAGAGCAGCAGGCTACAAGTTGCAGCATTCAACAAAATGCCTGAAGAGCATTTTCCCCTATCAACTGTTCTTGTGGTTCAATGCCGACATGTTAACATTTGCTACTAAGAGATTCTGCAAAAATTTAAATCCAGTTCCAACAATGAATCTGAAATAACCATGCAAATGGGATTTGTGGTTCAATTGTAATGTTATGGTGTAAGAAGACACCAAATATATTCCGTTACAGTGAACTTATGAATCCCACTTTGATGCTGGTAGTTAAATGTTACTAAGCTCCTGACATAAGGTTTGATATCAAGGACATACTTTTTAGTTTTCATTCAAACACAGATTAAGGCTTCTAAAATATTTATTTGCCTAAATGTGTATTATAATTCTATGTGCACAAAATTAGTTTAAATCTCAAATTCAACTATTTACAAACTTTGTTAACAAAATGTGCAAAGCGTTTAAATACTCAGTTCATAACATTAATGGTCCTGATGAAAATGTTCATATTAGCTAACCCCTGCATTGTGTTTTAATTTTTTCACGTCACACATATTTACTTACCAGAAGATTCCACTCCTGATCTAGAAGTGTGCATCACCAATCAGGATACTCAGCAGCTCAGCAATTTCTCTTCCAGGAACTTCCAAATTAATTATCGAATTTTGCAAACCCACGATTATCCCACTTTTGCCAAAATCCCCAGAGCTGTTTTAACATGATTCCAATTTAGTATGTCTTCAAGAATTTTCGCAGTAATTTCTTAAGCCTATGAACCTCCAGCAATACTAACAACAAATATAAATGTAGATTTAAGTTGCGAAATTCTTGTTCACAATTGATCTCATCAGAAAATTTAGTATTATCCAAGCTAAACAGGTTAAATTTAGAGCTGTATCCAGAACATTCTCCCCCCACCCCACAGAAGCACATTATCTACTTCATAAGACATCACGCCCGCTCCCTTCATCCCACACAAGGGACAGCTTCAACAAATCTTGTCACATAATTCGGAGGAGAGGGAAAAATGTCAAAGAGGAATAGCAATGCGGAATTTGTTACAAATATATGTATTGAACACAGGAGAAACATTGATTACAGTATTTCTTTCAAGAACTACCTCTCACGAACAAAAAAAAATTATGAAACATTTCAAAATATTAACTTAACCCAAAATTCTGGCTGGCCGTCACTATCATCATAAAAATCCAAAGTCTACATCATTTCACGCCTGCCAACATTACAACAACAAATAGTCTACCACGGTAGCATAAAATGAGAAAAAAATACATCATTACTACTACAGTAGATATGGAATAACTTGTGATATAATTACATTACAGAGAACTTCAAGATATTGTTATAAGTGCAAGTGATAATGGTGTGAAGCAATGCGAGCAACTTCCCGCACCGAACCGATGTCCGTCCAACCGACCGGGTTTCCCTCACGGCGGTTTGCGCTGCGATCTGATCTGGCTTCTCAATACGGTGAATAGCGGCGGGGCGAAGCTGCTCCAAGCGCGCTCGGTCTAAACCTGTTCGGTGGAGCAGCAGAGGGTGGTGGTGATCGGCGACTGAATATCCCTCGTTCGAAGGGCGAAGTGTCCCGTAGAGTGCTGGCAGGGCCCCGGAGACCAAGCGGCGGCAGCGGCAAAGAATCGCGTGGCCTGGGAGGGAAGGGCGGTGGTGGTAGGAAGTCTCGCCCTCGCAAGGAAGGACCGAGGTCTCTGGGAGGAAGAGGTGGAAAGCGCCGTTCGAAGATGTCGTGGGAATCCTCGAAACGACTACGGTTGTAGTAGCCATCGTAGAAGCTCTCCCTTGCACCGAATCTGCCCATCATGCGGTCGCGTAGGAATGGCGGTAATGGCGGTGGAGGATATGGCTCCCTTCCGAACATGCGATCTCTAAAGCCATTCCTGTCCGGACCCATTCCTGCCTTGGGGCATTCCTTGGACCAATGTCCGCCTCTGCCGCACCTGTAACACTGCTCTGGGTCGCCCATTCCCGGGCGCTGGCGGACCCTGCTTGTCGATATCTGCACCTTCATAGGCTGCCCGTCCACGACGAAGCCGTTCAACTCCTTGATTGCATCCTGCACCGCGTCCGTTGTTTCGATGTGCACGAAGCCGTAATTTCTGACGATATCGCACTCCAAAACCGTGCCGTATTTGGCAAACAATGCCCGAACCTGAGGAGCCTTCGTATTATCGGTAAGATTACCGACAAAAATCTTCGTCGATGGAGTTTGCGGGCCTTTGCGACTCGTGGCGGCCTCCACTTTCATGGCCTGACCATTCAGGATGTAGCCATTCAGATTCTGAATCGCGTCTCGTCCGGCTTCCTCATGCTCCATGTGAACGAAACCGTAATTCTTCACTACATCACATTCAACCACTTTTCCGTATTTTTCAAACAATGGTTTCACATCTTCAGCTGTTGTTTTATCGGTCAAATTACCGACGAATATTTTGAAAGTGCCCACACTACTAAATCCGGGCATTTTTCCGATGATGTCTCCACTACGATGCACTAAGGTACGCCAAATTACACGAAATGGCTGCGTTTAACGACCTTATCCGAGGTTACAGCGTCATCGTTAACGGAACTGCACAAGTCAACTAACCATTTATATCATTGTTTGAAATTTGTTAACCTAATAAGAGTAAAGCATCAACACATAGCTTCTCCTTATTAATTTATTAAACATTTAATAAATTCCAATAAAGCCTTTCTATAATAAATTACTGCCAATATATTAATGTTTAGTACTTAAATGATTGTCTCAACATTTTTCCACACGATGGCAGCACTATTTCTTCTAGTCACTGTAGTAACGGAAGTTGTAAAAATGTATTTCCAAATAAAATAATTACGATGTTAAAATAAAAATTTCAGCAATCCAAATTGAACTTCTCTGCCTTTTATTCTTATTCATCCAATTCAACAAGCACCTTGGAAGTTATTTAAGGAACACGAATTTCATTTTGAAATCAAATGAGCATATCTGTTTGAAATGGGTCAATAAATTTCACGTTCTGGAGAGTTCTACATGGTTCTACAGAAGCATGATTAATAATATAATGGCCGTTGGGTTCATTCTCTTTGTTACTGTTAACCACGTAATGCTTAGAAAAGTAGCAAGAAAATGCCTGCAAAACAAATTTTTATAATCCGAAAACCCCATTTAAGAAGCAGCAATATCGATTGCATTTCTGACAATTTTAATGAAATGGGAAAAACTTAAACAGAAGGCTATACACATCAGTAAAGGAATATTACACGTAATGTATTGCTGATGTACGATATTACGTATGCAGTACTATGTATTTACGTTTAATATCGCGCTTTGAGATAAAAGTATTTGGGTTAGCAATGAGACGGTATACATATTACATCCCCTAAATAACAAACTAAGATAAGGT
Organism: Tenodera sinensis; assembly: GCA_030765045.1. Taxonomy (NCBI): domain Eukaryota; kingdom Metazoa; phylum Arthropoda; class Insecta; order Mantodea; family Mantidae; genus Tenodera; species Tenodera sinensis. The sequence goes on along the minus strand of CM060971.1, from coordinate 119,810,766 downwards.
ATTAAAACGTCTTTTATATCAAGAATGCGTAAATAATGAATACCAAAGTTGAGCATAAGTACGAGTATTGAACATCTAAAATAGGGAAGCGTTTCATAAAATGTAAATTACTGCAGATTCATTGCTATAGTACGCACTTAGTGTGCATTAATCTTTCTATTAAATTCGATGTCAATTTCCTACGTAAAATGAAATGAAGATGGGCCTAACATAACCAAAGGATTGTAAGATATATTTGGTAAAGAAAACAAGCTTGTGTATTGTTTCTGTTCTCTGCGTGCTCCAGATGTGCACATTATCAGCCGTGTATGCATATCACTACTTACAGATGTCTCATTTTCACATTCCAGTTTACCTACTTCTATACCACTTATATAACGTACTATTTATTGATCTGCTATGTCTTTTGTGTGAAAAACGGTAAACGGCAACACTTCTAGATTTATCTGAAGACAAATTAAATAAACATTTCGTTGAGCTCTTTGTAGTGTTACCCTAAATAAAATGTTCTTCATTGAGCTACCCCAAATAAAACAACACAAGGTTGTTTTCTTTTCCTGCATTCCGAAGATAATTTTGTAAGAATTGATACTAAGGGGATTATCCTTCCCCTACTGTATCTGCATTGCCCTTGAAATTCCAGATGTCTCCTTTCCTTTTGATTGGTACTTAATTGAGTTAACATCTGTTTTTGAAAGGCTCATACTAGTGGTTTCTTATTCTTTTTCATTTTACCTTGCAGTAACTCTGATCTAATTCTTGTGTTTATGTTTTAGCTTCTGTTTGTTTTGGTATATTGCAATACAGTTATGTATGTATTCCTTGAGAATTACTTTTATTTTTAAAGTAGAATATTGTTTTACTTGCCACTCTACCCACATTTGTTTGTCTTTTTTCATAAATAACATAACATTACAAACTATGTGATTTCCTTGTAATATACACTGACATGGAACATAACCTATACATTTTAGATACTTATACATAAATAAAATTATCAATAGGTATAAATATGTAAGATTATTTTGGCTTTTACTCAAAGAACCCACTAACAGCAATGCTTGGTAGCAAGTCAAATTACACAACTAAAACATACACACATCACCTTTATTGCAGGTTTTCCCCGTTATAAAATACAAGAAAAGAGAATTTTTAAATGCCCCTCATACTAAATAAAAACCACAAGTTACAGCATATGCCTGTATACCAGTGTGCGGTTTCAGGAAGCTAATGCTCTGGGCAGATAATTTTAAAGGCTTGCTCCCCTCCCTTTTTTCAGTTACTCCCAAATATTATAAAAGTTACAAATTCAAGCTTATATATCATCAATTTTAAACTAGCACATTATGCAACTACCTAAATACCAACTTTTTTCAAGACAAAGGCTGTTTGTCCTTTTTCTCATTTAATACATGGTTGCTGCAATTTGACACAGTTGTTTTAACTGCAAAAAATAGAAACAACAAAATAAAAAGTATCGCTATTTGGCAAATAAACTAGCTTGTTTGATGCAAAGGTTTTCAAAATTCAAACATCCTTTAAAATATCAGATTTTTTTAGGTAGAAATCAAAATATAGGAATAGTCGGTAATATAAAGTTGAGGTTTCCTGTGAATATGGAACATAGTCTAATATAATCTACTTTCCATCCTTGTTGTGCTTTGAACTGTAGGATAATTATTTTTGAAAATCAAATCATTACTGTACATTAAAAAATTAATTTTTCCCATCACTCAAGTCCCTTTGTTCCATCTTTTTTTTGTCCCTCAGAAAGTGGCACTCTGGGGCCACTTTCTATTATTGTCTATGTTAAGTATCTGTTTTTTATGAAACATGTTACTTCTTCAGATTATATAGGGAGTGGGTGCTAGAGTATCTTTCATGATCTGTAAAGGTTGGTCTACAGTTGCTACAAGGGGAACATCTTCTTAGTGCATGGTGTTATTTGGCCGGGCCGTTAGTCTCTCAGCCCCAGGCGCTTATCCACCCTCAAACTGTGTGAATGCTGCATGGGATTACCCTAGCAATGTCCTCAAATGGCACATTGGTTTCCCATGTACCCACAATTGAGGAGCGTTTTTTCAAAACTCGATAGATGCAAAATTTTACGAAATTGCATTATATATAGTATCGGCATAATTTTCACCTTCTGCATCATTCTGTGAAATCAGATTTTGCAAAATTCGATTTGTGTCCTGTGTAGAAGGTAAGTCATATTAGCAGTTTTTTCAAAACTCGATAGATGTCCCTAATGACCTAGTTGTCGACGGGCCCTAAAACCCAACCCAACTTGATAGATGCTCTCGCTCAGTTCAAGCAAAGGACGATAGATGCAATCTTATGATTTTATGGTCCAGAGTGTAGCAACTTGAATTCTATGAAACACATGTTGGCATTGACAGCTATCTCACTGTTGCGATTCTTGGAATTCTCAATCATTTCTGCAAGCTTTTTTTTCTTTTTTTGTTCCATTTATATCTCACCTTGAACTGCAGAGGTCATATCGGCAGCCTTGCACAGCAAGCAGGTGCTTCTGCAATCTTTGTTATACTTACATTGCATTTTTATTCTCAGTTGAGATAGTGGATTTCACCAACACCTTTCCATGCTCAACAAAATAGAACAAGATAAATTCCTTATTAAATATATTAGTATTACATCTCCTAATCGTAGAGTGGTGAATAGAGAGGCTGCAAATAGAAAGCAGACTGTTAGCATTAAATACAGTGTGAGAAGTAATGATGGCCGAGTATCGTCAGTATGCGCTACAAGTTTCCACAGAATCACAGAGGTGTCAAAAAATAGATTATATCTCCTGGCTAGAAAATTTCGCTCAAATGGGAATGCGCCAAAGGAAACCAGAGGAGGTGACAGAACAGGAATATTACAGAAGGGTATTATGCTGCTTTAAAGCAAGACATTAAGAAGTACAGATGTAGAGAAAGCCACTATGGAAAAGCAAAATCAAGGAGAGGATATTTACCTCCAGAACTTAATATCAAAAAATGTGGGCCAACTTTTGCAACGAAAGAAGATTAAGAAATCTACCAGTCTGCTCATTGTTAAAATATAAATACATATTTTACAACCTCTTCAATCTTTCATTCCTTACACCACACACTGACACATGCTCAACCTGTAAAATCGGACTGATGAAGATTAAGACAGAGGCAGATGTGGAAAAGAGAAACAAACTAAGAACTGTGTACAGACTGCACAAGCACTAATAAAGGTTAAAGCTTACTTATTCATATTGTTTGAAATTTCTTTGTGTGTATTCAATATGTTTGTTATATAAATAAAACAAAATATATTGTTATTGTGAATGTAGCAGAACTTGGTTTCTAAGTTTACACCTAATAAAATAATCCTTATAAGCATTAATATGTTGGTTGTATAGTACATTATGTATTATAAAAGGGTGAAAATAAATAAAAAATAATAAATACGCAAATAGAAAAGCAACAAAAACAATAAATGACAAAAATAACAAAACTTCATGTGTTAATTTCTCACTCACACAGAAAAGTTGATCAGCATCTATCGGTTTTTGAAAAAACTCTGCATTTTCAAGCCCCAAATTTGCACTAGTTAAACTATGATATTTGTTTCTTTTCACATTCAATGAGACAGTATCAGGAAGAAGAACTGAATGATTAATATAGTTGCTGTGCTAACCAATTAGTATTGCCAATAATAAATAGAAAAAACAGTTTTTCTCAGAAATGCATTTTGCGTATCTATCGAGTTTTGAAAAAATGCTCCTCAATTCTTTCCTGATGCACCTCCAAAATATTTGCGTACATTGCGTGAGTGAGTGAGCTCCAGTTAACACACACCACTACAAAGGCAGAATGCTGCACACACTGCTATGTACGTGTCATCAGAGAAGGCTGGCAAGATGCCCCATGAAGCAGTAGGAATGGCATATATGAAATTCAGAGTAGGGCAGACCCAACAATAGATTTGAGGGATAGGGTTAGATTTTGTCAGGCACTCAAGTTTTAGCAGTGATGATAGAAAAATGGTTAGAGGCTAACAACCAAGTTTACACTTCTAAGCAAAGAGCAGAGTCCCCGGGAGTGTGAATTCCTCATAAGAAATTATGTAATTAATGGGTGGTATAAATAAAAACTAGCTAGTGCTTGTGAGCTGAAGCTGGTAAGCAAGTTGAGAATCAAGCAAAAGGTCGTGATTTGGTATAAATAAAAACTTCCCCTCTTCCGCCAGCTCTTGCTTCCAACACACAGCTTTAGCTCCGTGACCTTCACCAGGCCACGTAAACAAACACACCTTTTTCATGTATGGAGGGGATTTAAATATTTGCTGCATTTAAATATCCATATACTTATTCATGTTAAACAAAATAGAGATACTAATTTTAAAGAACGAAAATGTAAGTAAAGATTTGGCAAATTAAATGGAAATTAAGATTCACCTGGCATTCCACCGATAATGTTCATACACTTTCTAAATTCCATCAGTGATTTTCTTAATTTTATAGTATGTATCAATTGATATATGGAAGTAGATAATTTGTACTCGTGCGTTTGCACCGCTATACTGATATCCTTTACATCTGTACATATAAACTATCAATAACTAATTCCAGAGTGAGTCTGTGGGGACTAATTCCAAGATTATATAAGACTTTATCATAAATTAAAGATATACCGGATGAAGAAATTTCATTTCATGGAAATTTAAATTTAGGGTCGGTTTTATATGAAAGTCTTCAGTTGTAACCCGGTTTTGATTTGCACAATATTCTACTCTATGTATCGCTTTGATTACATTATCGTCGGTAATGAGAGCGGATCACTATTACCTCATTCACATTATATTTAGCGCAGGGGTGTCAAACAGCACTCACCAGGCGTGAAAAATTTTCCCCTATTTTCCCACCCTCCGTGATGATCAAATCGGAAAACAGGAAAAACAAAGCGAAAACCGGTTCTACTAGTGCGTGCTACTGCAGTTAAGGAGGGGTGGACTCCTCTCTTCACACCCTCGGAGTGACGTTTGACATGCCTGGTTTAGCGTTATCGTACGCAGGCAAGATGACAACACCTTAGGATGTATACAGATTGTTAGTTAAAAGGTCCCCTACGTGTTTCATTTCCCTCTGGAAGCAAATGCTGCGGAAGCAAGTCTACATTTTCTCTTTAAATGTGATTATAATTGTTTATATATGCATCCACTTCCCTACATATTCTGTAATTTTTTAGTTCCTCAACCACTAAACGAATAGTAGAGGAATTATTGCATTCCGCCCAATAATTCGATATCGAGATTAAAGCAGAAATACAGCTTCTGAGCCTCTGAATAGAGAGAGAGACAGACAGACAGACAGAGAGAGAGAGAAGTCTATGTGTGCGTGCCTGTATGTGTGTAAGTGTGAACATCAAAACCCAAGCAGTCACTTTTAAAAACCAAATTTCGTATTGAAGTTCAGTAACCTCCAAGAGTGTGACTTTATGGAAACCCTCCATCCAAAACTAACTTTTACATGGAGGATAAACATTCCTAATTTTTAATTTTCTCAAAAATGGCCACTGTACTCGTATTTTGATTAAAATGACATATGTTAAGATATTTACATGACAATTGAAATGTAGGTATAGCTTTAATTTCGGGGGAATAAGCCTGTGAAGTCCTTTTCTTCTGAATCACATTTGTATAACTGATAAACTGTAGGAGATAGACGAAGTCTTACTACACAAAAAATGTCTATCTAATTAAAGCACACAGTTTACGTCAATTTCTTTTTTTTTTTTGGGGGGGGGGGGAGGGATAAATGAAACAGTAATTGCGATTGATCCGAACTTCCAACACATGGCGATTATCCTTTTATAAATTTAAACCCAGATTCCCATAATTTGATGCCCTGCGTCTATTACAAGTGATATACTGAAAGATTACTTTTACTAGTGTTCTGTTGATCTGCTCTAGAACTGGGCAATTACAATTTATGGAACATCAAAATAGGCAATTCTAAGATTTTAAGTGTTATCTGAATTAAAGCTATACCTACTTTGTGAAAGAGTTTCTTATGGGCTTATTTTATAGATATAATTCGACCTTGATTTGTACGAGCATTACGCTCTTCATACGTGCTGCATGTTTGTATAAGCACGTTCGTATATGTTTTGATTCCATTATCACGTTTCCGGTAATGAAAGTAGATCACTATGACATCACTCGCATTCTAACCAGGCAAGATCACAACACCTCTGAGAAATGTCCTTGTATCATCGGAGCTGATATAGCAGCAAATATCTCCAAGAGTAGAGTTTATATTTTACAACACGTATTTCAGTCAGCATGGTTGAAGAAAGCGGTGTATTTACGAGGCGCTTTGTTCATCTATTGAAGGAAAATCAGGACATTCTATTAAAAGCACAGTTGTCAGAAAGTAAGCGCAAAAGTTTAGCAGTAGCTACAGTAAAGCAACAATTGGAGGAAGAGTTTAAAACATCCATCAGCGAGATGCAAATACTATAAAAAAAGCAACTTAAAAACAAGAATTGTCCAAAAGTGATTTGAAACTAATTGGCAATTAGCTAGTTGTTTTAAAGCAGTGGGAGCAGGAAATCCTGGCCATGGTACTAACTGAATGAGCAAGCTGAGGTACCTACATAGCTACCTCAGAAAAATCCAGCAAAAGCTCCGTCGGAGCGAGGAAAGCAGGTTTTTATTTATACCATTTCGCGAGCAATAGCTCCGCGGTCAAGGTCTGGAAGCTTTAGCTTGCAAGGAGATGGAGCAGAAGGTTTTTATTTATACGAAACCAACCTCTTGCTCCGAATTAGCGAGAAAAAGCTATTGCTTGCTTTTATTTATACCACCCAATAAAGCTAAACAAAGGAAATCCAAGATGGATGAGGTAATCTAGCTGATGATGTTGCAGTAGGAAATGTGTTTAGAAATATAGGTACTCTGACTTTTACAATCCTCTACCCCTCTGTGGTTTAGAAGGGGAAATAGAGAAAATAAAGAGTGACTGTGACAAGATGACAATCACTTCAGAACAAACTTAAGGGAAACATTGAATAATTGAGCAACCAAAATTGAAGGACAGGAATTATTATTCAATAAACTACCAAATGAAAGAAAAAATACAAACCAACAAAAAAAAAAATTATGAAAACCATAACCAAATAAGTAAAAATTCATTTTATAGTGAAGAAGAATTTAATACAGAAAAACTATGTAAAACTTGTGTGTATCACATAAATAAGCTATATTGATGTACTTAAAAGTATGAAAATAAACTGAATTGATTAAAGTTCTGTAATTTGGCAATCTGAATGAGGGGGAGGGGCGGGGGGAGTTGACACACGAGGGAAGAATGAACTGTCTTGTGAAAGAGTGAGTAAATAAAGTGATAAACAGGGTCAGGATTATTAGGTGCAAATTTCAAATGAAAAAAGGAAGGGAAAAGGTGCTCGAATAAGGTAAAAAAAAGGGAGAAAAGGGTGCTGGTTTATTCAACTAATTCAACAATTTCTCTTTCCTCTATTCTAATTTATTGAATTACAAACTATACATCAAATTATCACTCATCAGAAGAAGGAAAACACATGAAGGTGTTATATTTCAAGACATTAAGCATCTCTACATTTATCAAAGTAAGTCTGTTTCTATTAGGAGATAGAATGTCTTTGTAGATGCTAAAGCTTCTTTCGACATCCACAGAAACCAGTGGGGCAAATCTTGCATTCACTCAGAATGGCAATTCTACAGATGTGACGAAATCCTCAATGTCCAGATTCTTCTGAAAACTAAACTCAAGTTTGTCTTTGGCAAAGCCATCTAACTGCTCCCTCACGGAAGTAAAAATATCCGAATGTTTCTCCTTTTCCAAACCTTGTTCTTCTAATAGTTTAATAGCTGCAGTCAGGTACTTGTAACTATGGACACAATGTAGTTCTGTCTGCAAATTATGCATTTTCTCCAGTAACAGAAGTAGCTGTGCCTTGGAAATTGCACCTGTCGGCTGGATCCAAAGAAAGCACAAACTCCTTAATTTTGTCAAAATTCTCAAACAACGTAGCAGCACGCGTGATCCAAGATCTCCAGCGAGTAATGACCGGGAAATTTGGAAGGGGCAGGCCAGTGGTTTCCTTGTAGACCACAACACGATTTGGAGCTTTCAGCAGAATCTTCTTCAGGGCAGAACTGATTTGTGATGTCGTATTCATTCCTTATGGATTCACAAACCCTGTGAAGGCCATGAACCGAGCATGTCACATGCTTCAACTTAGGAAACAAAGGCTTCAATTGGTTAACAGCTGAAATCATGTATGGAGCTTGGTTTGTAACCCCAAGAAGTTTTTCAAATTCAATACCAGCAGGCCAGAGTTTTTGACAAAAGTCCATAATTGATTGCATTACTGTACTGGCATTGGCTTTCCGCAGCTGATACATTTTTAACAACACGGGCTTAACTTTCTCCCCTGCGAGGGGAAAAACTAAAATACTCAAAACATTTCATTCCATTGAGTCTATGGTTTCATCTACAATGATTCCCACATCGCAATCAGACACTTTTCTCCTTGATTCTTTGTTTGGTGTCTTGGTAAACAAGCTCCATGTAGTTTTTTCTTTAAGTACTCTCTTTTGGCATTGACATCTTTGTGTATTTTTCAAGAAATCCCTTGAAGGCTGGATGGTTCACCTTATTGAGAGGAATTCCTGCTGGTGTAAGAGCTGCACACAACTCAATGTTGATTTCCTTAAAATTTTGGCTTTTTGAAGAACTCTGTTGAAACGCATTTAGTAATAGAGGCTGCCGCGATTTGTTTGCCTGAAGTCTTGTTTATTTGATGCTGAGAGTGGAAACATGCTGTTTGATGCCATCTTGTAGGTGTTTTTCATCTAACGAAATTCCTGAATCACAAATAGTACATTGAACAACAGTTCCATCTGTGCTGTGTTTAAATTCCTGAGCCAGAACAAGAAGTCAAGCACTGGACACCTTTGGCATGGTAAAATCTAAAAATACATTCGTTTAGTAATGTAACAAAAGATTAACACCAGTTCACTTGCTAACTCAATGTGACTGTTACACAACTCATTCACTTGCTGTCCACACTCTTATATAACACTATAACAATTACCAGAATGTTCTCATTCATGCTGAAACTGCAGTCCCAGTGATTTCTGGTAGCTTCGAGCAGAATCCAATGTCAATGTTTGGAACTACACATGTAAGGTTACTACTGTCTCTATGTGACCTTGGAATCCGTGCAAACAGATGATGTCTGTCACAGTAACAAACTCACATTTACATCACGAACAGTAGCCTACTGATTCTGGTGAAATTAAAAGGATAGAATGATATACAATGACAATGAGTCATTGCCAGTTGCATTATTGAGGACTGCTTTATAGGGGCAAAGCAAGAGAAAGAGGATTTGTCATACATAATTATTTTCCATTGTTGTAGGTAGACTTTCAACTCTTTAATAAGATAATTTGAACAAATGTGTATCTCAACTACACGAAGAAGACTTAGGAATAAGAGTTTGTAAGAATGGTTAGTACAAGAGTAGAGAAAGTCATATGAGTGCAACACATCAGATTTTTCCTTCTAGAAAACAATCTTTCTTTCAATATTCTTTTTGGGATTGTATCTTCTGTCATTCTCTCAATATGTCCTAGCCATCTTATTCTTTGTACCCTTATAAACGTTACATCTTGCTTCTTTATTAGTACATCTAGCCCAGTTTTATCTTATTCTCCATAGCTCTTTATCCTTTACTGGACCAAAGTCGTTTTAGTATTTTTCTTTCAAATCTTTGTAGTATTTTCTCATCTATATTGATCAGGATCCATGTTTTTGCACCATATGTTACTATTGGTGTTATTAATGTTTTATAGATCTTGTACTTTGCCCCTCTGTTAATGAATCTGTTTAATCGTTGTAAATTAGCATAAAAAGCTGCATTCTATTTTATTCCTTCAAATTATTGATTATTATTATTGTTTACAAGAGCACCTAGATATTTAAATTGGGATAACCCTTCAAATGTTTTTCTCCAACTACTACATCTGTAATTGTTTGTTTATTTTTATCTGCTGTCATTTTCAGATATTTGGTTTCTTTCTCATTTACTTCTAATCCTATTTCTTTAGCTCTTCTTTTGAGTTTCTTATAAACTTGCATTAGTGCTCTTTTGTCTCTTGCCATTATGACTATATTGTCTGCATAGGCACATATTTGGCTAGACTTGAGAAATATAGTCCCCTTAGAGTGGTTCCCAAAGCCATGAGGTATGGTAAACCTTCTAAACAGTAGTGTTATCAATATGAAACCAAATTGCTAATAAGTAAAGAAGATGCAGCTGTTTAAACATGGTAACTTACTTTAGAATAACGTGATGTTTTTCATTGTTCTCATCAAGATCTGTTTCTGGTTTGGAGGATAACATGTATGCCCTTCCACCTGGTATTTCTCTCTTGCAGATCTCACTCAAATTATCTACCATTTTTTTAAACTTCCATGGTACTTCAAAGCAAGATACACCTACAGCAGTTAAATACAAAGTGTGATGTTTATGGGATACATTTAAAGGCCAGGACAGAGAAATAGCCAGGGTAAGTCAATAAATGCAAACTTATGAATAGAAACCAATTCCAGCTATGATCTTGCCTCTAATGTGAAATACTAGATTTGGAAGAAATTGTAATTTTTCACACAGGTCCAAATAATACAAAAACAAAAGTATGTCCACAAATGTTTAGACATAATGTATAGTAAGAACTCTTGGTACAGAAAGTGGCTTTGAGAATGAGCTAGACATAGCTTGAAACCCCAGGGTTAGCACCAAAACAATAAGATAAGTGAAGTTTTTAGTTTCTAATTTGTTCTTACTTTAGAATGTATAAAGCCTTTTCGATACAAATTCAAATTTCAGTACAAACACAGGGAGAATTTGTACAAGGATTGAATGTTTTATACTTTTCAATATAATATTGCATTATGTTTACTGTAAAGCTTTACGTGTCTAAGGGTAAAGTTAAAGCTTTTCTTATAGCACACAATCGTTTAACCCAATAAACACTACATTTGCAATCTTTTCCATAATAGACACTAAGAATTTGGAGATAAATCTAAAGAAACTTAAAACATGGCTTTTCTATGAGGCCAGATATATCTACCTTCGCCCCCACCTTTCCTAGTTACAGCGTCACACCTCTTGCCCCATATTGCAAAACTGAGAGATGGTCCCAAATAGTGCATATCACTAAATTTGTTTTGTGTACATTGTTAGTTGCCCAACTTGGTTCTTTCATATCAAATTGTCATTTCATTCCTAAAGGGTATTGAAAGATTATACTCTTCTCCCTTCCAAGTCGGTCTGGGTGATTCAGTTGGTTAGACACTGGCCTACTGATCCCAAGGTTGCAGGTTCAAACCCAGCCCAGGCTGGTTTTTAAGTGTACTTAAAAACGACAGCTCCATGTCAGCAGATTCTCTGGCATGTAAAAGAACTCCTGCAGGACGAAATTCTGGCACACCAGCAACGCTAATGTGATCCTGGCAATTGACAGCATCGTTAAACAACAAAATAATTTAATATAATTTCCCCCTTCCACCATGTATACACAAATTCATATGTTACCAGTACATCTAATACTTATTACAATTACTGCTCATATTATTTGTATTAAAAGCCCATCTTCATTATGTTTCCATGTCACGGATTATGTTCCAAAATGGCAGCATGGACAGTTATCTTTTGTATGTTTATCAGTGATGAAGCTGAAGGGGTGTCCGAGAGACTCAGGTTAGGTACCCAAACTAAATATAGACACATTATATGGTATCTGTTGGATGTCAAAAGCAAGAAAACAGTGTCTAAAAGTGGTGAATAAGTTGCTTGTATACTCCTAAAGTGACTTATAACACAGTAAAAAGTTAGGAGTCTAGAAAATGCCAGACTCACACTTGCTGTTACAAGGGAAGGGCTTGCTAGGTTTTGGTAAGCAAGTGTCCATCTCCAAGCCATGTTATTCTAATGCTTGTATGTATTTTAAAAGTCTAGACTCCGGCTTCCTGCAGTGTGGAACTGTGGAATACAAGGTATGTTAGTTTTCATATTCTATTGTGCTGTGAATTCAAAGTATTTGCATTTTTTCCTACATTCTGTGCCTTTCTCTCATTCTTAATAACTGGCGACATTAATGATTTGGTTATCCATTTTATTAAACACCATTATTGTCCCTTTATTTTGAAGAAAAGTGTGCTCTAAAGAATAAGAGACAGACACGACATCTGAGTATTGTACAGAAGTATGGAAACCAAATAAGAACTTTCCAGTCGCAATGCTACAGGAAGCATCTATGGCTCACAACTATAATGAACTATAAATTATATTGTTATGTTTGCATATTATTTGGAGGAGAAAGTGAATGGGATGAGATTGGCATAAGTTGTGTAAATATTTTTCATAGAAGGGTCATAAACATAAAGTTTCCAAAAGAATGTATTGAACAGCGAGCATTTTCATCTTGTTAGAAAATGTAGAATCTATCATGCCTTATCAGAAGCAGCACAACAAATCAGTAAGTTGCAATAAACGATTTATTAAAGTGGCGTGTTATCTAGGGAAACAAGAACTTCCATTTGTGGGCACAACGTGAATGAAGACTGCTAATAAAGGCAATTATTATCTTGAATTACTTGGTCACTGAGAACAGTTCATAGGAGAGAATTTGGAATCCATCTCAGGATTTAAAGGAACGTTGAGTAATATTCAAAATGATCTTATTGAATGTATAACTCGGATAATAAATGAAGAAATTAGGAAAGAAATCTCAGCTTGTGGAATTTAAGCACTTTTGCAATACACAAATCACTAGTGAATGAACTCTTCAGGAATCGTATCAGTGTGGTATTTGCTACCACAAAACAATGTTGTATGGAGGGTTAATCTTAAAAAAAATAAAATAAAAAACAGAATAAAAATAAAAACTATGGTAAGCCTCAGATTACCCAGTCAGTTATGACTAGCTTTGCATTGATGTTTACACAAGAGCTCAATAACATGTTTGAATTTGATTGGCTGAAAGATTTCCAGGGACATTACGCTCTTTTGGGGCTTGGTTCCAAGGTGTTGCATCATACACACATTTGTAGCTGTTGTAATGCACGATACTCTTAATGATCAGTGCATTACCTTTCAAACTGGTTATAGTACTACTTGAACAATGGCATTTCTGCAAAGTTAGAGAGAGGGCTTATTTTGGATAACTTCAGCCTATCTTTATTTTCTGTAATAATTTCATTCTTGGAACCATTCTAAAGTAACAATTACATTATTTTTTCCAATGAAATATTACTTCAAAGTGATATGGCACTTCTATTTATTTGTATACATTTATGAAATCTAAACTCACAGAGCACATGTTTATTGGGCTTGAATATAATGGAAGCAATTTAATTTATGTCCAGTATAAAGAATAACAGGTCTTTTATTACTTATTACATCTACATTTGAACTGTGTAGTCACCTGGAGAGTGATAAAAACTTTCATAGGTATGGGAAAAAAGAAAGAAATAAAAACATTAAATACTACAAGGAAAGTAAACACATTTTACCTTTTATCTGAAAAACATAAACATACTAAGCAACCTAGGCTGCTGTATTGCTATTTTAACATGATAAAAATGTCAGTTTTTAGCATCTTTTTCTTTAAAATTGGTATCTTCACATTCAGTTAACACAACTATTTTGTTCCTGATGCAAACATTTCAGTTTACAAAATCGAAATGACAAACAGAGAAATTACAAATTAAGACTTACAAACATTTTATTTTAAAAATGTATAAATTCCTTCATAGCTTTATAACTTGGATATGTTTCATAAGTAGGCATAGCTCAAATATTTCGGCATCAAGTGGTTCTTAAGACAATGTCTTAGTAATTCTGCTGCTTGTCTGCTCACACCATAAACTAAAAGCAATTTATAATACCTCAATATCACTTAAACAGACTTGAAGTTGAAATTCCCAGTTATATCAGCTTCTGTACATCTGTAATAATACTCAAACCAAAGTTGTTTGCTTTCTTCCCCTTATTCATAATACCAGTGTGCTGTATATGGGCGTCTTATGACAGCTCCTGAGGCAGAGGCTGATGGGCTTTTTGGGTGTAAAAATCCTTAGCATGGCTTTCTTCGTAAGGTAAGTAAAGCTGGTGGTCCCGCATCTTATTTTTACAGCATGTAAAACAACCTCAAATCTGATAAAGAGGCTGCTTGAGCTTTTGGCCATATTAAACTCCGTGGCGATCATCAGGAAGTGAACAATCAACAAACGGTCATCTCAAACTCATGACCTTCATCAGGAACATTGATTGTATAAGACTCCAAGCTTTCACGCTGATGATTATTAGTTGCTTATCTCTTATGCAGTTCCTGATGAAGGCCGTGTATTGATTATTCACTTCTGATATGGCCAAAAACTTGAGCAACTTCATAAATGTTACATGGCTGGTAACCTGAGAAGCTGTAATCAATAATCATTGCTGTGAAAGCTGCAAAACTTATATCTGATAAAAATGCCTCTGAGTGAAATTAAACTGTCTTTTATGCTCAATATAGAATAGGATGCTGAGATAGAGGCCTGCATGGGCCAACATTCTTAGGTTTGGTCTAGCCTAGCCCGGCCCAGTCCGACCCAGCCTAGCCTAGCCTAGCCTAGCCTAGCCTAGCCTAGCCTAGCCCAGCCCAGCCCAGCCCAGCCCAGCCCAGCCCAGCCTAGCCTAGCCTAGCCTAGCCTAGCCTAGCCTAGCCTAGCCCGGCCCAGTCCGACCCAGCCTAGCCTAGCCTAGCCCAGCCTAGCCTGGCCCAGTCCGACCCAGCCTAGCCTAGCCTAGCCCAGCCCAGCCCAGCCCAGCCCAGCTCAGCCCAGCCCAGTCTGACCTCAACCCAGCCCAGCCCAGTCTGACCTCAGCCCAGCCCAGCCTAGCCCAGCCCAGCCCAGCCCAGCCCAGCCTAGCCCGGCCCAGCCCAGCCTAGCCTAGCCCAGCCCAGCCTAGCCTAGCCTAGCCCGGCCCAGTCCGACCCAGCCTAGCCCAGCCCAGCCCAGCCCAGCCCAGCCCAGCCCAGCCCAGCCCAGCCCAGCCCAGCCCAGCCCAGCCCAGCCCAGCCCAGCCCAGCCTAGCCCAGTCTGACCTCAACCCATCCCAGCCCAGTCCGACCCAGCTCAGCCTAGCCTAGCCCAGTCCAGTCTGACCTCAACCCAGCCTAGCCCAGCCCAGCCCAACCCAGCTCAGCCTAGCCTAGCCTAGCCCAGCCCAGCCCAGTCCGACCCAGCCCAGCCTAGCCCAGTCTGACCTCAACCCAGCCCAGTCTGACCTCAACCCAACCCAGCCCAGCCCAGCCTAGCCTAGCCCAGCCCAGTCCAGTCTGACCTCAACCCAGCCTAGCCCAGCCCAGTCCGACCCAGCTCAGCCTAGCCTAGTCCAGCCCAGTCCAGTCTGACCCAACCCAGCCTAGTCTGACCTCAACCCAACCCAGCCCAGCCCAGTCCGATCCAGCCCAGCCTAGCCTAGCCTAGTCCGACCCAGCCTAGCCTAGCCTAGCCCAGCCCAGTCCGACCCAGCTCAGCCTAGCCTAGCCCAGCCCAGTCTAGTCTAGCCCAGCCCAGCCTAGTCTGACCTCAACCCAACCCAGCCCATCCCAGTCTGACCAGTCCGACCTCAACCCAGCCCGGCCCAGTCCGACCTCAACCCAGCCCGGCCCAGTCTGACCTCAATCCAGCCCGGCCCAGTCTGACCTCAACCCAGCCCGGCCCAGTCTGACCTCAACCCAGCCCGGCCCAGTCCGACCTCAACCCAGCCCGGCCCAGACTGACCTCAATCCAGCCAGCCCAGTCTGACCTCAACCCAGCCCGTCCTCAACCCAGCCCAGCCCGGTCCGACCTCAACCCAGCCAGCCCAGCCCGTCCTCAACCCAGTCCGGTCCAACCTCAACCCAGCCCAGTCCGACCTCAACCCAGCCCAGTCTAACCTCAATCCAGCCCAGCCCGGCCCAGTCCGACCTCAACCAGCCCAGCCCGGCCCAGTCCGACCTCTACCCAGCCCAGCCCAGTCCGACCTCAACCCAGCCCAGTCTGACCTCAACCCAGCCCAGTCTGACCTCAACCCAGCCCAGTCTGACCTCAACCCAGCCCAGCCTGACCTCAACCCAGCCAAGCCCGACCTCAACCCAGCCCAGCCTATCCCCAGCCCAGCCCAGCCCAGCCCAGTCCAGTCCAGTCTGACCTCAACCCAGCCCAGTTCAATTTGACCTCAACCCAGCCAGCCCAGTCCAGTCCAGTCTGACCTCAGCCCAGTCCAACCTCAACCCAGCCAGCCCAATCCAGTCCAGTCTGACCTCAACCCAACCCAAGCTCAAGAATAGGTTATAGTGCCTGGCCCAGCTCGATTGTTTAATTATGTTTTATTATTATTTGCAGTGTTTCAGCAAAATAATCATATAGAACTCCTAGTAAACAAATTTTGCGATAATTCTGCTACTCTCAGAATTTTGGCATCACTGACCAAAAAATATAATAAATTAATTTGTATGTCATAATTTTCAAGCCTGAACCAAGCCCGCAAGCCGGGCTGGACCCAAGTTCGTGCAGATCTCTATGTTGAGAACCATTGCAGGAGTGTCCATTAATAAAAACTCAATTTCAACTTTTTACAATAGGAATATAATATTTAAATAAAAAAGTATAAAATATAAGAGTTTACTTTATGTGAAGGGACTTGTAAAAGAAATGTATCAATTCAAAGAAAAGGAAAAGCATTTAAAGTGCAATGTAAAAAATACACGGCATTGTCGATAATTGCACTTTATTCTCTTTAGTTTCATGACAAACTGCACACACACATACATACATGTGCAAATATGTCTTTAAACCATCAATCTCCAACTTGTTCTGGCATTTACAGATATTCACAACTTTTGACATGCTGATGCTAAGATGTGGACACTTTTACTTTCTCTACTACGTATAGTAATACCGCTTGGTGGTTCCAGGAAGAACCTCTCATGGCCTATTGAGTGTGTAAAAAACTACGTATAGTAAGTAGAGGAAGTATTGTATTCCACCCAAAACTTTGATATTGAGATTTCACTAGAGATATATGTTTTGAGGCCCCCTGAATCCAAAAATTGCATTTTTAGAATAAGGTCTGTGTGTGTGTGTGTGTGTGTTGTGTGTCTGCGCTTTGATTGGATTTTCGCTTTGACATGATTTTACCATGTTAGCTTCACTAATTTATGACATAGGAAGCCGAATATAAAGTAGCAACAGTCAGATTTGTCTATTGTTTCTTACAGATAAGAAAATAAAATACAATGTATATGAAAAGCCTGTGCCAAGTGGTACATTCATCAATGTTAGATTGTTTTATTTTTTACGGGTGAAACAGTGTAATAGAAGAACAATGTGTACGCTGGTACTCCTTTGTGAAGATTACCAAAGAACATCTCGAGAACCTGTAGACGAATTTCGTCGCCAGCACCCTGATATTCCCAAGCCCTCCCATCAAACTGTGGACTCAACAATAGGCATAATAGTCAGCACCAAACACAGCCACCAACAAAGATCGCTGAGCCAGATCACTTTGCTGTGTGGCTAGGAAAGCAGCATCAATAGTGAATACTAAGTCGACACAGTTCCGTCCCTACAAATTGCAGCATAGACATACACTGTCCGGTATTGATGCAATGAGGACACTTCAGTACTGCAACTGGAACCATTATTATTAGTTGACATTTTCAATACCTAATTTGTCAGTTTATTTAATTGCTGTTGCTACTGAGTTGTTAATCATATCTTGGAAAGGGTATGGAAATCCAAGCCCACATATTTCGACACCTTTTAAACATCTACATAGATTCAGTTTCCTCTATTTCCCTTGCACCTACATTGAAACGCATAATGAAAGTACAGAGATATTTTTAGACGTGGCGTGTGGTGAAAAGTTTCACAGTGGTTTATGGTCAAATTCACTTTTGTATTTACGAGGGTTGCACAATAAATAATGCCCATATTTTTTCCCTCCAAAAGTATTTATTCCACAAAATTGAACTTTACATATATGAAAGAATAAGGTTTTGTCTGATCACTGTATTTTTCTACATAATGACCTTTAAGTTGCACGGCCTTTCTCCAGCGAGACACAAGGGCATGTATTCCCTGTCAGTAAAAATCTTTACTCTGCCTGCAGACGAGCCAGGTTTTCACCCCTTTGTCATCTTGGAAATGTCTTACATGAATGGCATTCTTCAGTGGCCCAAACAAGTGGAAATGTGAGGGAGCCAAATCTGGACCATAGGGTGGATGGGGTAACACTGTCCAACCCTGTTTGACTCAAAGTGTGTGCAAGATGGGTTCTTGGGTGTCTTACTGTCGGGGTAACACTGTCCAACCCTGTTTGACTCAAAGTGTGTGCAAGATGGGTTCTTGGGTGTCTTACTGTCAGGGTAACATTGTCCAACCCTGTTTGACTCAAAGTGTGTGCAAGATGGGTTCTTGGGTGTCTTACTGTCGGGGTAACACTGTCCAACCCTGTTTGGCTCAAAGTGTGTGCAACATGGGTTCTTGGGTGTCTTACTGTCGATCACAAATCCCAAAGGAAAGACATTACTTCCGATTTGTTGCAATGCTTTGAAGCTGATGGGGAGGTCTTCTTGTCCCAGATTGTAACAGGTGATGAAATGTCTTGCACACACTTTGAGCCAAACAGGGTTGGACAATGTTACTCCATCCACCCTATAGTCCCAATTTGACTCCCGCACACTTCCACTTGTTTGGGCCACTGAAGAATGCCATTCGGGAGGACATTTCCAAGACGACGAAGTGAGTCATGCAGTGAAAACCTGGCTTCACAGGCCCTCCTCATGTCCTCGCATCTTGCTGGGGAAAGGCCGCGGAACTTAAAGGTGATTATGTAGAAAAATAGTGATCAAAACATTATTCTTTCATATATGTAAAGTTCAATTATGTGGAATAAATACTTTTGGAGAGCAAAAATATGCATCATTATTTACCGGGCAACCCTTGTGTAAGACCACAGGGTTGCCACGTTAGTATTCCTCTAACTTGCATGCATGCGTGTTTATCTAGTGTTCCCTTGCATTATCAGCAGTCATCACTTGCACACATCCTAGCAATACCTCTGCATTTTGATTAGCTTTCTTAGCTGTGTAGAAGTTATACAAAAATAAACAAATGTGGGCAGAAAGTGATGTGAATGTAACAAATCGACATGTTTAACCATTTATGGAGGGGTTATGTTGCTACATATGCTGCTCTTTCTTTATTTACTATAGTCGTCTTGTAGCAAAGCAATGGATGGCCTAATGCTGAGAGTTCAAACCCCAGCAACTACAGTCAAGTGTGCTTGTGCTAAAGGATGGGGAGGGCCCAAGTAAAATAACTTGTGTAATTGTACACTTGGAAGCTGATATGCAATAAAGACTTCAAGTAAGATCAACCCTTGCCTACTGCTCAAGATAACATTGGTATCCGTTTATCTACATTACCTTTCATGAATTACATGTCAATTTATCAATTAACATTGTAATCATACGCTTGCAACAGCCAGTGCTGCCACCAGAATTCCCATCTCTAGGGGAATCTTGGTTACACGACAGCCGTGGAGCAACTTCTCGATAACCCTATATAACTTAGTAAAGGTAACAGCAAATATTATTGGTCTCCACACAAAATTAATTAAACTTTATCAAATTAATTTTGCTTTCAGATGGATAAAATCATATGCAATACATGTTTTGCAACATCTAATTACTATGCTGCCAAAATTGACCTTCAGGCTTCCTGTAGACAATATACAACAGCAAAGTGTGAGCACTTCAGGATTGGTAAACTAAAGAGAAATGCTCATCCTTATCTGTCAATTTAAGTTTATGTGAAAATTGTATATTGTAATGGATAAACTATAAACCTGTCTCAGCAAGAGCTTTGGAAGCTGGTTACTCTGTGATGGTTCAAGATCAGGGTGACATTGAAAGGCGAATGCTCTCATCTGGACTTCCCCCATCCCAGCTACCACAGCCTCTCTGACACAAATCTACAAGATTGGTGTCAGTAGCAACATCTGATGGCATGTAAATACTGCAATTATTTTCACAACCCATGTGTATGTTTATTACTTCACTGTAATACATGACTACTAAAACATATTCATTTTTTCCCCCTGATAGCATGTAAGAATCATAATAATTTTGGGAAACCATGTGTTTATTTTTACTATTTGGCTGTAACAGAATATTAATACCACAATATATCAATTTTTTTTGGTCATGATTTGGAGATATTTGCAGCTATAAGTATCTCAATATTTGGCTGTAATCTTAACAAAAAATTTGATGTGTTGCACTCACATAACTTTCACTACACTTGTACTAATCATTCTTACAAACTCTTATTCCTATATCTTCTTCGTGTTAGTTGAGATAAACATTCACACAAATTATCTTATTGTTTATATTCTTGTAGGTACAAGGGGAATGTTAGAATACAGTACTTTGGGCGATAGTCAAATCTTTTAAAGCTTTGAGATTCTGTTCTCTTTGCATGACTAACATATAAAACATGAATCACGATCTTGCATTTGATGAAAATGTAAGTTTTTCAAAACTCACACGAATAACAAGGAATATGCTTGTTCACTCTACAAAAAAAATTTGTTGTTGTTTTCTAGTGCCTTGCATCTGGCAATGAAGCCATTAGCATTCGTGCTTTCCAATACTTTTGAACTGTGGCTTTCATGTAACTGTTTTCTTAACGGGCACCAGTTTTACAATGTGGCAGTTGCATCACCCGACTTAAACCCCCATTTTGCAAGGGGGACCACACCTATCGTTGGTCAACGGGTCCATCGGACCTAGCCGGGAGGACTAAATAGGTAGTATTTAGATCCACCGACCTTCCCCTCATGTGCCTCTGAGGGACGCTGTTGTGCTGTGATAGGCCAGCACATATGTAAATGACATTTCCTCCATTTTAGATGAAACAGTTATACCGCTGTGATTCGGTCCCCAGAGCCTCATCTGTTAAAAGCAGGGTGCACCACGGGCAGGATGAGGATGGGAATTGGGTAGGAGAGGCTATAGGAGGTGCATCACTACCCCTTACTACTTTATTTGGACATAAATTGTGTTTTAGCAAGATCTACATTTTCTGTATAGTAAGATTTTGTCTACCTCTTACAGTTTACCGGTTATGCAAAAGTTATCCAGAGTACACAGGGCTACATAGGCTATAGCTAGAAAATTCAAAATATACATTTCGTTTGCCATAAAAATATCTCAAACATATGACATTTTAATCAAAATCATTAGAGCCATTTTCAAGAAAATAAAAATGTTTGAAAAATTTTCCATGTAAAGGGTAGTTTAGGGTGGAGCAATTTTCTTCAAAATTTTCATGTTGAATTCTTAAAATATATTAAACTTAAATACCAACTTTGGTTTTTAACAGACTTTTCGTTTTTGAATTATGCTGCCCACAGACTGACACACTCACACACACACGCGCACAAACACACACACACAGACCTTTTTCTAAAAATGCATTTTTTGGATTCAGGTGCCTCAAAACATATATTTCTGATGAAACTTGGACATCAAATTTTTGGGTGGAATATAATACTTCCTCCACTGTAGTAGAGAAAGTAAAAAGAATCAGTTGTTTGCATAGTGCCACTGAACGTGTACCGCTGGCTTGCCTGAATAGCAAATGCAGGTCCAGGTGGTCAATCCACTTCACGTTGCTTGGATAGTGTACTCAACAGCATGCTTCATCGAGATACATTCATCTTGTTCACAAATTGGTACTTTTATGTGAGGTGTAAGGGGGAGATACACTGCAAAAATGATAAAATAATTTCAGCTTCAGCAAGTAAGTTACAAATGTGATTTTATTAATACATCTTGTTCAAACTAGAAGTATTATCCTACTAGAGGTAACTCAAGTTTAAATTCAATTAGTATACAATTAAAAATCAGTTACAGTAATTTATTATACTAAACAAATTTCTCCGTCTTTCAGCATTAAATTAGAATAGAAGTTTGGTAATTAAAGGACAGATCAAATATAAAGTGACCTGTCCTTCTGGTGGCCAGCAAACAACTGGCATAGAGTGGAAAGGAGGGAGGGTCCTCTGCTGCTTCAGACTTGTGAGAAGAGCTTGGTTTCTCATAAAGATGGTGGGCCAGATATATGGGGAATCAACGTTGAAAACACAGGTGAAATTTTAGTAGTAAAAGATGAAATACTGTGCAAAACTCCCATGTGGATATTTGTCCACAATGCAGAACAAGCATATCTGCATTGCATAGTGAATCCAAGAGGACCAGCAATGAATGGAGAAAAAACACATCAAAGACAACTTCTTCAAATTCAAATCCATAGCAGTGTGCGCTGTAGCTGAATCCTGCTGGAACCAGCCACACAATCTTTTATTTCTTGTTAGTTAAGGAAAAACAAATGTAGAATAGAATTAATGTAAACATGGGAATCAAATGTGTCGTAAAATATGGGACCGATAACTCTACTGCACCAAACCCCAACTTTTGCAGTGTGGTGAAGAATTTCATGAATAATATGGAGATTTTCACTAAACCTGAATTCTTTTCAGAGATATAGGGAATGTATTCACGTTAAAGGTCATCAATTTCAACATCTGTTGTGATGCAGATAAGCCTAATGTAAGTTATTACAGTACTCCATGTTCCATACTCATGACTTGCCGCTTGTTTATGTGTAACTTTGGCAGAGGGCGTGACGATTCTTGCTTGGTCCAGTGCCACTGTGGGGCGATGCGGCCAGTCCACGAATGCACAGTATTAAGTTGTCAAAGGGGCTCTTCTCCTGTATCTTTTACAGGCAAACTATTATGTAGGCAAGTATGAAAAAATGTGAGGTGTTTCGTCAATAGGCAATGTTCTTTTGGGACTACACTAGTGTTTTGCTTGTTGATTACCTGCATGAGTACAGAACTGTCAATGGAATTTACTGCTGTAAACTTGAGTGGTCTATTGATTCAAAAGATGATGCTAGATATCCCATTTGAAATGCTACGCTGGTCCATGATAACATGCTGTCCATACTGCAGTGCTTTGGACTGATTGTCCTCTAACACCCTCTTTATAGCTCCGACAATTGGAGAGAAGCAGTTCCACATTGATCAGGGGTGTACTTGTGTGCAGTCCTCTAACACCCTCTTTATAGCTCCGACAATTGGAGAGAAGCAGTTGTACATTGATCAGGGGTGTACCTGTGTGCAGTCCTCTAACACCCTCTTTATAGCTCCGACAATTGGAGAGAAGCAGTTCCACATTGATCAGGGGTGTACCTGTCCTCCAACAACCTCTTTATAGCTCTGACAATTGGAGAGAAGCAGTTCCACATTGATCAGGGGTGTACTTGTGTGCAGTCCTCCAACAACCTCTTTATAGCTCTGACAATTGGAGAGAAGCAGTTCCACATTGATCGGGGGTGTACTTGTGTGCAGTCCTCCAACACCCTCTTTATATCTCTGACAATTGGAGAGAAGCAGTTCCACATTGATCAGGGGTGTACTTGTGTGCAGTCCTCCAACACCCTCTTTATAGCTCTGACAATTGGAGAGAAGCAGTTGTACATTGATCGGGGGTGTACCTGTGTGCAGTCCTCTAACACCCTCTTTATAGCTCCGACAATTGGAGAGAAGCAGTTGTACATTGATCGGGGGTGTACCTGTGTGCAGTCCTCCAACACCCTCTTTATAGCTCCGACAATTGGAGAGAAGCAGTTGTACATTGATCAGGGGTGTACCTGTGTGCAGTCCTCCAACACCCTCTTTATAGCTCCGACAATTGGAGAGAAGCAGTTGTACATTGATCAGGGGTGTACCTGTGTGCAGTCCTCCAACACCCTCTTTATAGCTCCGACAATTGGAGAGAAGCAGTTGTACATTGATCAGGGGTGTACCTGTGTGCAACTGTCTCTTGCCACATCCATATTCTTTCTTCAAGATTTAAATTAAGAAATTCCTAATTTACTAGTGAAAGAGCATAGGCACAATCGGTAGAAAAATAAGCTGTGTTATGTTGCAAAATAATGGTTGAATGAGTACTTAAAAATGAGGTTGGTTTGTATCAGATCCACCCTTGTAATATAAAGAGTATACAGTAAAGAATTGACTCACCCACTGTAACATTAAAGGAGCTCACACATTTGAAAATAAATGAATAAGATAAGAGAAAAAGAACAGACTGTTCCTGGTGCATGGAAACAATAATAAAAAACCACAAAGCAGCAATTCTAACCTCAATTTGATAACTGGAATTTATTGGTATCCAAGATTATTCCAAAATAAATGGGAATGAGAAGAGAAAGCAAACGACTTGGCATTTAGAGGTTCTAGTTCAAAGTAAACAAAGTTGGTAACAGGAATGCATGAGATATCATTTATTTTGACCTGACCAATTACGCTGTTTTCCTTTAAATGCACTTTTGCCAACTCTTAAATTTCATTATGGCAAACATATTTATATACATATTACCATTTGTAATTCTTAAAGTACATGAAACTATCACCTTCTTTCTCTGTTTACTTTCCTCATATCCAGGACTTATATCCGGAAGATGATATGAGATGTGAAGATGGAGCAGACAAACTCTGTATCAGAGAGTAGCCAGGATGTGTGATCAGTTTGAAGTGAGGAAGATGATATGAAATGTGACGATGGAGCAGACAAACTCTGTATCAGAGAGTAGCCAGGATGTGTGATCAGTTTGAAGTGAGGAAGATGATATGAGATGTGACGATGGAGCAGACAAACTCTGTATCACAGAGAGTAGCCAGGATGTGTGATCAGTTTGAAGTGAGGAAGATCATATGAAATGTGATGATGGAGCAGACAAACTCTGTATCACAGAGTAGCCAGGATGTGTGATCAGTTTGAAGTGAGGAAGATGATATGAGATGTGACGATGGAGCAGACAAACTCTGTATCACAGAGAGTAGCCAGGATGTGTGATCAGTTTGAAGTGAGGAAGATGATATGAGATGTGATGATGGAGCAGACAAACTCTGTATCAGAGAGTAGCCAGGATGTGTGATCAGTTTGAAGTGAGGAAGATGATATGAGATGTGACGAGCAGACAAACTCTGTATTACAGAGAGTAGCCAGGATGTGTGATCAGTTTGAAGTGATGAAGATGATATGAAATGTGATGATGGAGCAGACAAACTCTGTATCCCAGAGAGTAGCCAGGATGTGTAATCAGTTTGAAGTGAGGAAGATGATATGAGATGTGATGATGGAGCAGACAAACTCTGTATCACAGAGAGTAGCCAGGATGTGTAATCAGTTTGAAGTGAGGAAGATGATATGAGATGTGATGATGGAGCAGACAAACTCTGTATCACAGAGAGTAGCCAGGATGTGTGATCAGTTTGAAGTGAGGAAGATGATATGAGATGTGATGATGGAGCAGACAAACTCTGTATCAGAGAGTAGCCAGGATGTGTGATCAGTTTGAAGTGAGGAAGATGATATGAGATGTGATGATGGAGCAGACAAACTCTGTATCACAGAGAGTAGCCAGGATGTGTGATCAGTTTGAAGTGAGGAAGATGATATGAGATGTGACGATGGAGCAGACAAACTCTGTATCAGAGAGTAGCCAGGCTGTGTGATCAGTTTGAAGTGAGGAAGATGATATGAGATGTGATGATGGAGCAGACAAACTCTGTATCACAGAGTAGCCAGGATGTGTGATCAGTTTGAAGTGATGAAGATGATATGAAATGTGACAATGGAGCAGACAAACTCTGTATCACAGAGTAGCCAGGATGTGTGATCAGTTTGAAGTGAGCAAGATGATATGAGATGTGATGATGGAGCAGACCAACTCTGTATCACAGAAAGTAGCCAGGATGTGTAATCAGTTTGAAGTGAGGAAGATGATATGAAATGTGATGATGGAGCAGACAAACTCTGTATCACAGAGAGTAGCCAGGATGTGTGATCAGTTTGAAGTGATGAAGATGATATGAACTGTGATGATGGAGCAGACAAACTCTGTATCACAGAGAGCAGCGTGGATGTGTGATCAGTTTGAAGTGAAGAAGATGATATGAGATGTGATGATGGAGCAGACAAACCCTGTATCACAGAGAGTAGCCAGGATGTGTGATCAGTTTGAAGTGAGGAAGAAGATGATATGAGATGTGATGATGGAGCAGACAAACTCTGTATCAGAGAGTAGCCAGGATGTGTAATCAGTTTGAAGTGAGGAAGATGATACGATATGTGACGATGGAGCAGACAAACTCTGTATCACAGAGAGTAGCCAGGATGTGTGATCAGTTTGAAGTGAGGAAGATGATATGAGATGTGATGATGGAGCAGACAAACTCTGTATCACAGAGAGTAGCCAGGATGTGTAATCAGTTTGAAGTGAGGAAGATGATATGAGATGTGATGATGGAGCAGACAAACTCTGTATCACAGAGAGTAGCCAGGATGTGTAATCAGTTTGAAGTGAGGAAGATGATATGAGATGTGATGATGGAGCAGACAAACTCTGTATCACAGAGAGTAGCCAGGATGTGTAATCAGTTTGAAGTGAGGAAGATGATATGAGATGTGACGATGGAGCAGACAAACTCTGTATCAGAGAGTAGCCAGGATGTGTGATCAGTTTGAAGTGAGGAAGATGATATGAGATGTGACGATGGAGCAGACAAACTCTGTATCAGAGAGTAGCCAGGATGTGTAATCAGTTTGAAGTGAGGAAGATGATATGAAATGTGATGATTGGAGCAGACAAACTCTGTATCAGAGAGTAGCCAGGCTGTGTGATCAGTTTGAAGTGAGGAAGATGATATGAGATGTGACGATGGAGCAGACAAACTCTGTATTACAGACAGTAGCCAGGATGTGTGATCAGTTTGAAGTGATGAAGATGATATGAAATGTGACGATGGAGCAGACAAACTCTGTATCAGAGAGTAGCCAGGCTGTGTGATCAGTTTGAAGTGATGAAGATGATATGAAATGTGACGATGGAGCAGACAAACTCTGTATCAGAGAGTAGCCAGGCTGTGTGATCAGTTTGAAGTGATGAAGATGATATGAAATGTGATGATGGAGCAGACAAACTCTGTATCAGAGAGTAGCCAGGATGTGTGATCAGTTTGAAGTGATGAAGATGATATGAAATGTGACGATGGAGCAGACAAACTCTGTATCAGAGAGTAGCCAGGATGTGTGATCAGTTTGAAGTGATGAAGATGATATGAAATGTGACGATGGAGCAGACAAACTCTGTATCAGAGAGTAGCCAGGCTGTGTGATCAGTTTGAAGTGAGGAAGATGATATGAAATGTGATGATGGAGCAGACAAACTCTGTATTACAGAGAGTAGCCAGGATGTGTGATCAGTTTGAAGTGAGGAAGATGATATGAAATGTGACGATGGAGCAGACAAACTCTGTATTACAGAGAGTAGCCAGGATGTGTGATCAGTTTGAAGTGATGAAGATGATATGAAATGTGACAATAGAGCAGACAAACTCTGTATCACAGAGTAGCCAGGATGTGTGATCAGTTCGAAGTGAGGAAGATGATATGAAATGTGATGATGGAGCAGACAAACTCTGTATCACAGAGTAGCCAGGATGTGTGATCAGTTTGAAGTGAGGAAGATGATATGAGATGTGATGATGGAGCAGACAAACTCTGTATCACAGAGAGTAGCCAGGATGTGTAATCAGTTTGAAGTGAGGAAGATGATATGAAATGTGATGATGGAGCAGACAAACTCTGTATCACAGAGAGTAGCCAGGATATGTGATCAGTTTGAAGTGATGAAGATGATATGAACTGTGATGATGGAGCAGACAAACTCTGTATCACAGAGAGTAGCCAGGATGTGTGATCAGTTTGAAGTGAAGAAGATGATATGAAATGTGATGATGGAGCAGACAAACTCTGTATCACAGAGAGTAGCCAGGCTGTGTGATCAGTTTGAAGTGAGGAAGATGATATGAAATGTGATGATGGAGCAGACAAACTCTGTATCACAGAGAGTAGCGTGGATGTGTGATCAGTTTGAAGTGAAGAAGATGATACGAGATGTGATGATGGAGCAGACAAACTCTGTATCACAGAGAGTAGCCAGGATGTGTGATCAGTTTGAAGTGAGGAAGATGATATGAGATGTGATGATGGAGCAGACAAACTCTGTATCACAGAGAGTAGCCAGGATGTGTGATCAGTTTGAAGTGATGAAGATGATATGAGATGTGATGATGGAGCAGACAAACTCTGTATCACAGAGAGTAGCCAGGATGTGTGATCAGTTTGAAGTGAGGAAGATGATATGAGATGTGATGATGGAGCAGACAAACTCTGTATCAGAGAGTAGCCAGGATGTGTGATCAGTTTGAAGTGAGGAAGATGATATGAGATGTGACGATGGAGCAGACAAACTCTGTATCAGAGAGTAGCCAGGATGTGTGATCAGTTTGAAGTGAGGAAGATGATATGAGATGTGATGATGGAGCAGACAAACTCTGTATCACAGAGAGTAGCCAGGATGTGTGATCAGTTTGAAGTGATGAAGATGATATGAAATGAGTGTAAAATGGACTGAAAGAAAGAAGATTATGATGCAGTTGGTGGAATGAATGGCAGGGGAAACTGGAGAAAACCCTCAGATGCCGCTTTGTCACCACAAATCCTACATATAGTCCCCTGGAATCAAATATGGTTGCCGTGGTGAGAGGCAAGTAGTGTAAAACCTCGGCCATGGAAAACTATTACCATCATAAACAAAATTGAGAATAAAAACTTGTGCAGACAAATCATCCAGGTTTTGTTTTCCAAGCATGCAATAAAAGAGCTCTAGTGGAGTTATGACTTCCTTGTCCATCTACAGTTTGTACAGATTGTCGTAACACTCCCTCACTCTTGAAGCATAGATGCGCAAAAGAAGAGACTGCACACATATATAATAGGAGAGATGGGGATCAGTGTATCGCTCGCTATCACTGTGATAACTATACAATAATTTGTTCTTATTTTAGATTCTGTTGCTTCACTGTTAATAGCTTCATTATTTCTTTACACAATAATTGTTTATAATACATAAACATACACTGCTTGTGTATGTGACTGCCAGAGTTCTAACATCACTCCAGTCACTTCTCCTCCCTTGCACATGTGGAGTATCACCACGATCTGGACAAACTGTACAACGAACACAGATATGCCCAATGAACATTTAGTATGCTATGATCAGGCACATGAAATTTTATCAACCTTCCCGTTGGTGTATAAACTTAGGCTTTCACAGCTGTTGTGTGTGTCTGAAAGTTTATCTAAGACCATTATCCACGCTTTCTGTACATGGAGTGCTTCTTCCTTTTGACTCAAGTTGTCTATGTGTTTGTAGATTTCACAGAGACAACTTCAACCGAAAGGAAGAAGCACTCCATGTACAGAAAGCATGGATACCGACCGGTCTTAGATAGCCTTTCAGCTGTAATAAAACCCCACCTGCACCTGGCCTGCCACCTTAGTGCAACAATACCCCGCCCACACCCACTATATAAGAGTGCCAACGGCTGTTTTTCCACATTCAAACTCTGACCAGTGCAGACAATGGATCATCTTACCCTGAAGATGCCAAACACAGTACTTGACAAAACATCGGTATCTACAATGCTTTCTAGATCATGGCCTACAAGCCTGAAAGAAACAAAACTAGCTAATATTCTTCCCGTTGGTGTTTGAGCTCTGGAAATCTACTTGATTGTGCATACTCTTTATTTGAAAATGAATGTGTTGACTTTCTTCTCCTACACCCTGTTTATGAGCAGTTGTGAACTAAACTTAGAATGAATGAGGCAATACAGGAATGAAACAAACCTAATATAAAATACTTTAAAAAATTACAAATTTAGCTCTACTCCCTCTCCCATGCTTCCATACTTGCCAACTTCCTGAAATTGAAATCAACATAACTTCCTTGTCCATTAAAGCATAACAATTTTGCAATGGGATGAAATTTACAATATGTTAAATGTCCAGTGCTGTAAATATACAAAACTTATATGTAAAATGAATGGGAATTCAGTTTTATAAGAATCCTTGATGAACCTGGTGTTTGTTTCTGTCATACATGTTGATGCTCTTCCTGGCACCACAAGAAACACACATTAAAGCACAGTCCACCACTTCTTAGTAATACAGATTTCTAGTGTACTTTATGTTTCATAACATCTGCTATAAACGAAAAGTGTCACAAAAATGGGAAACTGTATTCCACACACAAACAATTTATATGAGTGAGTTGACTTTACAGTTCACATCTATTACTGAATATTTGCACATAGATTATTAGTGGTGTTATCAAATTTTAAATCCCAAAAAATAAAGCATGTGTTTTATTGCAACCAGTGAAGGAGGAGCAACATGAAGGATAGCTGCACAAATAAGCCCTGGTCCATCATAGCATTGTGTATTATTAGTGTGGTACACACATTCTGTTATCACAACTTCACAAAGTCTTACTACTATCATAAAAATTAGTAATACAATTAAATGGAAATTAATATTTATGATGTAATACTTTGAATCAGCCCAAAAAACTTAAAAAAAGGCATCTACTGCCATTAAAACCCTCAATTTCCATAAATTTTACCTACAAACCATTAAAGCTGGCAAGTATGCCCCGACACATTCAGTTTTTAGTTCCATTTGTTCTGGAAATGCAATGGAGCAATGCAGTTATACCCTGGGAGAAATAACCTGGCACTTGACGTTTCAGCTGTCTGCCAGCTGCTCTGTCGCAGCGTTGCCGCTTTTCAATCACTGTTCGTGGCCAGTGGTTCGACGTGACGTCGAATGGCTTCCTTTTGAAATGAATCTAATTTTGTTACGCACTTGCTGATTTTTTTTTTTTGCCCAGGAGTTGTAAGTACTGCTGATGGGCCGCATTTTTCCTCAATATGCAACTTTTCTTTGCCTACCCTTAACACCGTTCTTATTGGACATTTTTAAAGTTATGCCGGTTCTCTCTATCTTTTGCACAGGAATAAGAGTTCCACCATTTTCCTTTTCTTTTTCAAAGTATTCTCTTACTGCACATACCATCTCCTCGGTCTGACTTCTTAGGGTTATTCCTGTACCCAATACACACTTTTGGCTTTACCAGGACTATAAGCCAGTTTTAAACAAAATGCAGTGTAACCGAGACCACTAAAATCTTTTACAAATGCCACAAAACACTGAAATATACAGCAGTAATTTATATAAAGCATATAAAATATAAATCTACAATCCCTCCAGATACACCGTTGTATGTAATTTATCCGTGAGTCACCTTCTTTCACTATTAAACAATCAAATAATATATTGTTGCGAGTGGCAAACACGTGTAAGGCAGAAGCCGGGAATACATGCACATATTGCAACATGAGTGAGTACACACCTTCACATGATGTATTTATAATGCAATTGGATGTGATAAGGCAAGCCCCCTTACCCCCCACGTGAGCGACGTGACTGTCAGGTGCCAGGTTAATTCTCCCAGGGTATAATTATTGTACCTGAATCCTTGCAATTTGTCACTGATAGGATATGCAAGGCTATGTACATTACATCTCATGGCAGTTGATGAGAAGCATTACAGATAAAAGACAAACATCGGTGGATTTCTGCAAATTTAAAACAATGCTCTGATTTAAGTCTAATTACAATGAGAACCACTCTTCAATTCTAAAGACCCATAAATGTGATGTATGTGCTTTTGAATTCCTTACCAGACCTTGTGTATTTTTTCTTTCTTTAAAATGGAGTACAAACCTGTACCAGTGTATTACGTAAAACTCTATGACACATAAACAGACAAAAATAATACAACAGCTATGTATAAAGAGTACAAGAAAAGGACCAAATATAAATATTCATTTTATGGATTAGGGATAAGTAAAGCAAAGATATTCCCTAATGTAAACAGATTCAAATGGCAAAGCTACGTATGGAAAACACTATATCAAACTACCAGTACGCTGTACTCATTCTTCACTTACACATCATCAAACCACGACTGAAACATATCCAAATTATAAGAGTAATATTTATAGATTTTAAAAAATATTTACACCTTTCACTATTATTCAAACACAGCTCATGTTTTCTATGGTTCCAAGTGTATTTTCACTGCAATGAAATAATATCATTATTTACTAACTGTCCACTTAAAGTGCATTTTATGATAAAACTTTTCTGTGGAGGGTAACTGTGGGATCTTTCGTACATTATGAGTGTTCTTCTGTAATATGTCTGTCCACATACCACGGTAACGAGAAAGTCTTGCCACAAAGTTCACAGTTTGGCTTTTTCAACATAGTGTGAACCCACATGTGATTCTGGAGGAGATACTTTGTTCGGAAATGTTTGCTGCAGCTCCCGCACCTATGTCTCTTACCCTTCTTGTGGACCAGCTTGTGATCTCGGAGCTGAAACCAATTGGTGAAGTCCAAGCCACAAGCCCCACAAGTAAATGTCCTTTGCCTGCTGACTTTGGGTGGGGGCTGGTGCTGCTTCATTGGGACAGAGTCCTCTTTGTTGCCAGCGAGTTCTTGGGGACCGTGACTGATCACGTGGCGCTCTAAATCAGCTGGAAAGAAAAACGAGATGCCGCACTTCTCACAAAGTAAGTCCTTCTCACACCAGTGGCTCGCAATATGACGCTGTAATGCAGAGGCTGGGAAAGACTTTGCACAGATGTGACATTGTCGTTCGTCCTCTGTCCTGTCTAACCCTCGTTTACAATCTGCAGACCTCTCATCACAGTCTGTTGGCACCACTGCACCTTCACCAGAAGCATCCTGTGAATGTTCTTCACTAGTCTCTTTCACTGTTCCCACTTCTTCTGCTTCACTTTGTTTTTCATTTGTAGTATCATCTGGTTTATCTTCCTTCTTGTCTTCTACTTTCTCAGCATCTACTGCTTGTTCGGTTTGCTCTATGAGCTTACTAATATCCTGTGGCAGTTCTGTTTCATGTGTGCTTCCAAGAATATCGCTCAACTGCTCTGCTTCATTTGTTTTTCTTTCAGGTTCACCCAAGGACAATGGAACTTCAGGCTCTACACTATCAGTATCTGCAAACATGGTTGCCCCATTCAGCAATTC
The DNA here is from genome assembly GCA_030765045.1 of Tenodera sinensis. Lineage (NCBI taxonomy): Eukaryota > Metazoa > Arthropoda > Insecta > Mantodea > Mantidae > Tenodera > Tenodera sinensis. The sequence continues at coordinate 119,777,530 of CM060971.1, read as the reverse complement.
TTCAACAATGTTTTGTGTTATATCACTGACATTCTCTTCTTCAACCGTCTTTGCCATGTCTAAACATTCTTCTTGCTCTTGCACCTCCATATTTTTCTCAGATTCGTCCTCAGTTTTATTCTGTGTTACATCCACATGCTCTTTGGGCTCCAAATGTTCAACTGTTTCCTCCACTTTCTTTGCAATGGCAGTTGTTGATGTTTGACTTGGCAATGAGATGCTTTTGCAAGGCCTTGGAAAAGCTTTTGCCGGCTTTTCTGAGATAGGAGAGGTGGTGTTACTGTTCTGTGTGAGCCCTTTCTGATCATCTGTAAGTACTGATTGGGAAGTTTGCTCTAATTCTCCTGTTGTAACAGGACTGTCATCATGTATCTTGGCATTATTAAAAACTTCTGGTTCAAGGTTTTTCTCAACCTTCTCTGTAGAAGTATCAATATCATTCTCTTCATGCATGGCCCTTGCATCGCTTTTATGTTCTGGCTGCATAGCATTATCATCAGAATTCTGCAGGTGCATCTTGGGGTCACTTGGCTCTACTGATGGGGCCTCATCATCAGCACTCTTAACGAGAAGATTCTGCTCCGACTTACCTTCATCAGAAGTGCTACTTTCCCCATCCTGCACGTCCATCTTGGTGTCCTCCATGTCATCAAGGTTTTTCTCTAACTTTTCTTTAACGGTAGCAGTGCCACTAACACTCTTATCAAGCATCTTGGTACTACTTTTAACTACTGGTTCAAGGTTCTGTTCCAGTTTGTTTGCAAGAGAGACAAGCTTTGTGCTAGGAACCTCTGCCACTGAACGCAGAGACACCTCTGTTCCTTCTAACGCACTCAAACAAAGCTTTTTGTCGCTGTGGTTTTGTACTTTGAAAATCTCTATATGACACAGTGGTGAATTGTCTGTTTTAGAAGCCTGCACAACATGGCCATTGCTCTCTTCAATTTTTGCTGTTTTCTCTTGGATTTGTGTTCTCTGAAGAGGAAAATCTTTAGTTTTTGATGTAGTGGGGCTTTTATTTTCCAAGACAACTGGTTTACTTATTAGCGGTTTGGGTTTCTGGCCTGGAATCCTATATATCTCAACATTCTGGCCTAATGCACCTACTTTGAAGCCTGACATGGGAGGTGCCAGTTTTTTCATTTCACTGCCTTCCGAGCTAACTCTTCTTACTTTAAACAAACTATCACTGTTAAGCACAGTGGCTTTAGTTGTTGCTTTCTCACCGCTACCATTTTGTTTATCTGCTTTGTTTTCAACATTTATATCTGGCATTTTCTGGTTAAGTTTTACACCATCTGTCTCATGCTGATCAACTTTTGTGTTAAAAGATCTTTTAGGATTGTTTATCATTTTCACCATGACCTTTCCTGGTGTCCTCTTCTGCTGTTTCTGCTGTATAACTTCCACATTATTTCCAAGGTACTTCATCAGATCTGCTTTGGTATGGAGCGATTTATTTTGTCTTTCTAACAGATGTGACTTATAGACCGACTGAGGAGTACTTTCTTTCTGGGGTTCATCTTTCCTTTGACCCAATTCTTTCTGTAATGCTGGGGATAACAGAATTGCTGGTTTTGGACTTGCAACACTTTTTGTGAGTGGTTTCTTTTTTGGCATTACATTTTTTGATTCTGTATACTGAGGTTTGTTTTCTTTCCTAGCGGTGGGTGTGCTCTTTCTCATAACCACACTGCCTTTCTCATAGCTGAACTCCGTCCAAGCCTTGTCAAGTTCATCTTGCAAAGATGATGATGGTGGCGAATGCTCCCTCTACAACAAACCAAACAAGCAAGCTTAGCATACTCACATAAAACATTTTAATTTCTTCATATAATAGTATCTGATAAGTTTCATTTTGGATACAAACTTATGTTAAAGAAAAATTTGTGACACAAGGCCAAAAATATGATTTAAACTTTGTTGTCTGTACATACATATGAGGAGCAATTTTTTTCATCAATAAAAGCAAAAAATTTAAATTTTCAGGAAATGCATTTTTTAAACACTGAATCAAAACACGAATTATAGGAGCAAATACAATTTCCATTATGTTCTTAAGCATACAAAATAAAAGAGTGAAATAGCATTGTTCAAAGTACCACAGATTTGGATTTAACGCAGGAGAAAGTATGTTCCCCAAAAATGTTAGCTAATGCTGGATTTCTGACAATGAAGTCATTAATCCTCTTGCTCTTCAATATTTTCCACTGATGGATGGGAAGGGTGCTAGAAGTGGTCGGGCATATTTGAACGTGGTCCTCATCCTCCAAAATATATTGTACTTTTATTTTTGAAAGTTAGGTTTAAAATTTTCTTCAAAGACCAGTACTGGAATACACTTTTTGCTACCCCTAGCACTGAACACCCATAGTGTTGACCTTGACCACTGCACTCCTAGTGTTGACCTTGACCACTGCACTCCTAGTGTTGACCTTGGCCACTGCCCCCCCTAGTGTTGACCTTGACCACTGCACTCCTAGTGTTGACCTTGACCACTGCACTCCTAGTGTTGACCTTGGCCACTGCACTCCTAGTGTTGACCTTGGCCACTGCACTCCTAGCATTGACCTTGGCCACTGCACTCCTAGTGTTGACCTTGGCCACTGCACTCCTGGCATTGACCTTGGCCACTGCACTCCTAGCATTGACCTTGGCCACTGCACTCCTGGTGTTGACCTTGGCCACTGCACTCCTGGCATTGACCTTGACCACTGCACTCCTAGTGTTGACCTTGGCCACCGCACTCCTAGTGTTGACCTTGGCCACTGCACTACTGGCATTGACCTTGGCCACTGCACTCCTAGCATTGACCTTGACCACTGCACTCCTAGTGTTGACCTTGGCCACCGCACTCCTAGTGTTGACCTTGGCCACTGCACTCCTGGCATTGACCTTGGCCACTGCACTCCTAGCATTGACCTTGGCCACTGCACTCCTAGCATTGACCTTGGCCACCGCACTCCTAGTGTTGACCTTGGCCACCGCACTCCTAGTGTTGACCTTGGCCACTGCACTCCTAGTGTTGACCTTGGACACTGCACTCCTAGTGTTGACCTTGGCCACTGCACTCCTAGTGTTGACCTTGACCACTGCACTCCTAGTGTTGACCTTGGCCACTGCACTCCTAGTGTTGACCTTGGCCACTGCACTCCTAGTGTTGACCTTGGCCACTGCACTCCTAGTGTTGACCTTGGCCACTGCCCCCCTAGTGTTGACCTTGACCACTGCACTCCTAGCATTGACCTTGGCCACTGCCCCCCTAGTGTTGACCTTGACCACTGCACTCCTAGCATTGACCTTGGCCACTGCACTCCTAGTATTGACCTTGACCACTGCACTCCTAGTGTTGACCTTGACCACTGCACTCCTAGTGTTGACCTTGACCACTGCACTCCTAGTGTTGACCTTGACCACTGCACTCCTAGTTGTGACCTTGACCACTGCACTCCTAGTGTTGACCTTGACCACTGCACTCCTAGTGTTGACCTTCACCACTGCACTCCTAGTATTGACCTTGGCCACTGCCCCCTAGCGTTGCCCTTGACCACTGCACTCCTAGTGTTGACCTTGACCACTGCACTCCTAGTGTTGACCTTGACCACTGCACTCCTAGTGTTGACCTTGGCCACTGCACCCCTAGTGTTGACCTTGACCACTGCACTCCTAGTATTGACCTTGGCCACTGCCCCCCTAGTGTTGACCTTGACCACTGCACTCCTAGTGTTGACCTTGACCACTGCACTCCTAGTATTGACCTTGGCCACTGCCCCCCTAGTGTTGACCTTGACCACTGCACTCCTAGTGTTGACCTTGACCACTGCACTCCTAGTATTGACCTTGGCCACTGCCCCCCTAGTGTTGACCTTGACCACTGCACTCCTAGTGTTGATCTTGGCCACTGCACTCCTAGTGTTGACCTTGGCCACTGCACTCCTAGCATTGACCTTGGCCACTGCACTCCTGGCATTGACCTTGGCCACTGCACTCCTAGCATTGACCTTGGCCACTGCACTCCTAGTGTTGACCTTGGCCACTGCACTCCTAGCATTGACCTTGGCCACTGCACTCCTGGCATTGACCTTGGCCACTGCACTCCTAGCATTGACCTTGGCCACTGCAGTCCTAGCATTGACCTTGGCCACTGCACTCCTAGCATTGACCTTGGCCACTGCCCCCTTAGTGTTGACCTTGAGCACTGCACTCCTAGTATTGACCTTGGCCACTGCCCCCTTAGTGTTGACCTTGAGCACTGCACTCCTAGCATTGACCTTGGCCACTGCCCCCTTAGTGTTGACCTTGAGCACTGCACTACTAGCATTGACCTTGGCTACTGCACTCCTGGCATTGACCTTGGCCACTGCACTCCTAGCATTGACCTTGGCCACTGCACTCTTAGCATAGACCTTGGCCACTGCACTACTGGCACTGACCTTGGCCACTGCACTCCTGGCATTGAACCTTGGCCACTGCACTCTTAGCATTGACCTTGGCCACTGCACTACTGGCATTGAACCTTGGCCACTGCACTACTAGCATTGAACCTTGGCCACTGCACTACTAGCATTGAACCTTGGCCACTGCACTCTTAGCATTGACCTTGGCCACTGCACTACTGGCACTGACCTTGGCCACTGCACTCCTAGCATTGAACCTTGGCCACTGCACTCCTGGCATTGACCTTGGCCACTGCACTACTAGCATTGAACCTTGGCCACTGCACTCCTGGCATTGACCTTGGCCACTGCACTACTAGCATTGACCTTGGCCACTGCACTCCTGGCATTGACCTTGGCCACTGCACTACTAGCATTGAACCTTGGCCACTGCACTCCTGGCATTGATCTTGGCCACTGCACTACTAGCATTGACCTTGGCCACTGCACTACTGGCATTGACTTTGGCCACTGCACTCCTAGCATTGACCTTGGCCACTGCACTACTGGCATTGACCTTGGCCACTGCACTCCTAGCATTGAACCTTGGCCACTGCACTCCTGGCATTGAACCTTGGCCACTGCACTCCTAGCATTGACCTTGGCCACTGCACTACTGGCATTGACCTTGGCCACTGCACTACTGGCATTGACCTTGGCCACTGCACTCCTAGCATTGAACCTTGGCCACTGCACTCCTGGCATTGAACCTTGGCCACTGCACTCCTAGCATTGACCTTGGCCACTGCACTACTGGCATTGACCTTGGCCACTGCACTACTGGCATTGACCTCGGCCACTGCACTACTGGCATTGAACCTTGGGCACTGCACTCCTAGCATTGAACCTTGGTCACTGCACTCCTAGCATTGACCTTGGCCACTGCACTCCTAGCATTGACCTCGGCCACTGCACTACTGGCATTGACCTCGGCCACTGCACTCCTGGCATTGAACCTTGGCCACTGCACTCCTAGCATTGACCTTGGCCACTGCACTCCTAGCATTGACCTTGGCCACTGCACTCCTGGCATTGACCTTGGCCACTGCACTACTAGCATTGACCTTGGCCACTGCACTACTGGCATTGACTTTGGCCACTGCACTCCTAGCATTGACCTTGGCCACTGCACTACTGGCATTGACCTTGGCCACTGCACTCCTAGCATTGACCTTGGCCACTGCACTACTGGCATTGACCTTGGCCACTGCACTCCTAGCATTGAACCTTGGCCACTGCACTCCTAGCATTGACCTTGGCCACTGCACTCCTAGCATTGACCTTGGCCACTGCACTCCTGGCATTGACCTTGGCCACTGCACTACTGGCATTGACCTCGGCCACTGCACTCCTGGCATTGAACCTTGGCCACTGCACTCCTAGCATTGAACCTTGGCCACTGCACTCCTAGCATTGACCTTGGCCACTGCACTCCTAGCATTGACCTTGGCCACTGCACTCCTGGCATTGACCTTGGCCACTGCACTACTGGCATTGACCTCGGCCACTGCACTCCTGGCATTGAACCTTGGCCACTGCACTCCTAGCATTGACCTTGGCCACTGCACTCCTAGCATTGACCTTGGCCACTGCACTCCTGGCATTGACCTTGGCCACTGCACTACTAGCATTGACCTTGGCCACTGCACTACTGGCATTGACTTTGGCCACTGCACTCCTAGCATTGACCTTGGCCACTGCACTACTGGCATTGACCTTGGCCACTGCACTCCTAGCATTGACCTTGGCCACTGCACTACTGGCATTGACCTTGGCCACTGCACTCCTGGCATTGAACCTTGGCCACTGCACTCCTAGCATTGACCTTGGCCATTGCACTCCTAGCATTGACCTCGGCCACTGCACTCCTGGCATTGAACCTTGGCCACTGCACTCCTAGCATTGACCTTGGCCATTGCACTCCTAGCATTGACCTCGGCCACTGCACTCCTAGCATTGACGTCGGCCACTGCACTACTAGCATTGAACCTTGGCCACTGCACTCCTAGCATTGACCTCGGCCACTGCACTACTGGCATTGACCTTGGCCACTCCCAAAATAATGAGACAAGCACATGGAAGAAGGTATTCTGCATGTTAGTGAAGAGATAAGCACCATAAACAAGTTGATTCTGTGTATGGAAGAGCAGTATTCGTCTCCATCTTGCTGCAATCAAACAATACATGAACCCCCCCCCCCCAAAAAAAAAGTGAGTCTTCTGATTTCTTTAAGACAATTGGGTCAGGTTAGTGTAAAATGTATACAGAATAATTGTATGTGCTGTATAAATTTAGATACCGCCTCCTTAGCGCAGCTGGTGGCATGCTTGCCTCTGGCGTGGAGGGCCTGGGTTCAATCCCCGGTACCAGCATGGGTATTTTATCCCCTATGGGTGATCTGGCACGGGCTGCACTCAGCCTCGTTAGTTCCCGGGGGAATCAATTGAGGAGCTACTTGATGGAGAAGTAGCGGCCTAAGGTCGAGAAGACCGCATAACTGGCCAGGAGTGCTTGGGGCGTGATCATGTACTGCACCTCATCAAGGCCACCTGTAGTGGGCAGAGGTGGGGGACACAGCGGCTGGGTGGTAGGCCTTGATCCTTTGACGGCTGTTGCGCCGGGGTTTAGTTTTAGCATAAATTAAGATCAGTTGCAGGACTGGAATACACCGCTAGCATAACTGGTGTTTGATTGCATTTAAAAGTAGCGTACTTCACTGTATTTTACATACTTTACAATGTATTGTAATTTATTAATGCACCAATGTGGGATCGGTTTGAGTAACTTCTAAGCTCACATTTTAATATACCATGGGACTAAAGCATTTCCCCAATAACCACATTATTTTGGGATTGTACTGTATTTGATTGCATGTTTGACACTGCTCAAATTTGAATTCCTAATTCAAAATGAAGGGACATAATTTTAAAAGTTTCATTAAACACATTCAAAATGTCTTTTCTTTTCCTCTACTCTTTTTATAGATACTATAAAGAAGGCATCTACATTGTTTATGTTACATGACAAATTTAGTATCACATTGTTCCATAACAGTATTAAAAAAGATGTCATGAGCTTTAAGACATCCTTTTTACTTTCTCTACTGGTAAGTAGGGGAAGTATTGTATTCCATCCAAAAATTCGATGTCGAGATTTCATCAGAAATATGTTTTGAGACCCCTTGAATAAAAAAGGCATTTTTAGAAAAAGGTCTGTGTGTGTGTGTGTGTGTGTGTGTGTGTGTGTGTGTGTGTCTGTGGACAGCATAAATCAAAAACAAAAAGTAGGTTAAAAACCAAAGTTGGTATTTAAGTTTAATGTCTTTCAAGGATGCGACACAAAGATTTTGAAGAAAATAGCTCCACCCTAAACTACCCTTTACATGGAACATTTTTCGAAAATTTTGATTTTCTTGAAAATGGCTCTAACGATTGTGATTAAAATGTCATATATTTGAGATTTTTTATGACAAATGAAATGTATATTTTGAATTTTCTGGCTATAGCCTATGTAGTCCTGTTTAGTCTGGATGAGTTTTGAATAACTCGTAAACCGTAAGAGATAGGCAAAATCTTACTATACAAAAAATGTAGATCTTGCTAAAATACACAATTTATGTCTAAATAAATTTTTTTGTAGAGTGAACCATTTCGGAGATATTACTTGTTTTGTGTGTCAGTTTTGGAAAACTTAGAACTTTCGTGCAATGGAACATCGCTGTTCATTTTTTTATATGTTAAGTGTGCAAAGAGAATGGAACCTCAAAGCTTTAAAAGATTTGACTATCGCACAAAGCCTATTCTAATATTCCCCTTGCACCAGCAAGGAAATAAGCAATAATTTGTACAAATGTTTATCTTAACACGAAGAAGATAAAGGAATAAGAGTTTGCAAGAATGGTTAGTACAATAGTAGAGAAATTCATGTGAGTGCAACACATCAAATTTTTCTTATCGTTCTTATTGTTGCTTCCTAACGTGCAGATTGCAGGTATCTCAATTGGCCTCCAATATTGATATCTGAAACTGACAACAAACTTTCTTTTTAGACTGGTTCTCCCTTGTGTGGATGGTGATGTTTCCTCTGGTGATGGTTCAAAGAGACATGTTCTGGAGGCTGACATTCCTCCATTATCAACCAGACATTGACTGGTTCTCCCTGGTGTTGCTGGTGATGTTTCCTCTGGTGGTGGTTCAAGGAGACATGTTCTGGAGGCTGACTTTCCTCCATTATCAACCAGACATTGACTGGTTCTCCCTTGTGTGGATGGTGATGTTTCCTCTGGTGATGGTTCAAGGAAACATGTTCTGGAGGCTGACTTTCCTCCATTATCAACCAGACATTGACTGGTTCTCCCTGGTGTGGATGGTGGTGGTTCAAGGAGACATGTTCTGGAGGCTGACTTTCCTCCATTATCAACCAGACATTGACTGGTTCTCCCTTGTGTGGATGGTGGTGGTTCAAGGAGACATGTTCTGGAGGCTGACTTTCCTCCATTATCAACCAGACATTGACTGGTTCTCCCTTGTGTGGATGGTGATGTTTCCTCTGGTGGTGGTTCAAGGAGACATGTTCTGGAGGCTGACTTTCCTCCATTATCAACCAGACATTGACTGGTTCTCCCTTGTGTGGATGGTGATGTTTCCTCTGGTGGTGGTTCAAGGAGACATGTTCTGGAGGCTGACTTTCCTCCGTTATGAACCAGACATTGACTGGTTCTCCCTTGTGTGGATGGTGATGTTTCCTCTGGTGGTGGTTCAAGGAGACATGTTCTGGAGGCTGACTTTCCTCCATTATCAACCAGACATTGACTGGTTCTCCCTGGTGTGGATGGTGATGGTTCAAGGAGACATGTTCTGGAGGCTGACTTTCCTCCATTATCAACCAGACATTGACTGGTTCTCCCTGGTGTTGCTGGTGATGTTTCCTCTGGTGGTGGTTCAAGGAGACATGTTCTGGAGGCTGACTTTCCTCCATTATCAACCAGACATTGACTGGTTCTCCCTGGTGTGGATGGTGATGGTTCAAGGAGACATGTTCTGGAGGCTGACTTTCCTCCATTATCAACCAGACATTGACTGGTTCTCCCTGGTGTGGATGGTGATGGTTCAAGGAGACATGTTCTGGAGGCTGACTTTCCTCCGTTATCAACCAGACATTGACTGGTTCTCCCTGGTGTGGATGGTGGTGGTTCAAGGAGACATGTTCTGGAGGCTGACTTTCCTCCGTTATCAACCAGACATTGACTGGTTCTCCCTGGTGTGGATGGTGATGGTTCAAGGAGACATGTTCTGGAGGCTGACTTTCCTCCGTTATCAACCAGACATTGACTGGTTCTCCCTTGTGTGGATGGTGATGTTTCCTCTGGTGGTGGTTCAAGGAGACATGTTCTGGAGGCTGACTTTCCTCCGTTATCAACCAGACATTGACTGGTTCTCCCTGGTGTGGATGGTGATGTTTCCTCTGGTGGTGGTTCAAGGAGATATGTTCTGGAGGCTGACTTTCCTCCATTATCAACCAGACATTGACTGGTTCTCCCTTGTGTGGATGGTGATGTTTCCTCTGGTGATGGTTCAAGGAGACATGTTCTGGAGGCTGACTTTCCTTCATTATCAACCAGACATTGGCTGGTTCTCCCTGGTGTTGCTGGTGATGTTTCCTCTGGTGGTGGTTCAAGGAGACATGTTCTGGAGGCTGACTTTCCTCCATTATCAACCAGACATTGACTGGTTCTCCCTTGTGTGGATGGTGATGTTTCCTCTGGTGATGGTTCAAGGAGACATGTTCTGGAGGCTGACTTTCCTCCATTATCAACCAGACATTGACTGGTTCTCCCTGGTGTTGCTGGTGATGTTTCCTCTGGTGGTGGTTCAAGGAGACATGTTCTGGAGGCTGACTTTCCTCCGTTATCAACCAGACATTGACTGGTTCTCCCTGGTGTGGATGGTGGTGGTTCAAGGAGACATGTTCTGGAGGCTGACTTTCCTCCATTATCAACCAGACATTGACTGGTTCTCCCTTGTGTGGATGGTGATGTTTCCTCTGGTGGTGGTTCAAGGAGACATGTTCTGGAGGCTGACTTTCCTCCATTATCAACCAGACATTGACTGGTTCTCCCTGGTGTGGATGGTGGTGGTTCAAGGAGACATGTTCTGGAGGCTGACTTTCCTCCATTATCAACCAGACATTGACTGGTTCTCCCTGGTGTTGCTGGTGATGTTTCCTCTGGTGGTGGTTCAAGGAGACATGTTCTGGAGGCTGACTTTCCTCCGTTATCAACCAGACATTGACTGGTTCTCCCTGGTGTGGATGGTGGTGGTTCAAGGAGACATGTTCTGGAGGCTGACATTCCTCCATCATCAACCAGACATTGACTGGTTCTCCCTGGTGTTGCTGGTGATGTTTCCTCTGGTGGTGGTTCAAGGAGACATGTTCTGGAGGCTGACTTTCCTCCGTTATCAACCAGACATTGACTGGTTCTCCCTGGTGTGGATGGTGATGTTTCCTCTGGTGGTGGTTCAAGGAGACATGTTCTGGAGGCTGACATTCCTCCATTATCAACCAGACATTGACTGGTTCTCCCTGGTGTGGATGGTGATGTTTCCTCTGGTGATGGTTCAAGGAGACATGTTCTGGAGGCTGACTTTCCTCCGTTATGAACCAGACATTGACTGGTTCTCCCTGGTGTGGATGGTGATGTTTCCTCTGGTGGTGGTTCAAGGAACTTGCTGATGATATCCTTCTGGGGGATGTCGAAATTGAATACTCTGTTTCTATTTTTCAAAATGAAGATTTGTTCCCATGTGGACAGCTCTTGTTTTCCCATTATGTGTTTGAGAAGTTTTGGTTCTGACTTTACGTTGTGGTTTTTTGTTCAAAAGTGAGTGGCAACTGCTGATTTTTCCAACTGTTTGTTTTTTACATTCCTAAAATGTTAACAGAACATTCAGCTAGCACCAGTGAACCACTACTTCATAGAAAATCTACTGAACTCAAACATCAAAGATGTCATCCCATCCAATAAAAAAATCTGGCATTTACCAAATCGAATGCTGTGACTGTAATGAAGTGTATATAGGAAAAACCAAAAGAAATTTAGAAATATGATCCAAGGAACTCACTTTAGAAACATAAAGGAAGACCTAAGTTGTGATGGGAGGAAGCGATTGAAGAGGATGCAGCAAGAGGAATGGTGGAAACTCTTGAAGAAGGTGGAGGTCCACCCTGGGCTATAGTGTTCAAGAAGAAGTTAACACATGGTGCAATCAGTATAAAGCTGCTGACATAAATATCATTTGCACCCACTTCATGAAAGAGAACAGGGCTGATCATCTATCAACTGCCACTGAACTTTGTGTCTGCCATAGTAGCTTCAATTTTTGCTCACTAATTGCACAAGTTAATTACACTACCCTATATGAAATTTACCTCCACAAATATATGTCTTTTTAGTCCATTTTCACACATGGATTCTGAAAATGAAACTTAAATGGCACAGAAAATGAGTCTGCGTACCAGCCGGTAACTCACATGTATAATTATTATTTATTTATGCCAACAAACTAACTGTTGGTGTTTTTAAACACACAAGCCGTGTGTGGGCAAAGTTTAAGAGGTAGAACTGGAACTTAAAAATTCAATGCCACAACTGGGATTTGAACCACAGACCTTCCGCTTGCCGGGCAGACGCTCTAACCACTGAGCTGTTGTGACAAACTGCCAGAATGTCATTAAATTCTCAAGCCAGTTCGTATTTCTCCTGGTAAACCACAAAGGCAGTCTCACATCAGAGACAATTACCCCAATGGTGACTTACTATTGCAAGTACTTTATATCCCAGGACATAAAGTACTTACGATTGTAAGTCACCCTTGGGATATTTATCTCTGATGTGAGATTCCCTTTGTGGTCTACCAGGAAAAATAGGAATCACTTTTTAGAATCAATATCACACTGGCAAGCTGTCACAGTAGCTTAATGGTTAGAACACATACAAGTAGAGCAGAAGGTCTATGGTTCAAATTCCGGCTGTGGCACTGAATTTTTCAGTTCCGATTCCACCTCTCAAACATTGCCCACACACGGCAACTGAAAAAAGGAACTTTTGTTGAACCTCAAATCCAAAAACTCATGGAGGACAGAATGTTTGAGAAAACATTACCAATGGTGGAATTAGCAGTTTGGCAACAATTTACAAGGGTTATGTGTTGTTGTTGGCTAATGCTGGATTTCTGACAATGAAGTCATTAATCCTCTTGCTCTCCAATATTTTTCACTGCTATTGAAGAGAGCAGTAGCAGTAATAGTAACCGCTTTTTAGAGAGCACCATATTTTTATGTTTTGGCGGTCACATCGCTCTCTCACAACCCCCAGAATGTCTGGAGGACCACACCTGTCGTTGGTTTACGGGTCTCACCGACCTGACCGGGAGAATTATCAAAATAAATTCACCGACCACATCCTCTGATCACCAATCACAGGACGTATTACATGCCATGACAGGTCAGCATGTTGGGGTTAAGATTTTATAGAGAAATGGAGAGGTTGGAAAAATAAAGACTCCCTAGCCCTCGGGAACCCTAATAGCATCGGGGTCAAAACAGAACAAGAGATGACCAAGGTAAGGTCAGATAGAAAAGTTACAGTGAGGAACAAAACACCAGTAAGTGGAAGTAATGTTCTGCTCAGCTTGGGTACCTTGTGGTCGCTATTCACATATCCCCTAGACGGAGACCCCTGAGTCTAAGGGTTATGTGTGGTTTTCTTGGAAACACAAAGGGGGGAAAAAAAAAAAAAAAGTCTCATAACATTCTTTCATTGCCCAGAAGGCTGTCTATTTATTGATAACTATTGTTAAATTTTATATTTCAATTGTATTCATATAAATAAGGGTTATTTTGGTGTATTTTATGCAAAAAGTGTTAAAAAGACAAATATCTTTTCTTAGCAAATTCGAGATTATAGTGAGATGCAAAGTATGACATCACAGGGAAGACATACCAACACATTACCCTAGCGAGATGGTTATGTTAAACATTCTCTTGGTCTGCCAACTTCAAAGAGAGTGGATACCTTTTTAATGCGGGCTCCAAATAAGTGATTGTAAAATAATTTAATATTTGTGGTCCAGGGTTTAAAGTGAAGAAGATATTATTTATCAATTTAACTTTGAGAAGTAAACTATATAATGCATATTAATTAATAAAAAAACTGTTGAATCAATGAGAAAAGAAGATAGATTGAGCCAAAGCAAACTAAGCATAACCTCCATCGTGCTAGGAAATATGAGTCAGTGAAATTAAACATTTTTACATTGTGCTACGATTTAAAAACTGTAATAATCTACGAAGGTGTGAATAAAGAATTCAGCAAACATAAAAATCGAGTTCAATAATTCATCTTTCCCTGCACCACTATCTGAGACACCATAGGCCATTCCACACCACTACCAAGCACAGTTACAGATATGTCCCGTAAATATATAGTCCAAATATTATTGCATGTATGCAAAACAATATTTTGAATTAATCTTAATTCATCATGATATATAGTACTATATCATATATATTATATCACAATTATAAATATGACATAATATCTGATCTGAAACCTCCCAGGTGAGAACCTTAATGTCTTCATATCTTTTAAATCTGACGTGATAGGAGATTTCGGTGGACATTTTCAAAATCAGCACTTCTTTTTCCTTAAGATCAGCTACTTTTATTGTGGAGGTGTGTTTGCTTCCAACGCTTACTTACTGTTCTCATAGTTGAAGTACTTGGTGTAGCTGGTACTTTATGTATCATTGCTATCTTCCTCACTGCTGGTGCCGCTTTCACCACTGGCACTGTCTGTACCATTGGTACTGACTTTGCTGCTGGTACTGTCTTTACCATTGGTGTTGCCTTTACCGCTGGCACTGCCTGTACCGCTGGTGTAGCCTTTACCGCTGGCACTGCCTGTACTGTATGTTCTGCTGATGCTGCCGGTATTGTTGCTTCTTCTTCTTCCTCCAATACCTCGGAGTCCACTTCTTCATTGTCAGACTCATCATCACTAGAAAAAGCACCAACAAGCAAGTCATAATAAAAAATTAATCCATCAACAAAATGTACAAATATGTAAACTGTATCAAATTAAAATTAAAAATCTGATGTGTTGCACTCACATGACTTTCTCTACTCTTGTACTAACCATTCTTACAAACTCTTATTCCTATATCTTCTTCGTGTTAGTTGAGATAAACATTTGTATAAATACATTTTATTGCTTATTTCCTTGTAGGTGCAAAGGGAATATTAGAAGTGAGTGAGTGAATGAGTTTTGTTTAAGGGCCCATTGACAACCAGCTCATTAGGGCCCGAAGTCCAAAAGTAAAACAGGCGAACAATAAAACCTCACCCTAAAAAGCAAAAGTTAAAATAACGAAAAATGTTAAAAGATTTAAAAACGAGAGCTAAAAAAGTTAAAGGTTAAAAAACTGGTAAAAACATAACTTTCTAAAACCATAAGCTGATAAAACCTTTAAAAGGTAAAAAACGAAATAACATCACAAATAAAACTATCCTAAAAGTCTATATCCGCCAAGGTAAAAGAAATCGTACACTTGCTTACCAAAATCGATACTGGCAACAAACCACAGTACTGTATTTTCAGCTACTGGTTCATTGCCTAACACAGTGCACAGTGTAAGACCCAGGCCAAGGGACTGGCACTCACGAGCATACCGCGGACAATCAATAAGGACAAGTGCGGCGGAATATAAGGACATTGGACGTTGCACAGACAGGCTCCGGATCAGGGAATATTAGAATACAGTAGGCTTTGTGCGATAGTCAAATCTTTTAAAGCTTTGAGATTCCGTTCTATTTGCACGCTTAAAATTAAAAAACTGAACAATGTTCCATTTCACAAAAGTTTTAAGTTTTCTGAAACTCGCACACATAACAAGGAATATCTCCGAAATGGTTCACCCTACAAGAAAATTTATCGAGACATAAATTTGTGTTTTAGCAAGATCTACATTTTTTCTATAGTAACGGTTTGCCAGTTATACAAAAGTCGTACAGAGTAAATACAACTACAGGGGCTATAGCTAGAAAATTTAAAATATACATTTCATTTATCATAAAAATATGTCAAACATATGACATTTAATCAAAATCGTTAGCCATTTTCAAGAAAATAAAAATTATCGAACAATTTTCCATGTAAAGGGTAGTTTAGGGTGGGGTTATTTTCTTCAAAATCTTTGTGTCGCATCCTTGAAAGACATTAAACTTAAATATCAACTTTGGTTTTTTAACCTACTTTTCGTTTTTGAGTTATGCTGTCCACAGGCTGACAGACACACGGACACACACCCACCTTTTTCTAAAAGTGCTTTTTTTGGATTCAGGGGATCTCAAAACTTATATTCCAGTGAAATCTCGACATCAAATTTTCTATCCATAACAAATTGACAGATGTCCTTGATATGGAAGTGCGCACCCTAAATAACTTTTTGAAGCATGTGGCTGATGGAGAATCAGCTCCTTGTGTCCCAGCAGGACAGAGATCTTTTGCTTTCATGTCCTATCTCCTCACAGTGAGTTTCATGCTAATTGGCCAAGTGGTTCAAGTTACTCAGGTGAGCATCATTAGGCCATGTAGCTTATAACGATAAACCTAGCAAAGATGGTTTTGGTCTTCCTTGGTCTCTGTGACCAGTTCTTCCCATTCTCCTCAGCCAAACTTGGCACTTAACCTAGTATCTCCTAACAGTGATCGTAAGAAACGCAAGTTTATGTGAATATCTTCAACATCCCTGTTCTACTACTATTGTGGCATCAATCTTCTGAAGCTAGCTCACATTTTCCTTCTGAATCCAACTTTACTTAAGATCTCTGTTTTATCCCCAGGGTACTTGGGTAAATCCTCAGTTCTCTAAGTCGGGATTGGGCTTTTCCTTCCAACCCCAAAAAGTTTTGGTTTTCTCACCAATACTTGGGTGGCTGTTTTCAGTGGTTTTCCACTGGACAATGGGATCACCACTTCCCCACACTGTATGTGAATTTCTGTTATTTAAAATCCAAATTTCACTTCCATGTTTGAGAGTAACTTTTGATGTCATGTCATGTAGTCTTAGTTTTGTATCAGTCGTCATCGGTTTGCCATAATGCCTTCTTATTACACTGTTCAATTTATTATATGTTCGCAATTTTGTATCAATATCACTCTTGTGATTTGCAAATATACCTCCTAGGTATGAGAAATCAGACACTTGTTCTATAATTTTTCCATGAATCTCGATTTTCACACATTGTATAATTTTTTCCGTATACTCAGGGGTCTCTGTCTAGGGGATATGTGGATAGTGACCACAAGGTACCCAAGCTGAGCAGAACATTACTTCCACTTACTGGTGTCTAGGGGATATGTGGATAGTGCCCACAAGGTACCCAAGCTGAGCAGAACATTACTTCCACTTACTGGTGTCTAGGGGATATGTGGATAGTGACCACAAGGTACCCAAGCTGAGCAGAACATTACTTCCACTTACTGGTGTCTAGGGGATATGTGAATAGCGACCACAAGGTACCCAAGCTGGACAGAACATTACTTCCACTTACTGGTGTCTAGGGGATATGTGGATAGTGACCACAAGGTACCCAAGCTGAGCAGAACATTACTTCCACTTACTGGTGTCTAGGGGATATGTGAATAGCGACCACAAGGTACCCAAGCTGAGTAGAACATTACTTCCAGTTACTGGTGTCTAGGGGATATGTGGATAGTGACCACAAGGTACCCAAGCTGAGCAGAACATTACTTCCACTTACTGGTGTCTAGGGGATATGTGAATAGTGACCACAAGGTACCCAAGCTGAGCAGAACATTACTTCCACTTACTGGTGTCTAGGGGATATGTGGATAGTGCCCACAAGGTACCCAAGCTGGGCAGAACATTACTTCCACTTACTGGTGTCTAGGGGATATGTGGATAGGGATCACAAGGTACCCAAGCTGAGCAGAACATTACTTTCACTTACTGGTGTCTAGGGGATATGTGAATAGTGCCCACAAGGTACCCAAGCTGGGCAGAACATTACTTCCACTTACTGGTGTCTAGGGGATATGTGGATAGTGACCACAAGGTGCCCAAGCTGGGCAGAACATTACTTCCACTTACTGGTGTCTAGGGGATATGTGGATAGTGACCACAAGGTACCCAAGCTGAGCAGAACATTACTTCCACTTACTGGTGTCTAGGGGATATGTGGATAGTGACCACAAGGTACCCAAGCTGAGCAGAACATTACTTCCACTTACTGGTGTCTAGGGGATATGTGGATAGCACCACAAGGTACCCAAGCTGAGCAGAACATTACTTCCACTTACTGGTGTCTAGGGGATATGTGGATAGCACCACAAGGTACCCAAGCTGGGCAGAACATTACTTCCACTTACTGGTGTCTAGGGGATATGTGGATAGTGACCACAAGGTACCCAAGCTGAGCAGAACATTACTTCCACTTACTGGTGTCTAGGGGATATGTGGATAGCACCACAAGGTACCCAAGCTGGGCAGAACATTACTTCCACTTACTGGTGTCTAGGGGATATGTGGATAGTGACCACAAGGTACCCAAGCTGAGCAGAACATTACTTCCACTTACTGGTGTCTAGGGGATATGTGGATAGCACCACAAGGTACCCAAGCTGAGCAGAACATTACTTCCACTTACTGGTGTCTAGGGGATATGTGAATAGTGACCACAAGGTACCCAAGCTGAGCAGAACATTACTTCCACTTACTGGTGTCTAGGGGATATGTGGATAGCGACCACATGGTACCCAAGCTGAGCAGAACATTACTTCCACTTACTGGTGTCTAGGGGATATGTGGATAGTGACCACAAGGTACCCAAGCTGGGCAGAACATTACTTCCACTTACTGGTGTCTAGGGGATATGTGGATAGTGACCACAAGGTACCCAAGCTGAGCAGAACATTACTTCCACTTACTGGTGTCTGGGGCATATGTGGATAGTGACCACAAGGTACCCAAGCTGGGCAGAACATTACTTCCACTTACTGGTGTCTAGGGGATATGTGAATAGTGACCACAAGGTACCCAAGCTGAGCAGAACATTACTTCCACTTACTGGTGTCTAGGGGATATGTGGATAGCGACCACAAGGTACCCAAGCTGAACAGAACATTACTTCCACTTACTGGTGTCTACGGGATATGTGGATAGTGACCACAAGGTACCCAAGCTGAGCAGAACATTACTTCCACTTACTGGTGTTTAAGGGATATGTGAATAGTGACCACAAGGTACCCAAGCTGAGCAGAACATTACTTCCACTTACTGGTGTCTAGGGGATATGTGAATAGTGACCACAAGGTACCCAAGCTGAGCAGAACATTACTTCCACTTACTGGTGTCTAGGGGATATGTGGATAGTGACCACAAGGTACCCAAGCTGAGCAGAACATTACTTCCACTTACTGGTGTCTAGGTGATATGTGGATAGTGACCACAAGGTACCCAAGCTGAGCAGAACATTACTTCCACTTACTGGTGTCTAGGTGATATGTGGATAGTGACCACAAGGTACCCAAGCTGAGCAGAACATTACTTCCACTTACTGGTGTCTAGGGGATATGTGAATAGTGACCACAAGGTACCCAAGCTGAGCAGAACATTACTTCCACTTACTGCTGTCTAGGGGATATGTCGATAGTGACCACAAGGTACCCAAGCTGAACAGAACATTACTTCCACTTACTGGTGTCTAGGGGATATGTGAATAGTGACCACAAGGTACCCAAGCTGAGCAGAACATTAGTTCCACTTACTGGTGTCTAGGGGATATGTGAATAGTGACCACAAGGTACCCAAGCTGAGCAGAACATTACTTCCACTTACTGGTGTCTAGGGGATATGTGGATAGTGACCACAAGGTACCCAAGCTGAGCAGAACATTACTTCCACTTACTGGTGTCTAGGGGATATGTGAATAGTGACCACAAGGTACCCAAGCTGAGCAGAACATTACTTCCACTTACTGGTGCCTAGGGGATATGTGGATAGTGACCACAAGGTACCCAAGCTGAACAGAACATTACTTCCACTTACTGGTGTCTAGGGGATATGTGGATAGTGACCACAAGGTACCCAAGCTGAGCAGAACATTACTTCCAGTTACTGAGTTACTGGTGTCTAGGGGATATGTGGATAGTGACCACAAGGTACCCAAGCTGAACAGAACATTATTTCCACTTACTGGTGTCTAGGGGATATGTGAGTAGCGACCACAAGGTACCCAAGCTGAGCAGAACATTACTTCCACTTACTGGTGTCTAGGGGATATGTGGATAATGACCACAAGGTACCCAAGCTGAGCAGAACATTACTTCCGCTTACTGGTGTCTAGGGGATATGTGGATAGTGACCACAAGGTACCCAAGCTGAACAGAACATTACTTCCACTTACTGGTGTCTAGGGGATATGTGGATAGTGACCACAAGGTACCCAAGCTGAGCAGAACATTACTTCCGCTTACTGGTGTCTAGGGGATATGTGGATAGTGACCACAAGGTACCCAAGCTGAACAGAACATTACTTCCACTTACTGGTGTCTAGGGGATATGTGAGTAGCGACCACAAGGTACCCAAGCTGAGCAGAACATTACTTCTACTTACTGGTGTCTAAGGAATATGTGGATAGTGACCACAAGGTACCCAAGCTGAGCAGAACATTACTTCCACTTACTGGTGTCTAGGGGATATGTGAGTAGCGACCACAAGGTACCCAAGCTGAGCAGAACATTACTTCCACTTACTGGTGTCTAGGGGATATGTGGATAATGACCACAAGGTACCCAAGCTGAGCAGAACATTACTTCCACTTACTGGTGTCTAGGGGATATGTGGATAGTGACCACAAGGTACCCAAGCTGAACAGAACATTATTTCCACTTACTGGTGTCTAGGGGATATGTGGATAGTGACCACAAGGTACCCAAGCTGAGCAGAACATTACTTCCACTTACTGGTGTCTAGGGGATATGTGGATAGTGACCACAAGGTACCCAAGCTGGGCAGAACATTACTTCCACTTACTGGTGTCTAGGGGATATGTGGATAGTGACCACAAGGTACCCAAGCTGGGCAGAACATTACTTCCACTTACTGGTGTCTAGGGGATATGTGAATAGTGACCACAATGTACCCAAGCTGAGCAGAACATTACTTCCACTTACTGGTGTCTAGGGGATATGTGAACAGCGACCACAAGGTACCCAAGCTGAACAGAACATTACTTCCACTTACTGGTGTCTAGGGAATATGTGGATAGTGACCACAAGGTACCCAAGCTGAGCAGAACATTACTTCCACTTACTGGTGTCTAGGGGATATGTGAATAGCGACCACAAGGTACCCAAGCTGAGCAGAACATTACTTCCACTTACTGGTGTCTAGGGGATATGTGGATAGCACCACAAGGTACCCAAGCTGAACAGAACATTACTTCCACTTACTGGTGTCTAGGGGATATGTGAATAGTGACCACAAGGTACCCAAGCTGAGCAGAACATTACTTCCACTTACTGGTGTTTTGCTCCTCACTGTAGATTTTCTATCTCACCTTATAACCTTATCTTGGTCATCTCTTGCTCTCTTCCGACCCTGATGCTATTAGGGTTCCTGAGGGCTAGGTAGTGTTTATTTTTTCCAACCTTTCCATTTCTCTAATTTCTCTACAACCTCTTAACCCCTAACATGCTGACCTGTCATGGCATGTAATACGCCCTCTGATTGGTAATCAGAGTATATGGTCGGTGAATTTATTTTGATAACTCTCCCGGTCAGGTCGGTGAGACCCGTAAACCAACGACAGGTGTGGTCCTCCAGACATCCTGGGGGTTGTGAGAGAGCGATGTGACCGCCAAAATGTAAAAATATGGTGCTCTCTAAAGCGGTTACTTTTACTGCTATACAGTTCTCCAATCATGTTAATTTTGAAGTATAACTTGAGGAGTAAAATAGGGATACACTAGTAGATCCTCAGCCTCATGATACATGTATCATTCATCCAGAAATTTCAGTCCCAAAATAAGCCAGCGTTAGGCAACAGTAATATTAGTAATTATTATTTATTTATGCCAACAAACTTACTGTTGGTGTTTTCAAACACACAAGCCGTGTGTGGGCAATGTTTGAAAGGTAAAACTGGAACTTAAAAATTCAATGCCACAGCTTGTGTGTTTAAAAACACCAACAGTAAGTTTGTTGGCATAAATAAATAATAATTACCATCTGAAGATTATTTAATCCCAGGACATAAAGTACTTGCAATAATATGTCACCATTGGGGTAATTGTCTCTGATGTGAGACTGCCTTTGTGGTTTACCAGGGAAAAATATGAATTGGCTTGAGAATTCAATGTCATTCTGGCAGTTTGTCACAATAGCTCAATGGTTAGAGCAGCCGCCTGGTAAGCAGAGGGTCTGTGGTTCAAATCCCAGCTGTGGGCATTGAATTATTAAGTGCCAGTACTACCTCCCAAACTTTGCCCACACACAGCTTGTGTGTTTGAAAACACCAACAGTAAGTTTGTTGGCATAAATAAATAATAATTACTAATATTACTGTTGCCTAACGCTGGCTTATTTTGGGACTGAAATTTCTGGATGAATGATACATGTATCATGAGGCTGAGGATCTACTAGTTTAACTGCTACTACAACAGGTTTCTCAGTTCACACCAACAACAACAAACATGCAATTTTCCTCTAGGTTACATTAATCAACTACAGTTCAAAAGTATTGGAAAGCACGAATGCTAATGGCTTCATTGCCAGATGCAAGACACTAGAAAACAACAACATTAATCAACAATATGTGAAATTGAATGTGACTTTCAGAATGATAATGTGAACACTAACCTGGAGAAAGCACTGAATTTGAACAGCTCCGGGAATAACGGCTTTGCCACAGTTTGCTGCTTCACCACCGTATCATTACTTTCCTCTGCCTGCCAACACAAATATGTCCACAGAGACAATTACAAAAATTAAACATAGAAACTGGATAAGTTATTAGGAATATGTTTTAACATTCAGTTGCTGTCTAGCTAAGCTATGTATAGTTTAGGTATGAATTTCTATTCATCAATTCTTAACAGATGTTTCTCTAGACATTTTAAAATATTAGCTGAAATCAAAGTATGCAGTATCTTTTGTTAGACTCTGTTGAATTCGATAAATTAACATTTTACAGTGCCAAAGAAACTATGGATGCTCAGCACAAGTCGCAAACAAAACTACTGAGTTAACATGGCACACTTATTAGCAAAATGTTAAATGATGAAAAGGAGCATGACATATTAACACACTTTAAGTCACAATTTTGTGAAGAAGCAATCACATTAGAGCAGACATTTAGGAACTGAGTAGTTATTCAGGGTGCAACAAAAATGTACGGCACAAATTGCAGGACATATTCCTCACACGTAGACCAACAAATTATGTTATATGAACATGGATCTGGAAACACTTCGTTTCCATGTTACAACTTATTTTCTCCAACTCATTAGTCATGGGAAACACACAAGAATAGAACATACCAGCATACCACCTGAACTCTGTCTCATAGTGAACTCCGATGTGCTGATGTATCCCTGGAGTATTGCATATGGTTTCACAGCCTTCCATAATACAGGCATGGAGACTCTGAGCATCTGGTACTGGGGCTCAATACATAACAGCTTTCAAATGTCCCCATAAATAAAAATCCAGTAGAATTAAGGAAACATTGAAACTAATAACAGCGAAGCAACAGAATCTAAATTAAGAACAAATTAGAAACTAAAAGCTTCACTTATCTTATTAATATTGCAAGGTGGTATAATGCTGACTAGTTTCAACTTATTCTCAAAGCTATCCAAACAAGTTACCATAGTTACCAATGCTCAACTTACAAGATCTATTTGTCACCAACCTCTAAAAACTTCTTTCCTTGATTACCCTCCCCTTATGTAGGACTTACATATAAATGCCAGATTTTTTTTATAATTTGGAATTCCATCCTTTTTAGAAAAAGTTTTGTCAATTTTGTATATTAAATTTATTTTGAGGGACTAAAGTTATTCCATATTCTTTAAAAATGTTTGTAAATTTGTTGTTGGCACACGAATGCTAAGTAAACTTTTCAAATATATAACTATCTTTTATTTTCTTGAGGGTAGAGACCTTTTTTACAGCTTTTTGATATTTAAATTTTTCTACCTTTTTATGTATAAAATCTGTAATAAAACCATTACTGCAGTGTTAATAATGTGTTTAAATTCTGTGTTAAACTCTTCCTTATTAAGGGGTATATTTATTAACCTATAAATTAAACTATTGAAAACAGCAAATTTGTGTGAAAAAGGATTAAAACCTATTTTTTATGTAATTATCAGCATGAGCAAATTTTCCATAAATGCCAAAATTCAATTTATTGTTATGTCTTTTAACTTTTAAATCTCGAAACGGAAGACATCCATTATTTTCTGTTTCCAAAGTGAATTGTGTGGCTTTATTCTGTAAATTTAAAAGTTTTAAAGAATCATTTATCTGTTTCTCAGGGACAACAGCAAAGATGTCATCCACATGACATAGTGAAATAAACCCAGAAGTTAAATTATTAAAACAATTAAATGGACCTATAGATTTAATGGTTTGGGAAAACATTCGTTTTAAAAAACAAGAATTGCGTTATGAATTTTGAAATACCACTGATAGATTGTATTTATAACTTTTTGTTTTCAGAGGTTGGTGACAAATAGATCTTTTAAGTTGAGCATCGGTAACTATGGTAACTTGTTTGGATAGATTTGAGAATAAGTTGGATGTAACTTGAAACTACAGTCAAGAGTATACCACCTTGCAATATTACTAAGATAAGTGGAGCTTTTAGTTCCTAATTTGTTCTTAATTTAGATTAAAAGTCCAGTAGGTTTAGACCCGTGCCTATCTATGTCACTGACGAGAAGGCGCTCCATCGTGTTCCTCATGATTCTAACATTCTGTTCTTGGGTGTTTCCCATGATTAATGAGTTGAGAAAATTAGCTGTATGGAAACAAAGCATTTCCAGAACTATGTTCATATAACACAATTTCTTTGTTTACGTGTGCTGCACATTTTGGTTACACCCTGTGGGTATGAGTGCGCACATTTCACATGATTGTAAATTTAAATATCAGCTGGTGCAAGTAATGAGGGGAGGGGTGGTATTCTTTCAAGCTTGCCAAGTACTAATAACTAGACTTGAGCAGATAGTGTTTACTATAAATATTCCTGACCTTCCACTTCATGCGTTTGCCTAATGTATTTCACAAATTAATTCCAATAGACATGTTGGAATCCAATTATTTAATACCATTCTGTGGCTAAACGACACATTTCCCCAACAAATGAAACAGACATGAAAAATTTATCTTTTCCAGTTCTACCTCTCTATGCTAATTACACAAGTAAACGATAAAGGATGGTTGCATATCTGCAATCAAACATTTCACCACCATGCTTCAGCTTAATGTCAACAGGATGCCATTCAAGTCTACAGGCTCATACCCTTTACATTACATTGTTTTGATTGCTAAAACTGCCATTAACAATATTTTCTTCTTGCTTCATATAAACACTTGGTTACTTTCATTATTTTATCTTTACTGTGATCTAATGCATGATAGGTTATAATGAAGAAGGGTTAACACAAATACCTGTTACGTATTTGTAGTCAAATTGTTGTTGTTGTTATTATTATTATTTCCAAAACATTCTAACAAACCTTATAGCTTTAATTTTCTATCTACTTGTATAGTAATTCTGGCATAAGTAAGCCACTCAACATCAACACTGCTAATGTATTAGTCTGCGCAGCATGCATGGAAGTGCATGACTTCGTGTGCTGTCCGTAGCAAGAGATATTTGTCGTTTATGTTACGTGAGATTGGTTATAATATCTGCTCCAATAGCTTCCATTTAAAAGAGCACCTTTAATTTTGGTGTCTCTGTGTTTATAATCATGCATGACAACTATTAAACACAACAATTTAACATTTAGAAAGTTAAACCTGTGCATGTGTACTTACAAACCTATGACAGGGAAAACATTAATTACCTGATGAGATTGGGACCCTAATCCCCTTCAAAGTAGTCCCCTTGTGCATTCACACACTTAGTCCACTGTTCGTTCCACTTCTCAAAACAACTCTTGGAACTCAACAAAAATTGAAGCTATTAACAGTGAAGCAACACAATCTAAAATAAGACCAAATTTGAACTCTTGGAAAGCTTCTTTTGGGATGGCATTCAATTCCACAGTTGCATTCAATATCTCTTCTCTGCTCTCAAAACAGGGTCCTTTCAATGGCATCTTCAGTTTTGCAAACAAGCAGAAGTTGCAAGGAGCCATGACCGGAGAGTAGAGAGGTTGACGAACAACTGGAAGTTCATGTTTCGCCAAAAAAGTCTGGATGAATGTGCTCCAACATTGTCATGATGCAACTGCCATGTTTTTGCCCTCTTGAGGTCTGGGCTTTTCCATCGAACTGCATCACACAAAATTGCATGTATGGAATCTTTACTGATCCCAACATCTTTGGCAATCACTCGTTTAGTCAAATGCCAATGTCCTAGTATCAGATCTCTCACTTTCTAAACACAGAAGCATTTCGAGTGGTTTGTGGCCTCCCAGGACGCTCATCACTCTCCACTGAAGTGCGGCCATTTTTGAATTGGTTTAACCACTCTTTAATTTGTGTTACCCCCATAGCATCATCTCCAAATGCCCACTGAATTTTACAAATTGTTTCTTTTTGAGAATCACCTAGTTTTTGGCAAAATTTGATGCATTATCTTTGGTCAATTCAGTCATCTTGCAAGAAAACTAAATGTGGCAAACTCTTATAGCAACACCTCACTCTATGACCTGCAGCCAGCGACTGATGAAAATTCAAGCATGCACATTAAGGTTTCTCCTGCCACAGTGCAGAGTGGCGCTGCCATAACATCACTACTTTGCATGGCAAAAATTAAGGTTGGATACTTTTTAGACAGGCCTCATTATATGTATTTTTTTGTATTTCCTTGTATTTTTACTTTTGACCAATCCTGTAAAATTTTTATTACAATTGGTGAATAAAGCTGAATCTGAAAATCATGATGATAGCACTTATCTTTTACAAAGGCATACAAAATTCCTTTAGAATAAACAGAACTTCAGAGGTCATTCACATTTTGTCATGGAAATATCTTAAACTTGGTATTTTGCTGAAAATCATTTATGAGCCTGTCTTTGAGAGAATTAAAAATAATGAAACATTTTGCATATAAAGGATCATTTATGTTGGAGGGATTTTCTTCAGCACTGTCAAGATGCCAAATTCATTTCAAATCTGTTCAATCTAACATTCAAAATGTAAAAGCTGGAGTACCTCAAGGATCTGTCCTAGGGCCACTGCTCTTTATTTTGTATGTAAATGATTTGGGGGAATCAACCGATTTGAAACTCATATCGTATGCTGACGATACTTCACTCATTTGTAAAGGAAAAAACTTGCTACAACTAGAAAACAAAATTTCTCAAAATTTGCTACAAATTTCAAATTATCTTAAAGATAACTCTCTTAAATTAAACATAAAAAAAACCAAACTGATACATTTTCAGCATCAGCAAAAAAAGGGGGAGGAACGAAACTACATAAATGTAAGACTTGAAAGTACTAAAGTAGAACAGATATCTAATCAAAATTTTTTAGGAATATATCTTGACGAACACTTAACATATGAAATGCATGTGAACGAAGTATGTAAGAAAATCACAAAAAACATATACCTACTAAAATACTTTGCAAAATACCTTAATGTAGAAGAGCTTAAAGCTATGTATTACGGCATAATATACGTGCACTTGGAATATGGTACTGAAATTTGGGGAGGGTGTGGGGTAACAAAATTAAACAGGATACTATTGCTACAGAAGAGATGCATATGTCATATTTTTCAACTAAAGACTACAGACACGTGTAAGCCACTCTTTAAAAAGAATAAAATATTGACAATAGTTGCTATTTATGTATACAAAGTAATTATACTGATTCAAAACAAATCACCCACTAAAAACACAGATATCCATACATATAACACCAGAGGGAATGAAAATTACCATAGAATGCACTTAAATAAGGCTTCAACCAAAAAGGATCCGATTGTAATGGGAATGATATATAATGCCCTACCAAGAAGTATAAAAGAGCACTCAAGAAAAAACTCCTTTGCTAAAGAGTTAAAGAATTATCTAATTGAAAAGTGCCCATACAGGTTAGAAGAGATGTTAAATTAATGTGCACTGTTAATGTATTTTTGCATATTCAATATTCCATGTTTGTATTCCATTAGTCTAATTATATTTATGTGCCATGATGTACATTTTATTCATGTATTAGCATTTGACAATGCTCCATGCTTGTATTACAAGTTTTATGAGCAACAAATTTGAAACTGAAAAAAAAAAAAAAAAAAATTGAAACTTAAATATAAAGTTTCATATTTGTCTTCGAATTAGGCTTCTTTCTCCCTTGCATGCACATTATTACTTACTAGGTGCTAGAGAAAGTAAAAGTATGAATTATTACCTGCAGAACCTTGAGGCAGGATCTTAACGCCTCATCTGCTGCCTCACACTGTAACTTGAAGCTGAAAAATATGTTTGTCATATCTTTGCAGTCTTGACAAACATTTGCTGGAAGTCCATCTGTTAGACACATCTGAAAATATGCAATGTTTTATGAGAGAATAATGTAGGAAGACTGGTAAATGGGACAGCTTGTTAAAACGAGCCATGTATCATCTGTAATGCTGGTCAACAGAGTAAAGTCCCCAAGGAATGAGAGACTGGCAGGGGGAATTGTTAATTAGACATCAGTACAATAATTGCTTTTAATAAACTTTTTTGGCTAACCAAACACAAAATTGTTCCACACATACTGTTATTTATGCACGACTAGTTTGTGGGAACTTTCCTACATCAATGGCTGCTCCTGAATATCAGATATAATTTGCCAATCCTCCACTGTCAATACCCTGCCACAGAATAGACAGTATACAGAAAGGAACGCTTGAGTCAGCTCATTTGATCTGCATGTACCAGTTGCATTGTGCGCTTCGCCATATTGAAACCATGCAAACAAAGCGATTGCTACTTCCTACTATGGCTCGAAAGAAGCAGTTTTACGAAACAGAGTTCTTAATCTAGCCGGCTAAATTAAAACTTTTACGAAAAGAAATGCTAATGAAACCGAACATATGATTAACTCAAACTAATACGATCTATTTTCCCTCCAATGAAGAAGTTTACTCACTAAAATGAGCCAGAACGATACATAATTCATATTGGAAACTGAAGACATTCATACGTTTACAAAAGGTGCTCTGTTCTGCTGCACTTCTTTTCGTGCCCTGTTCTTATACAAAATTTCAGGACAATTAAAATTTGAAGGGAAAAAAAAAAAAAAAAAAAAAAAAAAAAAAAAAAAAAAAAAAAAAAAAAAACCAACAACAACGCACGAAAGCAGAATGAAACCAACAAAATTTTCTTTTCTACTTATATGTATTAACAAAGGAAGCCCTAGTAATATGAAATAAGTGGAAAATAGGTAGCAGTAATTAATAAGCAAGTGGCTCATTAGCTGCTTCTATTTACCACAAGAATAAAAATGCACAAAATCTTGAATCAGATTTTGTGGAAGCAGTTATTGTCCCTCTGACGTATGTTCATCCGAAAATTATATTTAGAGAATGAAGATACAGCGTTTGTATCATACTTCAACGTTATTGCTTACTTTTAACTATTATTTACACAGTAATTAAAATATGTATGTGTGAGTCAAACGAATTATGCTTCTCCTACTAATTACTGTATTATTGGGAATAATTTTAATATTGTAAGGCTATTTGTATAATATATGAATGTATATTATATATGTTAAAGTGGCTTTAGTGTTTCTCATTCTGAATATTTTCTTTGACTTAGGATGCTGATGAATGTAAAAGATCTCCAGAGATAACACCTGCTAAAGCACCTAAAGGCAGAAAAAAGGTTGCTGAACTCCTGATTTTTGTATAAGCTTTCTTACAGAATTTAATTGTAACTTTTCTCAGATATCTTTAAATATTTCCTCTATAAGAATACAGCAAATTACTTTTGATTTCTTACCAAGAATAGATTCCACTTTCCTAAATCTAATCACAAGATAATGAACCATTTCCCTATGAGGTTCATGAAGAGCAAGAAATCTGTCTCACTTCACTAAAAGAGTTTGTTGTCATATAGGAATCATCGAGGCTGGTGTGAGTTTTTTCTTAAAATCTATAAAACTTATATTTGTCAATATTTAAAAATGCTTTGGATCTATTTACTTTTAAAATCCTACATATGTAGACAATATCTTTGCTAGCATTCCAAAAGAAATAGCTCAAGACACACATTAAAGGTATTACAGATAGATCTATAACAGGAATTATGTATTCAAGTAAACTAATGAGAAAATTCACGTTAAATATTTCACATGTCAAGTTATATCCATTTAATATGTGCAGATTTCTTGCATAATATGCATATCAAGGTTATATTCTGTAAATGGCAGTATTGTGCCCGTAGCTATTTGGGTAATGGGATACATGGCTGATATTGATTGTACAGAAAAGTTACGATCGCTAATGGAGAAGCGGTAGTTCTTAGTCACGTATCTAGGACAAGTAAATAAGGGACACTATAGGCACTATTAATTGAAATGTTGTATAAGACAGATGTGTATTTGAGCAATAAAACATGAGCTACACATCGGCAATCTGCAATAGTGGATTGCATCGCTGAGACATATTCAACAAGCATTACAAGAGATGCTATATCAAATTTACCATATCCAAAGAATCATGAAGATATTAAAGCAAATAACTTCGGAAACTTACTGCAGTTGTATTTGTGAAAAGTGACCTTATTTATTATAATATTGCTACTTCATTATAATAAAGATAATTTTGGTGGAAATTTAAATATTTATTGAGAACACATTAATCATTGCCATCTTCTATCCGCTAACCTATTAATGCCCTGGAGATGAGGGTCCCAATGCTACCCAGCCAATAACAAAAAACTACCACAGGTCTATCAAACGTGCTATTGAAACAAAACAAGATGGATGTTACCTTTTCTGGGTTTGAAAATGAAAAAATGGACAAATCAGAACACAGCATATAGAGGAAATCAACGCATGTGTATGTCTAATGCTCTGGAGTTAATAATAAAATCATTCTCCATCTGGCTTCCCAATATTTGCAGATTAAATCTTGTGGGAGCTTTGGACTTTCACATGCTGCTAGATGGTTTTATCCATATCCTCAACATGCATAGGGGAGAGTTACTAATCCTATCTTATATAGATGTTAACCAACACAATCATGGCCAATGAGAAGATGAAAAATAGTGACAGTTGATTTGGGATTGAACTGAACCTTTTTCCATTTCTTGACAGTTGAAATTTTCTAAAGAGGAGAGATATCTTTCAAATTTCAGTATGAATGTATTTTTTGTTAGTTGCTTAATTGACACATGTGATTTTTTGTTTTACTTTATAAATAATTTTGGATCCTTTCTTCACTAACATGTCCACCTGCTTGTTCATTGCCAGTTATTCCACAAAGAGCTAGAACCCATTGAAAAAATATTGTTTTATATAATTTTTGCAATTGGATTAATATATTGAGTATTTTGTATATTTTTGCAGTTTTTGGATAATCTGTTGATATTATAGGTTGAATTGCAGCTTTGGAGTCAGGTAAGACTATATTAGTAAATCTGTTTTGTCTAATAAGTAAATTTTGTAATGATACTGGTGCGGCTTTTGTAATTATTATCGATATTGTGTCTCGGAGCTATTGAGATCTTTGTGATCTCAGGGTGTGTTAACGGATGGAATGAAAAATCACACAATGTTTCTTCACCACAATGTATTATTTTATTAACACTTTATCGATATTTTACATTAAATAATTCCTCTCAGCACCATTCTAAATGATTTAAAACGTTTCCACTTTTTCATTTAGTGGAACTAATGCTTGATGAAAGTCTGGTGAAGGTTCTATATTCACACGTTACACCAATACGTCCTTATGTCTTGATTACACACACACGAATGGGCAAATTATGGCGTCCTCACGTGACACTGCCTTTTTCGTATACATCCGCGTATGCGTCCATCAAATAGTTCTTTCTTGTTAGGGAAGCGATCCCTAACCATCCTCCCTTACTTTTATTATGGAACACATATAATTCTAATATTTGTACATATATATATTAAAATCAAATATGGAAAGATTTATGACGTCTTTGGGCAAACTTAGTTGTTCGTAACAATGAACATTATTAACACATTTTTGCCATTTAACCAACTCATACCAATAAAAAAAACAAATTACACTTTTAACAAATATTCACATAAACGATTTTCTTTTGGGGTCTTCTAATATTCTGTCTCATATGCCCCTTGTTTTGTTTTTCAAGTTGTCACCTATATTTACAATCTTGAAACACAATACAATACTTCTCCCTATTCCTCTGATACAATCACTTTGTACAATACTTTTTTTTTTCTTTTACAGTCTTCCTCGCTGTTTGTTTTTGTCTTTTGTTTTGGCATGACACAGCATGTCTTTATAAATTTCACACATTCAGTTACTACACAATACATGTTCAGTTATTATACATCATATATTCAGTCATTATACAATACATATTCAGTTATTGTACAACACATATTCAGTTATTATACAACACATATTCAGTTATTATACAACACATATTCAGTTATTATACAACACATACTCAGTTATTATACAACACATATTCAGTTATTATACAACACATATTCAGTTATTATACAACACATATTCAGTTATTATACAACATATGTTCAGTTATTATACAACACATATTCAGTTATTATACAACACATATTCCTAAGATTTTACATTTGACATTGACATAAATATAATTTAAGTGTATCATGGTTTATTGTGTGGCTTTTGACTTATGTTCCTTGTTATGAGGAGAGAAAAACAGGATACAAATCTTGAACTAATGATTATGATCATATTTATGGCAATATTTTATTCAGTTCTTTGCCTTCTTTGTCTTGTAAGCTTATTATGTATAGGCAGGTCATTGAGTCAATTCTTAAACTCTGATGTTACTAATGGTACCATTTTTTTTTAATTGGGTTCTTATTCATTATTGTTTAGTTTAACATTTCTTCAAGCTTAGCATTGGCTATATCCATCTTAATTCATGGGCACTGCTTCTCTGACTATGGTGTTTCTTATTTCACTAATTGTCACCTCTTTATCTCTTATCTCTATAAGAGAAAACTTCTATACTTACAATTATTCTGCAATTGTATTATTCTTCTTCTCAATTAACCCTCGACACCTTTGTGTCAAAAATATTTTATCTTTGTCATCACAATTTATTCCTTTTTATTTTTTTTTGTCCCTGACATCCTTATGTCAAAAACACATTGCACATTGTTTTCCGTCGCTATAATTCACTTCTTTAATGACAATCAGTGTCCTCATCTGTCTTTGTTGACAATGCTCTTGGTGGTCAATATAGCCAATGACTATGTTGATTTTCTTTCTTGTTGTATTTTCCAATCTGAACATAATCTTTTATAAGTAACCCATTAAAAATTATTATTTTCCATCATCTCTACTATTCCTGCCTTACATGTTTGTTGGCAAAGACTAGTTGGTCCTTTCTTTGTATGGTTTTAATTTATTTTTATGATATCTTCCTACCAACTTGCCATTTGTATTGTGTAGCTCATACGTGTGGTCACCCAGCTGCTTTGTTATGACCAGTGGTTCCATCTTTCTCTCTGTGTAGCCATCACAGTGTCGATGTCAATTGTCAGTTGTTTAGGGTTTGTGTTGTTGGTCATCCACTCGGTTGGGACGAACTTAGTCGTGGTAATTTCCCTGAGTGTTGGTGGTGGTTGTTGTTTCTGTATTCTGCGCAACATCGGCCCTATTTGGCACATTTTCATTCTGTTCCTGTTGTCTTACGTTGTCGGTGTTCCATTGGTTTCTGCCCCTTTGGCGTGAACCCCTATTGTATGACGACCTTTGGCTGTTTAAGTATTCCCTACAGAATCGTATGTGATTCACTTGATGGGCACGGTCTCCTGGTCTCCCCTGATCATATCTATGCGTTCGGTATCTCGATTCACCCCTCGGTATTGTGTCGTGGTGCTGCTGTCTTGTGTTCTCCATCCTTTTGCCATGATTGTGTGGTTGTGGGAAATGGTGTGCCCCTCTCCCTCTGTCATGGGTGCTCCTAATATTTCTATCTTCTCCCTCATTCTGGTTGTTCGTAGCCGTGCTCCAGTTTAAGATAGGTGAGTTTGGGTGACCATTCCTATGTCTATGCTCATTAGGCCGATCATTTTATGTTTCGAAGGCTGTCAGTAATTCTATCATGTCTGCAAAATCTACTGGCCTCGCAACAATTAACCCTGTTCTCACTGTGTCTGGGAAATGTCTTGTTATGCTGGTAATTAGCTCTGCTTTGACAGGTTAGGGTCTAATAGCTTTCCTTTGTTGGCTACTTTCATAAAATAATCGACTAGCGATAACCCTTTGGTTGGATCATATCTACCTGTCGCTTGCTCTACCCTAGTTTGGTTTTGCTCAGCTGGGACCCAATACCTTGATAGGAATAGATTTCTGAATGAGCTATACGATTCATGACCAGCTAGTGTTAACCTAAGCCATTCTAATGCCTTGTTTTTTAAGCTTTTCTTAACTATCATCATCCTAAGCTCATTTGGTATCCTTTTCACTTTAAAATACTCTTCCATCTCTTTAACAAAGAGTTTTGGATCGTCTCCCTTCTCCTCGTCAAATGTAGGTGGTGTGATTTCATGTAGTATGCTGTTGGTGTAGCATGTGTTGTGTGTCGTGTCATTGTTTGGTTGTGAACCTCTTTCTCTGTATGGTGAGTCAACATTTTGTACATTATTCAAATAACTCTCATCTTGTACATTATTTACATCTAAATCATCTTGCCTTTGTAGTGCATTCACAACATCATTTACATTAGCCAAACTTTCTTTTCCTTTTTTCATTTCTTCACAAATTGATTTTAAATCATTCTTTATTTCTAAGTGGCTTTGTTTCATATCATTTATAGCATCCTGTTGCGAATGTACTACATCAGCCATAGTCTTAATTTTAGGAATTACAATTTGTTCTACAGTTTCATTAATAATGCCTTTCTTTACTACCTCAATCTCTTTCCTTAATTCCTCAGTTATTTCTGCTTTTACATTTTTAATCTTACAGTCTACACTTGCATTACATTCTGTTATTTCATCTCTACATCTACCAATTTCTCCTTCTAATACAATCTTATTTTCTCTCATTTCTGATTCAATTTTTCCCATCCTATCTCCTATGATTTCTATCCTAGCTTCTAAGGCTTCCTTTGTCTCATTTAAGTTTTTCTGTACTAATTTTAAATTAGTTTCCATTACTTTCATATTTTCTTTACACTCCTGTCTTCCTAATTCTATTTTCTGTTCTAAGTTCTGTCTTCCTAATTCTATTTTCTGCTCTAAGTCCTGTCTTCCTAATCCCACTTTCTGTTCTAAGTCCTTTCTCACTTCCTCCATTTTCTGACCTATCTCTTCCTTATTCTGTTCCAGTTTCTGACCTATACTCTGACCTATCTCTTCCTTATTCTGTTCCATTTTCTGACCTAAACTTTGTTCTATGTCCTGCTTTAACTCTGCCCTATTCTGTTCAATTTTCTGACCTAAACTTTGTTCCATGTCCTGTCTCACTCCTTCTATTTTCTGACTCAATTCTACGTTATTTTGTTCCATTTTCTGACCTAAACTTTGTTCTAGTCTTTCAAACATGATCATTAATAACCTTTGGTCTTTTCCTATTGCTACCTGTTCCTCGCTTTCTGGTTCTATTTGATAACTAGGCCTATCTGCCCCTTCTCCTACTCCTGATACTAGCTCTTTTCGCGACATTTTAGTTTCTTTATTCAGTTCACTTTGGCTTAAAAGTCCCACTATTTTGCCGCTTCGCAGTAACAAAAATAAACTGGATGTAAAAATAATTTGGTCCTACTTCTTTCTCGTTGATTTGTCCAGTTACGTGCGTCTCCTGGGCAGTTGGCTTCGCTAGACGATCTCTGGTGTTTTCCTGCATTGATTATCCATTCATCGATGTTCTGATGTATTGGATTTCAAACGATGGTCTAATGGCGTCTTCTTTCTTTTTGGCGCGAAGATATGGCATCACTTGGTATTTCGCGTAAGTTCATTTCCCGTAATTTCCATTCCATCCAGAATTCGTGCCCCACGTTGGGCAAGCCATTTGGTGCAGTTTTTGTAATTATTAACAACATTGTGTCTTTGAGCTATTGAGATCTTTGTGATCTCAGGGCGTGTTAACGGATGGAATGAAAAATCACACGATGTTTCTTCACCACAATGTATTATTTTATTAACACTTTATCGATATTTTACATTAAATAATTCCTCTCAGCACCATTCTAAATGATTTAAAACGTTTCCACTTTTTCATTTAGTGGAACTAATGCTTGATGAAAGTCTGGTGAAAGTTCTATATTCACACGTTACACCAATACGTCCTTATGTCTTGATTACACACACACGAATGGGCAAATTATGGCGTCCTCACGTGACACTGCCTTTTTCGTATACATCCGCGTATGCGTCCATCAAATAGTTCTTTCTTGTTAGGGAAGCGATCCCTAACCATCCTCCCTTACTTTTATTATGGAACACATATAATTCTAATATTTATACATATATATTAAAATCAAATATGGAAAGATTTATGACGTCTTTGGGCAAACTTAGTTGTTCGTAACAATGAACATTATTAACACGTTTTCGCCATTTAACCAACTCATACCAATAAAAAAAAAACAAATTACACTTTTAACAAATATTCACATAAACGATTTTCTTTTGGGGTCTTCTAATATTCTGTCTCAATACATAGAGAATACATTTCTCCATCAAAGTTGGTAGAACTGTCTCCAACATGTTTATAAAATATGTACAATTACATAAAAAAACAACAGTTTCAATCCAAAAGCACATCAGCATGCTACCTTTCTTTGATTCACAGATTGATCAATATCACATTAACAATTAGAGAATGAAAATAACAACTGAATTGATCAATATTGATCAACAAACATAAAAGATGAAAAACTATCACAGACATCCACAAATTAAAAACAGCAAATACACAAGAAATATACTGCAAATTCCCATATCATCCAAGTGTTTAATAAATTCAACAAGGCTTTTAAGAATTATAATATAAAATGGCAATGTTGCCCTATACAGGTTTAGAGACTGCGTAACGCAGGGCACCAACATAAGAGAAATGAAAGTAGCCACCGGTTGCAGCACATAATTTGCACTACGTTGAAAATGTCTCATTGGTAACTTCATATACAGTCACAGAAAAAATGGCTGAGCGCATTAGGAGAGCAGAATATTTCTAAGTCCCACGTTGTATTACAGCACAGTTTACACAATTCGATATTTCCAACATACAGTTGGGTTTATTGATAGTTTCTGCTCCATGTGTTATCCTCTGTTGGACACACAAATAGGCTCTGTCTTGAATCACCACTCACATTTATATACATACTCGTAAATACTAGAGTGCATGATCAGCTGGGTTCAAACCCACAATCTACTGAATGCAAGTCACATATACTACCACTGTGGCAGTTTTTAAACAATAGTTGCTGTAGCAATGAGTCTTATCTTCAGGGTATTCATGGGTCAATCGGATAATAGATGGCAATAATTATATTTCCAATAAATATTCAATTTTTCGACCGCCTCTGTAGCACAGTTGGTTCTGGCACGGAGGACCTGAGTTCGATCCCCGGTACCAGCATGGGGATTTTATCCCCTCTGGGAGGTCTGATACGGCGTGCACTCAGCCTCGTTAAGTCCCGGGGGACCAACTGAGGAGCTACTTTATGGAGAAGTAGCGGCCCCAGATCGAGAAGGCCGTATAACTGGCCAGGAGGGCTCAGGACGCTGACCACGTCCCACCCTCCAGTACTGCACCCCACCAATGACGCCTATAGTGGGCAGAGGTGGGGGACGCAGCGGCTGGGTGGCAGGCCTTGGCCCTTCATGGGCTGTTGTGCCAGGGGTTATTTTATTTTATTCTTCACCAATTCAGCTTTATTGCACTGAACTTGTAATAATACAAATTATCTTCACTCTATTACAAATATTGATGCTATTAGGTCCTGAAACTATTCTATCCAAGACCATTGTGGTTTTTGTATAAGTTAAATTCACACTTCTCTGGTAAATATCGTGGTATATTTATGATATAATTGCACACGATGAGGATCTAAGTATGGCATTTTATTAAATGTCTTTTGGCAATACAATCCAATGTTGTTGGATTGCCCATATCTCTTTATATTTAAGAGTGCAAATATGCGTCTGTCTTACCCGACGCATAAATCGTTAGTCTCTAATTGAGTAACTGTTTTTTCCAATTAGTTATGGACACAGCAACTGCTGCTGATTGATTACCTATCATTGATTGTAACGTTTCATAAGGGGTTAAGACAGCCTCAGGACATAAGTCGAGAAATAACTTTGATACATTACAGATATTACGTGGAAACAACTTGATGTATCAAATACTCATGTACATCCTTGACATACAATTGCTGCCACACCACCCTGCTTGACTTACCTCTCTGATGGAAACATACAATTGCTGCCACACCACCCTGCTTGACTTACCTCTCTGATGGAAACATACAATTGCTGCCACACCACCCTGCTTGACTTACCTCTCTGATGGAAACATACAATTGCTGCCGCACCACCCTGCTTGACTTACCTCTCTGATGGAAGCTATAGCTTGTATCTTAAAAGCCAGATCACTATCGTGCACATTTGTTGGTCTGTGGCATTTTTTGATGCACAGACGACATATTTCGTCTAGCTTGCACCATTTCTTATTTGGAGTGGTCTTGGTGTCAGTTACCTGCAGAGTAAAACAAGCAACGTTCAGTGCACAGAACTTGTAATAGGCATGCAATCCTGAGAATTGAGTTCTGAATGAGCCAATCTACAGCAGCATACAACTTTACCATAATTGTAAATTGTGTGACGGTGTACAGTAACCACAACTTGCCAGCTTTCTGAAAATGAAACATATAAAACTTTTCCTTGTACAGCAAAAAGTAATCATTTTGCAATGATATGAAATTTAAAATGCATAAAATGATCAATGCAGTAAATGTACAAACCTTACAATTAAAATAAAAGAGAATTCAATTTTATAAGAATTGTTATAGCCTGGTGCTTCTTTCTGTCAGATAAGCTGACATTCCTTATGGTACCATAGTGAACACATTAAAGAAAACTCCACCTCAGCCAAGGCTATACAAAGATTTCTAGTCTATATTTTATGCTTTGTAACATTGAGCCATAAAAAAGGAAACATGCCGAAGACACAGAACGTGAATAAGATGAACAATTTATATGTGGGAGTTCACTTTACAATTCATGTTATCCATTACTGTGTGAAGAATGTCAAAGGTTAGATTGGTATCGTAATGCAAGGAAAGCAATACATCAATTCAAATTGTTAAAATGATTATTCAAACGTGTTTATTATTTGTTTATACAGGGTGGAAGGAAAGTCATTACATTCCTTCTAATATGTGCTTCATAAAAGCATTACAAACAAAAATGTCTAATGGCATTTTGTTCTTATCAACCAATTTTGAAAAAATAAAGGGTTCTTATTCCAAATTGGATGCGTACGAAGATGATAGTTTAAGATGCGTAGACTAACTTATTTCTGACATAGCTTCAGTAGTAATTATGGGACATCATACAGGGTTTCAAAATAATTAATCACTTAAATGAAAGGAATACACTGAGCAGCTCTTTCACACATGAAGTAACTTGATGTGTTGAGGTTGATCAGGGAATTGAACTGCTTTCTGGATATAAACAGGTCGGGCGCTTGCAGGGTGGAATAATGTTTTGGGAGATGACGATTGTGGTTGGCCTACACTCATGCAGTAAACATGGAAGTAGATGGTATCGTATTTGTTTATGTAGCAGTAGTGAAGCGTGTTTGTTTATGTACTGACTTAGTGAAAGTGACACCCACACAATCTGCAATGTTGCCAGTTTGTTTTTGACAAAACTAAAATATCCCTGCAGGAAATGGTCAGAGACAAAAATGTAAGATTCAAAATATATTCCAAATACCGACATCTACCACTGGTTTAAATGAATGTAAAGACTTCCCTTCCACCCGGTGTAGCATTCAATGACAAATTTTATGTTAATTTCTTTGCTGCCGTCATATTTTAATTTCTTGCATATCTTAAGAAAGCATTACTTGTACTCTAAGAAGTAAAAACGATATAGCCTACACTGATAATGTGATGCTGACCACAGTGCACAACAAAGGACGGTTGCACCAACCTACTTCACACCACATACCCCAGGCACGGCACGTATCAAAGGCCATTATGGTCAAGTTTCCCCACCCACTCACATGAGCAAACAGAGCAGTAGAACCAAAAGGTTTATTCCAAACAATTGGAGAAGTGTCCAGTGGCCGGCTTGTTTGAAGAAGTTTGAGAAAGATCTGGCTGTCATCGCTGGTATAATAGCTTGCGGAGCGTCTGAGGGCAAGCAGTTTTTGAGTTGGTCAGTGTGTTATTGAGCGCGAGACAGCTCTGAAAGATATGTCACATCAGAGTGAAGGAGTTTTAACAAGTGTTGAGTTATTGTATCATTGACGTTAGTGTTTGAGAGACAGAGAAAGTGAAGACAGAAAGGAGTGAGTCAAGCCTACAAGAAGAAAACGCTTGAGTTGTAATATCATGGAAGAGAGTAGACTGTGTTAACGTCAGTTGAAGAGAACTGTGCCTTTGTGCAAAGCTTTAGAATAAAAATAAAGGGAGAAAACGAAAAGAAATGGGACTGGACTTTTTCTCGTTTTGTTACAAGATGATCATGACCATAAAATGTATAACAAAATGTACTTGTTACCTGTTGTCAGTGAATAGTAGCCATGAAACATTTTTTACAAACTTTGATATAATTTCTGCCTTGTTAGTATTCAGGCACATCATTAACCATCTCAGTAAAAATTTGTTATAAATACGAGGGTTGTTCAATATATAATGCCCCACATTTGTTTAAAAATCCCTTAATATATATATATAGACAAATGTTCTTGTAGGTGCTTCACATTTGATGTTTCTTCTGTGCACCAGTTGAATTTTGAACCATTCCAGCAGATGGCAGAGCCGTAGTACAGCATCAAAATGGCGTCTACACATAACTCATGTTACAAGCAGCGTGCTGTTATTGAATTCTTGTGTGCAGAAAAAGAAACTGTGATGAACATCCATAAATGTTTGCATGGCAATGCTGCAGTTGATAGGAGTACTGTTGGGTAATGGGTAAAGAAAGTTAAAGCCTCAGAAAATGCAGAAACAGAGCTCCATGATCAGCCACGCTCGGGGTGTCCTCAGCCACTGCTCCAGACATACTGAACCATGCACATGCCATTATTCATGCCGACTGGCACATCACAACTCAACAATTGGCTCTACAGTTGTCTATCAGTATTGGAAGTGCATCTGCAATGATCGAGGCTCTCGGATATTTGAAGATGTGCTCACGATGGGTTCCACAAATGCTTACAGCAGACCACAAGATTCAAAGAAAGGCCTTTCATCTGAATTGTTGAGCGTTTTGAGACCGACGGAGAGCCCTTTCTGCCTCAAATCGCTACGGGGGTCGAAGTGGTGCTGGGTGCACCACTTTGCACCGGAAACAAAAAGGCAGTCCATGGAGTGGCATCATTCTCATTCACCATAAAAGAAGAAATTCAAGACATCCCCCTCTGCTGGAAGAGTCATGGTGAGAGTCTTCTGGGATTGTGATGGTTGTGAATGTCATGCCAAGGGGGTTAACCATTAATTCAGAGGCATACATGAAGATTCTGAATAAACTCAAAAGACGTTCCCGACATGTTCAATTTGATAGGAATCCAGCAGAAATCTTACTCGAACACAATAATGCACGCCCACACACAAGTATGAGAACCCGGGAACACATTGCCAAATTGGGTTGGACATCATTGCCTCATCCACTCTACAGTCCAGACCTGGCATCCTCGGACTTTCATTTCTTTGGGCCACTTAAAAATTCTCTACGGGGGACACACTTTGGAGATGATAAGAGTATCATTCACGCAGTGACAACATGGCTACGTCTACATGACAAGAACTTTTGCCAGCAGGGAATACATGCTCTCCCACAACGTTGGCA
Organism: Tenodera sinensis; assembly: GCA_030765045.1. NCBI lineage: Eukaryota > Metazoa > Arthropoda > Insecta > Mantodea > Mantidae > Tenodera > Tenodera sinensis. The sequence goes on along the minus strand of CM060971.1, from coordinate 119,735,588 downwards.
TAAGGCCATAGAACGTGATGGAGACTACATAGAAAAATAGGACGAGAGATATTGAGGTATGTCACCTAACTCTGACTCTTAATAATAAATATATTCATGGAAAAAAATGTGGGGCATTATATATTGAACAACCCTTGTACTAAAGTAAGAACAAATTAGAAACTAAAAACTTCACTTATCTTAGTAATGTTGCAAGTTATTTTTGCACAAACTGACTCGAGTTTTGAGTTGGAGTCGTCGTTGTAGTGTTTAATGCCCGCTTTTACTACTATGGCACCACAGGCGGTGACACTGATGACACATGGAATGAAGATGGAGCACCGGTGGAATGAGATGGCAGGGGAAACTGGAGCACCCGGAGAAAACCCGCCCCGATGCCGCTTCGTCCACCACGAATACCACATGCGGGTCCCTGGGATCGAACCCGGGCCACCTAGGTGGTAGGCAAGTGCACTAACTGCTCGGCCACAGTGCCGCCCGAGTTGGAGTCAACTCGAAACGAGTCAGTTTGTGCAAAAATAACTTGCAGCATTACTAAGATAGGTGAAGTTTTTAGTTTCTAATTTGTTCTTACTTTAGAATCTTGTTGCTTCACTGTTAATAGCTTCATTTTCCTTAACCCTAGTACTTTCGAGTATACTTGACAAGTCAATTATAGTGACAGTGAGTTCTTTACATTAACCGATTTCATACTGAGAATAAATATATTAAAGTAACACCTGGTGTGGTATTTTTTTTATGAAATGTGATTGTTTTTATAATCATCATTTTATCTTGCCTCGGGAATCAGTCAGGAGAGCAATGAAAATTCTTTTACTATCTTGGGTTGAGGTTACAGAGTAAAGCATTCCATTAACTTCATTTAAATGTACTGGTATTTATTTGCATTGTTATGAATTATTACAATCAATATGTCTTCATATGATTTTGTCGCTTGCCTTACTGTTTCACATTCCTTTGGCATATCCAAAGTAATTTATTTTATAACCTCTCAAGATGTTACTGATAAGATGTCTATCTACTTTAAACTCATTGATGCAATAATTTAAATTACACAATTTGCACTTTCTCATAACACTTCCGAGAAAAGGTGTCCATTCTGTTTGAAAATCACATTGCGAGAGAGATGGAAAATTATTTCATCCACTGCCAAGACAACATTGTTAGGATATTGTCTTGCTTGACAATAGCTTCTCATGACATCTTTGATTACATCATGTTTCACATATAATACTCGATTCCACAATTATCTAGGTCAGTTTTAATGAAATTTGCCTAAAGATGTCCCCACCCGGAGGACATCAATGTTCAAAATTATCAAAAAATACAACTGAACCATTAAAATATAATAACAAAAGCTTAACTACAGATAGGGAAATAGCAGAATCCCTTAACAAGTTTTATGCTCAGTCACAAAGAATACCCCAAGCGTATAAAAAACAAGATAAGGCTATCCAAAAAACTATCAGAGAAACTAGTAAGCCAAAAGGTATACGAAATGATATTTTTATTCAGGATTTTAATGAAACAGAACTGGATTTAGCAATAGAACAAAAAATCTCCTGGACCTGACAAGATCCACCCAGAGTTTATTAAACACCTTGGCAGGAAAGGAAAAGAAATCCTACTTAAACTGTATAACACGTGTTGGAGAATGACTGTACCTTCCGACTGGAAAAAAGCCATTATCATCCCGATTTTAAAGAAAAACAAACCCTCAAACAATATTAATAGTTTCAGACCAATATCTTTAACCAGTGTTATTGCAAAAGTGATGGAAAGAATGGTGGCATCTAGACTTAACTGGTTTCTAGAATATTACAACTTAATTAATAGTTCACAGACCGGCTTCAGACAGAATCATAGTACAAGTGAAAATGTACTCCTACTAAGCCAAGACATCAAGGAAGCTTTCAATAGAAAGGAGGATACCTTAGCAGTATTCATTGATTGTAAATCAGCATATGACTCAGTCTGGAGAAACAAATTGAGAAGTTGCAATCAATAGGTGTGAAAAGCAACATGCTTAAGTGGATAACTCAGTTTATTTCACAAAGATTTTGTGCCACAAAATATAATACATACATTTCCAAATATAAACAAACACACCGAGGATTTCCACAAGGTGCTGTTCTGAGCACAACACTCTTTAACATATATATAAATGACCTTCTATCAATAATAAAAACTTTAGAAACCAAAATTGCTTTATTTGCTGACGATGTAGTCATTTGGACTTCAGGCTCTTCAAAAAAACCTGAATTAATTAAAGACAGAATAGAAACAGCCCTAAACAAAGTACATGAATGGAGCTCCAAAAACCTCATGACTATCAATGTGGAAAAAACAAATTATGAATTATTTACACTAAAATACAAACCAGTTAATATTAGCATAAATTATAATGGTAAACCACTCAAAGCAGTTGATGATGCCAAATACTTAGGCATCACTTTCGACAGAAAGCTAAGTTGGAAAAAACATATAACAAACATCTCAGAAAAGGTTGAAAAGAAATTGCAAATCCTGAAAAGGTTAGCTGGTGCTAAATGGGGCTGCTCAAGGAGAGTCCTTAACACAACATACAAAATGTATATTAAACCAAACCTCTTGTACTGTTCTGAAGCTTTAATAACAGCAGCAAATGCTAACATCAATAAACTTGAACAAATACAAAATCAGGCTCTTCGCCTAATCACTGGAGCAGTTAAATCCACACCTATTGATGCCATGCTTGCCTTAACACGGACCCCATCAATAACAACAAAAATAGAAGAACAAGCATTGCTCCAACACGAGAAAATGTTACGACTGCCAAACTCTAAATGGACAGAAGAGAACCTCCCCCCTTCAATCCTTAAAACTCATAGTACTTTCCTAGAAAAGGTAACACAGATTAAATCCAAATTGAACATTCCTAACACCAGAGAAAATCTACTTATAAGAGAAAATCCATTGGAATTATTGCAACCTACCTTCAATTTGGAATTAATAGAGGAAATAAGTAAATCAGACACACCAAAAGAAATACAAAAACTTCTAGCTCTGGAAACAATCAATACTAGATATCCCACAGAAGAATGGCTTCACATATATACTGATGGATCCTCCAAGGAAAACCTTACTGGAGCTGGAGTTACGTGTTCACATTTTTCCTTTTATCATTCTGTTGGTAGAGACACAACAAATTATGATGGAGAAATAGAGGCTATATACATTGCTCTCCAACAATTATTAAATCTTCCCTTAAATAAATTTAACAAGGCAGTAATTCTTTCAGATTCTAAAGCTGCAATTCAGGGAATATGTTCAAATACTACAAAGAAGTCAACAAAAATTAGAGAATGCTACAAAATGTTAACACAACTCCAAAAAGTTAATAAGACTGTTCATCTCCAATGGATTCCAGCACACTGTGGAGTCATGGGGAACGAAGCTGCAGACTCACTTGCAAAGAAAGGCACAACAATAAAACAAAAGTCTAAATTCAATTTCTCATATTCCTCAATAAAACGCTTGATCATTAAAAATTTTTGTCATTCATATCTACAAGAAATAGAAACAAATGCCAAAGATAAAAAATGGATTAACTTTCCAATCCAGATATAATCCCCCAGAGACCAAGGAAAACAGCGGTTGCAGCCTTCCGACTATTGACAAATCATGACTGCTTAGCAAGTCATCTCTACAGAATAGGTATCTCAGCCTCACCAATATGTGTCCTGTGTAACGATCCAGCAGAAATGAATGAAGAACACTTGAAGACCTGTGAAGCATTAAGATCAGAAGAAACTACAGTTCAAAAGTATTGGAAAGCACGAATGCTAATGGCTTCATTGCCAGATGCGGGGCACTAGAAAACAACAACAACATTATCTAGGTCATGCCAAGAAATTGACGACTTAAATTGTAAAAAGTTTTAACACCAAAGTAATTAATTATATAAATGTAGTTGAAACTGACAATAACCAATACTCTCCATAAAGTGATAATTACCAATTAACAAAATAATAACATCAAATACACAAAGTCAAGTTAATGTATGATTTAAATATTCCTTTGGGTATATAACTGTTCATCATCTGAATTGTCAATTATCAAAACCCTTGAAATTTTTATTTTACCATATTACCCTACAGATAAAAAAGTTCTCAGGCACACAAAAAAGAACTGTAACAAATGAATGTTCATGTCCTCGTTATATAGAGATCACTAGTGGTGCTATACATTTTGTTACAGTCCAGTGAAGAGGGACCATGATCATGATGAAGGATAGACACACAGATAAGCTCTGGTCTATCATAACACTGTATGCCATTTACTAGAGGTCACTAGTGTGATACACACTTTGTTACAGTCCAGTGAAGAGGGACCATGATCATGATGAAGGATAGACACACAGATAAGCTCTGGTTTATCATAACACTGTATACCATTTACTAGAGGTCACTAGTGTGATATACACTTTGTTACAGTCCAGTGAAGAGGGACCATGATCATGATGAAGGATAGACACACAGATAAGCTCTGGTCTATCATAACACTGTATGCCATTTACTAGAGGGCACTAGTGGTGCTGTTACAGTCCAGTGAAGGGGGACCATGATCATGATGCAGGATAGACACACAGATAAGCTCTGGTCTATCATAACACTGTATACCATTTACTAGAGGTCACTAGTGGTGCTATACATTTTGTTACAGTCCAGTGAAGAGGGACCATGATCATGATGAAGGATAGACACACAGATAAGCTCTGGTCTATCATAACACTGTATACCATTTACTAGAGGACACTAGTGGTGCTATACATTTTGTTACAGTCCAGTGAAGAGGGACCATGATCATGATGAAGGATAGACACACAGATAAGCTCTGGTCTATCATAACACTGTATACCATTTACTAGAGGACACTAGTGGTGATATACATTTTGTTACAGTCCAGTGAAGGGGGACCATGATCATGATGAAGGATAGACACACAGATAAGCTCTGGTCTATCATAACACTGTATACCATTTACTAGAGGACACTAGTGGTGCTGTTACAGTCCAGTGAAGGGGGACCATGGTCATGATGAAGGATAGACACACAGATAAGCTCTGGTCTATCATAACACTGTATACCATTCACTAGAGGTCACTAGTGGTGCTATACATTTTGTTACAGTCCAGTGAAGAGGGACCATGATCATGATGAAGGATAGACACACAGATAAGCTCTGGTCTATCATAACACTGTATACCATTTACTAGAGGTCACTAGTGGTGCTATACATTTTGTTACAGTCCAGTGAAGAGGGACCATGATCATGATGAAGGATAGACACACAGATAAGCTCTGGTCTATCATAACACTGTATACCATTTACTAGAGGTCACTAGTGGTGCTATACATTTTGTTACAGTCCAGTGAAGAGGGACTATGATCATGATGAAGGATAGACACACAGATAAGCTCTGGTCTATCATAACACTGTATACCATTTACTAGAGGTCACTAGTGGTGCTATACATTTTGTTACAGTCCAGTGAAGAGGGACCATGATCATGATGAAGGATAGACACACAGATAAGCTCTGGTCTATCATAACCTGTATACCATTTACTAGAGGTCACTAGTGGTGCTGTTACAGTCCAGTGGAGAGGGACCATGATCATGATGAAGGATAGACACACAGATAAGCTCTGGTCTATCATAACACTGTATACCATTTACTAGAGGACACTAGTGGTGCTATACATTTTGTTACAGTCCAGTGAAGAGGGACCATGATCATGATGACGGATGGACACACAGATAAGCTCTGGTCTATCATAACACTGTATACCATTTACTAGAGGTCACTAGTGGTGCTGTTACACTCCAGTGAAGGGGGACCATGATCATGATGAAGGATAGACACACAGATAAGCTCTGGTCTGTCATAACACTGTATACCATTTACTAGAGGACACTAGTGGTGCTATACATTATGTTACAGTACAGTGAAGAGGGACCATGATCATGATAAAGGATAGACACATAGATAAGCTCTGGTCTATCATAACACTGTATACCATTTACTAGAGGTCACTAGTGGTGCTGTTACAGTCCAATGAAGAGGGACCATGATCATGATGAAGGATAGACACACAGATAAGCTCTGGTCTATCATAACACTGTATACCATTTACTAGAGGACACTAGTGGTGCTATACATTATGTTACAGTACAGTGAAGAGGGACCATGATCATGATGAAGGATAGACACACAGATAAGCTCTGGTCTATCATAACACTGTATACCATTTACTAGAGGTCACTAGTGGTGCTGTTACAGTCCAGTGAAGGGGGACCATGATCATGATGAAGGATAGACACACAGATAAGCTCTGGTCTATCATAACACTGTATACCATTTACTAGAGGACACTAGTGGTGCTGTTACAGTCCAGTGAAGGGGGACCATGATCATGATGCAGGATAGACACACAGATAAGCTCTGGTCTATCATAACACTGTATACCATTTACTAGAGGACACTAGTGGTGCTGTTACAGTCCAGTGAAGAGGGACCATGATCATGATGCAGGATAGACACACAGATAAGCTCTGGTCTATCATAACACTGTATACCATTTACTAGAGGACACTAGTGGTGCTGTTACAGTCCAGTGAAGGGGGACCATGGTCATGATGAAGGATAGACACACAGATAAGCTCTGGTCTATCATAACCTGTATACCATTTACTAGAGGTCACTAGTGGTGCTGTTACAGTCCAGTGAAGAGGGACCATGATCATGATGAAGGATAGACACACAGATAAGCTCTGGTCTATCATAACACTGTATACCATTTACTAGAGGTCACTAGTGGTGCTATACATTTTGTTACAGTCCAGTGAAGAGGGACCATGATCATGATGAAGGATAGACACACAGATAAGCTCTGGTCTATCATAACCTGTATACCATTTACTAGAGGTCACTAGTGGTGCTGTTACAGTCCAGTGAAGAGGGACCATGATCATGATGAAGGATAGACACACAGATAAGCTCTGGTCTATCATAACACTGTATACCATTTACTAGAGGTCACTAGTGGTGCTATACATTTTGTTACAGTCCAGTGAAGGGAGACCATGATCATGATGAAGGATAGACACACAGATAAGCTCTGGTCCATCATAACACTGTATACCATTTACTAGAGGTCACTAGTGGTGCTATACATTTTGTTACAGTCCAGTGAAGAGCAACCATGATCATGATGAAGGATAGACACATAGATAAGCTCTGGTCTATCATAACACTGTATACCATTTACTAGAGGTCACTAGTGGCGCTATACATTTTGTTACAGTACAGTGAAGAGGGACCATGATCATGATGAAGGATAGACACACAGATAAGCTCTGGTCTATCATAACACTGTATACCATTTACTAGAGGTCACTAGTGGTGCTATACATTTTGTTACAGTCCAGTGAAGAGGGACCACGATCATGATGAAGGATAGACTCACAGATAAGCTCTGGTCTATCATAACACTGTATACCATTTACTAGAGGTCACTAGTGGTGCTATACATTTTGTTACAGTCCAGTGAACAGGGACCATGATCATGATGAAGGACAGACCCACAGATAAGCTCTGGTTTATCATAACACTGTATGCATAAGTGCAGTACATTCAGTTTGTAGATTTGAATTATATCATGCAACAGAATTTAACAGTTTGTCATGTCTATGATAAAAATGTGTAACACAATGAATCTGCCCATATGTGCAAGTGCCTTTTTTGTGGCAAAGCCAGAAACACATCTCTGCTCCTGTACATTTTATGGGAGAACCATAATATTTGGCAAGTATGTTTCTATAAATTTGGACTATAAACTCATACTTACTGCTTCCTGTGAAACTTCTTTGTTAGGTGGTTTTGCAACTTTCGGTTTTTCCAGCGGTGGCACTTCATGTTGAACATTCTGCAACAGTAAAATACAGTTTATGGTTTTTAAAGGCTAGATGTCCATTACCTTAAAATATACAGATGGTAAAATAACTAAACTCCTGAAAGATTCTTATTTTATTCTTTCAGCATTTTCTTTGCTTGTTCTCTAATGAAGTGTAGTCCTACAATCACTTAGAGGACACAGAGGTGAAATTCTAAAACAAATACATGGAAAAAATAATTGAGCGTATCGGGAGGGCAGAATACTTAGGCTCCATATTGTGTTGCAGCAAGATTTACACAAGTCAATATTTCCACATACAGTTGAGCGGACATTCAAATGGTGTCTCTTGAGACAGTCTATTTGTTTGTCCAACAGACGATAACACCAGCTGCATGTTGTGTGAACCAGGCTCCAACACAAAGTGAGACTTGCAAATATTCTGCTCTCCTAACGCACACAATCATGACTACACATCCTCTACCACAGGGGCGGTTTCAGCCACTGATGTTCAAAATACTATCATGATTACTTCACAAGTTATTCAAAGAAAATTCAAGAAATACATTTAATTAGCTATGTAAATTATCTTAAACATACTGTGTTTTAACCCAAACTGTTAGTAACTTTTGAGAAAATATAAAGTATGCAAAAGTTCACCTAAGTGGTAGTTTAGTGTGGCAGGGCAGGGGAGGGGGTTTCTTGAAAATCTGCACGTCACATCCTTTCAACTGAACAGAAGTACAGTAAAACCTTGTTTATCTGGATCTCCAAATTATCCAAATCAGATCTGTACATTGCTTTTTCTTTAACATTTAATGTTCACATTAGATAATAAATTTAACTACAATAGCGAGAACATAACTGTAAGTACGCAAAATATTCGTTGTTTTAATTTCTTTTAATGTATGGTGCCTGCATAAATCATACAATAAATTAGGGTAATAAGTACTGTGCTATAAAATGCTACCGGTTGGGTTTAAGAAAGATTTAGTCACATGGTGCTGACACGGTATGTCTCACCAGCTATAAACAGCGCAGGAAGAAACTTTGACCTTGATCACTACACCTGCCTCAATCTCCTCAGTTTTCCTGCTGTTTTCAAATGGCATGTGTCATTAAGTTTATTGTGTTTCAACCAGACAGGTTTTGTGTCTTATCAGTGTTCTGGAGTGTCACTCAGTGTATAGTTTAAAATGACATCAAAGCAAAACAAGGTTATGGTTTCAATGGATAAAAAGTTGGATGCTATTAATTGAAATGATAAAGGAGAAATACTGAAGAAAACATTATGGCATACTTGGAGTGTCAGTCTAACACCACTCCAACTGAGCTATTCATGATAAAGCGTTTGCATGACTGTACTTCATTCAAACGCCACATGTGTTTAAAACAGAAGACTGTGGATCAGTTCTTTGTTAAGAAATGATGGGATTTTAGATGATTAAGATTTTATATTTTTTAAAAGTCTAGTAAACAATACATACTATGTACCGTACATAATTTTGTTATAAGACATACGTTTTTATCGTCAGAAATAGCTAGTGTGCTTATTTAGGGATTTAAGAATTTTGTTTTGCTTATTACCATAATTTAACTCAGACCATAGAATGGTAAGGGCAACAATTAAGCAACACAAAGAAACCTATCGCAGAGAGAATAAACAAGGAAATATTTAAAGAGAAGATCCACAGCAAAATGCATCAGACGCAAGGAGATGCAGAAAAGAAAGTTGTTGTAGTGTTTAACGCCCGCTTTTACTACTACGGCACCGCAGGCGATGACACTGATGATACATGGAATGAAGATGGAGCACCGGTGGAATGAGATGGCGGGGGAAACCGGAATACCCGGAGAAAACCCGCCCTGACGCCGCTTCGTCCACCACGAATACCACATGCGGGTCCCTGAGATCGAACCCGGGCCGCCTAAGTGGTAGGCGAGAGCGCTAACCGCTCGGCCAGAAAAGGAAGTACAAGAACTATATGACATCTACAAAACTAACAGAATCAGTGGAAGTAGCTTCCTTAAAAAAGTCAAGGAATGGATACAAATTATCAGAGAGCACAATCAGCTTATTGGAATAAAGAGAAAGCTGCAAACACAAAGTTTCACAACAGATTACTTGGAGCTAGACAGAAGAGTGAAGAGGGAAATAAGAAAAGACATACAAAACTACAACCTCAATCAAACAAGAAGCATACTCAAAAATTTAAAGTCGACTAAAAGAGCGAACATGATGCTGGGAAGTGACAAGTTCTGGATGATTAGAGCAAAAGACAAAAGTGGAGAGGAAACAACATCAAGATATGGACAAATATATGACAGCAACTCACCAATAATCCACACAATTTTCAGAAGTTGGAGGGGAAAGAAGATACACCACCAATGTTGACTAGGGAGTAGAAAATGTGATAGCACAACTGAAAAGTAACAAAACCCTAGGCGAAGATGGCATGCCTGCCTCACGTTCAAGAGGTCATGAGTTCCAATCTTGCTTAGGGTGAGTTTTCCAAGGTTGTCCCTTATCCTGAGAACATGAATGTCTGGTAACTTAAGGATCTATGGAGCTCAAGCTCATTTGAGAATCATTTAATCCATTTTTCATTCATTCACCGTCTGATATGACATTACGTTGAAGGACGTTAATTAAAAAAAAAAAAAAAATGATGGCATAAATGAATGTTTGAAATGGGGAAAAGAAGAAATAACCAAATATATAACAGACCTGTTTAATAAAATAATAGAAACCAAAGAGATAACTACACAATGGGAGACAAGTACAATAATTCTCATACACAAAAAGGGAAATAGAGATAATTTAAACAACTACAGGCCAATAAGCATAATGTCAAACATCTATAAAATATTCACAAAGATACTGGCAAACGACTTGCCAAGATAACCAACAGATGAAAACAGGGCAGCTTCAGAGCAAGATACAGCACTATAGACCATCTACAACAATAAACCAAATCAATGGGAAGGTACAATATAATCTAAATATATATATCGCATTCAATGATTACATTGCACAACACTGAAATTTGCACCTGACCAAAAACAGACGATTCTAATAGATTTTTAAGCATGAATTTCAGAACTGAAATCTGTTTTGTGATATCACCTAACATTTTTTTTAAATATTGACCTTTTTTGTGATTTGCAAACATCCGCTGCACTATGCCACGCCACTACCACCACTGCAACCTCTATCAGTCGGCTCACCCTCTCAACATCTGTCATTCAAGGCTAGTAAGAGTTTTATTGCAGGTGAGGTAACCAGCATTTTGACAATGTGCTTAAATATGACTTTGATGCCGTTTTTAATGTAACTAACGGAATGGGCTGTGCTATGAGACTCGTTTTCTATCTACAAGGTCGTGGTAACAGATGGAATGCATATATCAATGTTTCTTTATCACAATGTATTTATTTATTAACACTTCGATATTTTACACTCTCAGCACCATATTAAATACTTAAAAACCTTTACACTTTTTTAATTTAGTACAATTTATGCTGGAAGAAAGTTTGGTGAAAGTTCCATGTTCACATGCTACCAAAACACGTCTTATCACCTTGAACATATAGACGCTACTAAACTGTTTCTTGGCGTCGCTTTTTGACACGACACACCGCCATTTTCATCTTCATCCACGGTATTCATCCGCGCAAATAGTTCTTTCTCGTTAGGGAAGTGATCCCAATTGTCGTCTCCTATTTTTATTATGGAACACAAACAATTCTAATATTTATACATTTTTAACAAACATTTACATGAACGACTTTCCATTGGGGTCTTCTAATATTCTGTCTCATATGCCCCTTGTTTTGTTTTTCAAGTTGTCACCTATATTTACAATCTTGAAACACAATACAATCCTCCTCCTTACTCCTCTGATGCAATCACTTTGTACAATATTTTTTTCTTTTCTTTACAGACTTCTTCGCTGTTTGTCTTTGTCTTTTGTTTTGGCATGATACAATTACTACACAATATATGTTCAGTTGTTATACATCACATATTCAGTTATTGTACCACATATGTTCAGTTATTATACAACATATCCAGTTATTATACAATACATATTCAGTTATTATACAATACATATTCAGTTATTGTACAACACATATTCAGTTCTTATACAACACATACTCAGTTATTGTACATTTGACATTGACACAAATATAATTTAAGTGTATCATGGTTTATTATGTGGTTTTTGACTTGTATTCTTTGTTATGAGGAGAGAAAAACAGGATACAAATTTTGAGCTAATGATTATGATCATATTTATGGCAATATTTTATTCATTTCTTTGCCTTCTTTGCCTTGTAAGTTTATTATGTATAGGCAGGTCATTGAGTCGGTTCTTAAACTCTGATGTTACTAATGGTACCATTTTTCTTAATTGGGTTATTATTCATTATCTTCGAGCTTAGCATTGGCTATATCCATCTTAATTCATGGGCATTGCTTTTCTGATTATGGTTTTCCTTACTTCACTAATTGCCACCTCTTTGTCTCTTATTTCTATAAGAGAAAACCTCTATACTTATAATTATTCTGCAATTGTATTATTTTTCTTCTCAATTCACCCTCGACATCTTTGTGTCGAAATATTATATCTTTGTCATCATAATTGATTCCTTTTTATTTTTGTCCCTGACATCCTTATGTCAAAAACATATTATCTTCCGTCGCTATAATTCATTTCTTTAATGACAATTAGTGTCCTCATCTGTCTTTGTTGACAATGCTCTTTGTGGTCGATATAGCCAATGACTATGTTGGTTTTCTTTCTTGTTGTAATTTCTAATCTGAACATGATTTTCTATAAGTAACCCATTAAAAATTGTTATTTTCCATCATCTCTACTATTCCTGCCTTACATATTTGTTGGCAAAGACTATTTGGTCCTTTCTTTGTATGGCTTTAATTTATTTTTATGGTATCTTCCTACCAACTTGCCATTTGTATTGTGTAGCTCATACGTGTGGTCACCCAGCTGTTTTGTTATGACCAGTGGTCCAGTGTACAATAGCTCCATCTTTCTCTTCGTGTAGCCATCACGGTGTCGATGTTAAATGTCAATTGCTTAGTTCTGTGTTTGTTATCAACTTGATGGGGGCGAACTTAGTTGTTGTAATTTCCCCGAGTGTTGGTGGTGGTGGTTGTTTCTGTATTCTGTGCAGCATCTGCCCTATTTGGCACATTTTCATCTACTTCCTGCTGTCTTATGTTGCCAGAGTACCATTGGTCTCTGCCCCTTTGGCATGAACCCCTATTGTATGATGACCTTTGGCTGTTTAAGTATTCCCTACAGAATCGTATGTGATTCACTTGATGGGTACGGTCTCCTGGTCTCCCCCGATCATATCTATGCGTTCTGTATCTCGATTCACCCCTTGGTATTGTGTCGTGGTACCGCTGTCTTGTGTTCTCCATCCTCTCACCATGATTATGTGGTTGTGGGAAATGGTGTGCCCCTCTCCCCCTTTCATGGGTGCTCCTAGTATTTCTATCTTCTCCTTCACTCTGGTTGTTCGTAGCCATGCTCCGGTTTAAGATGGGTGAGTTTGGGTGACCGTTCCTATGTCTATACTCATTAGGCCGACCATTTTGTGTTTCGAAGGCTGTCAGCAATTCTATCATATCTGCAAAATCTACTGGCCTCGCAACAATTAACCCTGTTCTCACTGTGTCTGGGAAATGTCTTGTTATGCTGGTAATTAGTTCTGCTTCCGACAAGTTGGGGTCTAATAGCTTTCCTTTGTTGGCTACTTTCATAAAATAATTGACTAGCGATAACCCTTTGGTTGGATCATATCTACCTGTCGCTAGCTCTACCCTAGTTTGGTTTTGCTTAGCTGGGCCCCAATACCTTGATAGGAATAAATTTCTGAATGAACTATACGACTCATGACCAGCTAGTGTTAACCTAAGCCATTCTAATGCCTTGTTTTTTAAGCTTTTCTTAACTATCATCATCCTAAGCTCATTTGGTATCCTTTTCACTTTAAAATACTCTTCCATCTCTTTAACAAAGAGTTTTGGATCGTCTCCCTTCTCCTCGTCAAATGTAGGTGGTGTGATTTCATGTAATATGCTGTTGGTGTAACATGTGTTGTGTGTCGTGTCATTGTTTGGTTGTGAACCTCTTTCTCTGTATGGTGAGTCAACATTTTGTACATTATTCAAATAACTCTCATCTTGTACATTACTTACATCTAAAACATCTTGCCTTTGTAGTGCATTCACAACATCATTTACATTAGCCAAACTTTCTTTCCCTTTTTTCATTTCTTCACAAATTGATTTTAAATCATTCTTTATTTCTAAGTGACTTTGTTTCATATCATTTATAGCATCCTGTTGCGAATGCACCACATCAGTCGTCTTAATTTTAGGAATTACAATTTGTTCAACAGTTTCATTAATAATGTCTTTCTTTACTACCTCAATCTCTTTCCTTAATTCCTCAGTTATTTCTGCTTTTACATTTGTAATCTTACAGTCTACACTTGTATTGCATTCTGTTATTTCATCTCTACATCTACCAATTTCTCCTTCTAACACAATCTTATTCTCTCTCATTTCTGATTCTATTTTTCCCCATCCTATCTCCTACGATTTCTATCCTAGCTTCTAAGGCTTCCTTTGTTTCATTTAAGTTTTTATGTACTAATTTTAAATTAGTTTCCATTACTTTCATATTTTCTTTCACTCCTGTCTTCCTAATTCTATTTTCTGTTCTAAGTTTTGTCTTCCTAATTCCATTTTCTGTTCTAAGTTCTGTCTTCCTAATTCCATTTTCTGTTCTAAGTCCTTTCTCACTTCCTCCATTTTCTGACCTATCTCTTCCTTATTCTGTTCCAGTTTCTGACCTATACTCTGACCTAAACTTTGTTCTATGTAATGCTAATGGCTTCATTGCCAGATGCAAGGCACTAGAAAACAACAACTTTGCTCTATGTCCTGTTTTAATTCTGCGTTATTTTGTTCCATTTTCTGACCTAATTCTACCTTGTTTTGTTCCATTTTCTGACCTATTTCTTTTTTATTATTTTCCAAGTCCTCTCTCACTCCCTCTATTTTCTGACCTAAACTTTGTTCTAGTCTTTCAAACATGATCATTAATAACCTTTGGTCTTTCCCTATTTCAACCTGTTCCTCACTTTCTAATTCTACCTGATAACTAGGCCTATCTACCCCTTACCCCACTCCTGTTTCTATCTCTTTTCGCGACATTTTAATTTCTTTATTCAATTCACTTAGGGTTAAAAGTCCCACTACTTTGCTGCTTCTCAGTAACATAAAAATGAAAATAAACTGTATGTGAAAACAAAAATTTTTGATCCTACTTTTTTTTTTTCGTTGCTTCGTCCAGTTATGTACGTTTCCTGGGCAGTTGGCTTCGCTAGATGATCTCCGGTGTTTTCCCGCGTTGATTATCCGTGCATCGGTGTTCTTGTGTATCGTTGATTATCCGTTCATCAGTGTTCTGTTGGCGATATCAAACGATGGTCTAATGGCGTCTTCTTTCCTGCGCGATGAGATGGCGTCACTTGATGTTTATCGTGATTTCAATTCCCGTAATTTGCATTCCATCCTAAATTCGAGCTCCACGTTGGGTAAGCCATTTTGATGCCGTATTCAATGTAACTTACAGAATGGGCTGTGCTATGAGACTCGTTTTCTATCTACAAGGTCGTGGTAACAGATGGAATGCATATGTCAATGTTTCTTTATCACAATGTATTTATTTATTAACACTTCGATATTTTACACTCTCAGCACCATATTAAATACTTAAAAACCTTTACATTTTTTTTTTAATTTAGTACAATTTATGCTGGATAAAAGTTTGGTGAAAGTTCCATGTTCGCATGCTACCAAAACACGTCTTATCACCTTGAACACATAGACGCTAATGAACTATTTCTTGGCGTCCTTTTGACGCAACACACCGCCTTTTCCATCTTCATCCGCGGTATTCATCCGCGCAAATAGTTCTTTCTCGTTAGGGAAGTGATCCCAATTATCGTCTCCTATTTTTATTATGGGACACAAACAATTCTAATATTTATACACTTTTAACAAGCACCCACACGAACGACTTACTATTGGGGTCTTCTAATATTCTGTCTCAACTTCTTTGAACGGTCTTCTTTGTTAATGGGCTCATGGAACATCTGAGTGACAATTACAAGTCATCTGAATGGCATCTTTTTATTGTTAAGTTTAAAGGCAGTTTTATTACATAATGGTAACTCTTATCCTTCCATCCTTATAGCTCATGCTGTCCAGATGAAACAAAAATATGAGAGTTTGAAGATAGTTTTGAAAGCTATAACCTATGCAAAGTATGAATGGCAAATCTGTAAAGATTTAAAGGTCATAGGGTTACTCCTGAGAATGCAAAGTGGTTTCACCATGTTTTGTTGTTTTATATGTGAGTGGGACAGTAGGGCTAAAGAAAAACATTATGAAGTAACGGAGTGACCTGCAAGGAGTGCTTTAATACTGGGTGAAAAGAGTGTTAAGTATGAAGCATTAGTTAACAAAGACAAAATTTTGTTGCTGCCATTTCACATTAAGTTAGGCTTAATGAAAAATTTTGTAAAGGCTTTGAACAGAGAGAGTATGGGTTTTTGGTATTTGAAAGGAAAGTTTTCAAGTATAAGCAAAGCAAAATTAAAAGAAGGTATTTTTATTGGCCTACAAATACGCAAATTGATGGAAGACAGGCATTTTGAAGAACTATTTTCCGAAAACGAGAAAGCAACATGGGTGGGATTCAAGAGTTTGTACAAAAATTTCTTGGGAAATACAAAAGTTGACAACTACAAGGAAATTATTGAGGACATGCGAAAGGCATAAAAAATTTAGGGTGCAACATGTCCTTAAAAATACATTTTCTGCACTCGCACTTGGACTTCTTCCCTCCCAACCTGGGGGCTAAGAGTGATGGACACGGAGAACGGTTTCATCAGGACATAAGTGCCATGGAGAAGCGACACAGCGGAACGTGGTCACCTTATATGTTAGTGACTATTGTTGGCAGCTCATAAGGGAGGGTCTGTGAGTGATGGACACAGAAAACTGTTTCATCAGGACATAAGTGCCATGGAGAAGCGACACAGCGGAACGTGGTCACCTAGTATGTTAGCTGGCTATTGTTGGCAGCTCATAAGGGAGGTTCCTGTTGTTAGCTACAAGCAAAAGTCTTCTCAAAAGCTTTTTTTAAAAAAGTGAGTAAAATTAATAATATTTTTAAGTTTTTGCATGACAGTTACCTAAATATGGATTGTTAGTTAACTTTAACCGTAATTTATGGATTCTGCATAACTTTTTCATTATAATGTTGAGCTATATGAAATTATTTCACCTCAGGATTGTTTACAACATTTTAATTCCATCTATTGTACGAGTTATTTTTTAAAAACATTGAAACTGATTTCTCCAAAAAAAGGCATGCGATAGAGAATTTTGGATTTCAGATTTGAGTTCAGCGTAGCTAATAGGTACAGAGCCACCTATTTTCATTTGAGTGCAAAAACAAAAGTTGAAATTTGTTGTTCAGTGTTATAGAAAAGCATTCGAATTGGAACAAATCAGTGTTATAAAGGCAATAGCCATACACCCAAAATACATAAGGTGCTGCACAAAAGTGAAGAGCAAACATGACGGCGACCTTTTCAGAATGAAAATTTTTCACATGCACCCTCAAGCTAGTGTTCAGGAAACCAGACTGGGATGGGGAAATGACCAACTTGAAATTCACAGATGACACAGATCAAGCTAATGACCAAATCTATGGAGGCAATTAGATGGGGAGCTGATAGAATACTGTAGGGAATACATTTATCTAGATCAATCAATCAAACTGAAAACAAGAACATACAAATAAAAAGGATAGTTAGACTAGCCTGGAGAAAGTTTTGGAGTATGAAGTTTGCTGTACTAGATAAACATATCAATGTCAACTCATCCTGCAAGTCCGGTTCTCTTGCACAGATCCAGACGATACAAGTGAGCCACAGGAAAATGGAAAGAAGACCACTGGGACAGAGAATGCGACCACCAAGGAACAAATGGAGTTGGGGAGACCATGTGACCAGAATGCACCAGGATAGGTGGGCCTACGTAACAACGGTATGGGAAAAGGACAGAGGATGTCCATGACAGAGATGGTTGCAATGCAGTGATGGGTGTGCAGCGGATGAGGGTGGTGAGAGAGAAAGAGTATAGTGGAAGGAAATGTGGGAAAGGATAAAAGGATAGTGATCGGTAGTTCAGTGGAAAAGTGTGGGGGGGTCATAATATCAGTATAAAGGGAAGATAGACACAATCACAATCATGTAACTAGCAAGTAGGAGCAAAAACAAGGCTGTCCAAGGGAAATTTCATTTAGGGCTTAGCTCACTCTGAGAGTACTACTGAGCTAACCCTACCATAGGTGGCAGGAGGCCCTTGCCTGACAGGGATCTAACAGGCTTCTTTATTTATTTATTACCTACCATATAACCCAGATTATCTGGATTTTAGATTTTCCAGATTGCCTTTGGCCCCGGTTAGTTCGGATAAAAACGGTTTCACTGCACTACGTTTGGCATTTGTGCAACAGTCTCTCTCTCATTTATGTACTTGATGGTTCTGAGTTGATGAGCAATTAATTTATTGTGTAATTACTGCAAGTTTTAGCATTGGCTTTAACACAATGAATCATTAACACACTCACAAACTTAATAGTTCCAATTTAAAACTGCCCTGCCCTGTCCTGCCTGCCTGCCTCAGCTGGCAATTCAACCATAACCTCTAGCTTAAACACTAGCTCAAACATTCACACACCAAAAATATTTACCTACTACAGGGCTTTCGAATTGGTTCTTCACCGCCACACAGCCTTTTGCCTGTGCGAGTTTGAAGCTGCCGAGGCCGGGTTTGCCGCTACTAACAAGTCGCACGTAAAACATGTATAAAAATCTTACCTTATAGAAAATGCTGGAAATGTCGTGAACGATGGTTTAATCGATCCACAGCTTCTGTTGAGGAGTGGTTTCATCTAAATGGTCACGTGAACACTCATAACAGTCGGTATTGGGCATCTCAAAATCCACATCGCGTTCAAGAAATCCTTCATTATGATCGGAGATTTGGAGTTTGGTGTGCTGTTTGCGCGACGAATAATTGGTCCAATATTTTACGATCAGACTGTAAATAAAGAGAGGTACTGAAATGACATTTTGACCCCATGTTTTCGTGAACTGACAGAAAAAGGGAAATCATATGGGTGGTTTCAACAGGATTCTGCTACTGGAAGTACAGATCGGGACTGAAAAAATGCGGTCAAAATGTCATTTCAGTACCTCTCTTTATTTATAGTCTGGTCGTAAAATATTGGACCAATTATGCGTCGTGCTAACAGCACACCTAACTCCAAATCTCCGATCATAATGAGGGATTTCTTGAACGTGATGTGAATTTTGAGATGCCCAATACCGACTGTTATGAGTGTTCACGCGACCATTTAGATGAAACCACGCCTCATCTGAAAAGAACAGAAGCTGTGGATAGATTAAACCATCGTTCACGACATTTCCAGCATTTTCTATAAGGTATGATTTTTATACATGTTTTACGTGCGGCAAACCCAGCCGCAGCAGCTTCAAACTCGCACAGGCAAAAGGCTGTGCGGCAGTGAAGAATCAATTCAAAAGCCCTGTATTAACCATCTTAACAAAACTGTGCTGCCTGCCACAGCTGGCAATTCAACCATAACCTCTAGCTCAAACATGCACACACCAAAAATATATACCTACTATTAACCATCTTAATAAAACTGCGCTGCCTGCCTCAGCTGGCAATTCAACCATAACCTATAGCTCAAACATGCACACACCAAAAATATATACCTACTATTAACCATCTTAATAAAATGTCATCAAATATTTACCTTGGGAGCTTTCACCACTTCATTTTGGGCATATGGTGCACTTGCATTTTTAATTTGGCTACGCTGAAAAAGGAAAAAATGAAAATAAAAATTTAAAAAAAGCTTATACTACATAATAACACTTCTCTTCATTTTTTATTTTATTTATACATGCTAGGCTATTTACAGCTAAATATGACCACATTCAGCCCTAACTCTTTGCTGGTCATACTCATCATTAACAGTATAATGAATTCCTTAATTGAATCAGTCATTTGAAAAGGGAAACAAGTCCACTTTTTACAAAATTAAGCTAAAATATACATTTTGTTTCTCACTCTTCAAGCTATCAATTAGTGTAATACAGAAACTTGTCCTGCTTAAAGCATGACTCCTACAGCCCATTAACAATTCAATTGATTTCAAAAGAGAAATAAGTCCACGACTAGTTTCCTTTGTATACACAGTTGATGCTAGTAATTGCTAACAGTTGCTGCAGTTAATAGTGGTACAACAAGTACATCTAATAGTGTGTGTTGGTAACACTGTCATCAATGATTAGGTCTAATAGTGTGTGTTGGTAACACTGTCATCAATGATTAGGTCTAATAGTGTGTGTGTTGGTAACACTGTCATCAATGATTAGGTCTAATAGTGTGTGTTGGTAACACTGTCATCAATGATTAGGTCTAATAGTGTGTGTTGGTAACACTGTCATCAATGATTAGGTCTAATAGTGTGTGTTGGTAACACTGTCATCAATGATTAGGTCTAATAGTGTGTGTTGGTAACACTGTCATCAATGATTAGGTCTAATAGTGTGTGTTGGTAACACTGTCATCAATGATTAGATCTAATAGTGTGTGTTGGTAACACTGTCATCAATGATTAGGTCTAATAGTGTGTGTTGGCAATACTGTCATTTAGGACTGATTCCTGTTTTCAACTGATAGTGCAGTGAATATTGCAACAGTATTAGCTACTGTTGTGCTACTTATGAATAGTTCTGAAGGTGAATCTCCAAGAAAGAATAACAGGTGTTTGAACTAGTAGGAAATATTCATATGCTTTCATGATAACAGTAAGAGACACTGAAGATATGGACTGGTGGCAAAAGTATTTCAAGAAGACAACCAAAGATATTGCTCATTCCAGCACTTCTCATTATGAGCCTGGGCTCACTCTTTCAAAATATAAGAAAGTATCCACAATAGAAAACACTTCGGTTACCTCGGGGTATGTGAATATATTGATGCCATTATCCAGTACTCTGGAACACTAGTCCAGATCTACCACCCTGGAAAGTATATGGGGCAGTTGTTACCCCAATCAACAATAAGAAAACAACAGATATTGGAAAAATATTACAATACATTCCAAATGAACATCTGCACTTCTATCAGAAAATTATGACATGGCCAAAAACTGATGTTCAACTTGATAATGTCTGGAAATTATTGGTGTGTTTTGTGGTCATTATTTTAGAATATGTTAATTAACCTCTGAGAGATTATTATATGGCATACGGTTTTTGAAGGCACATGAGCTGAACCAATGCCTATACACGAAGGCTGCACTGCTGCCAAGTGATGCACTCAATTTGCGTTACGGATTGGTCTTGAACCAAACTAAAGAATTTGCACGCGACTGCAGTGATCTGTGGTCAGTTAATTCTAAATATATGCAGTTCCTAATGACACTTTGTAAGGTCTCACTCTGTAACTGTGTAATGAAAAGGAATAAAACACACAGGCAAGATTGGAAGTTGCATACATGAGCACAAACATGGGAGTCAGTTGTTTATTCTCAAAGCAATAACTCGAGAACCATACATTGTAGAAAAATGGTCTTTGTACAGGCTGCCTCAAAACTTCTTGCCGCATACACAACGGCATATTAGAATGTCGAATTTGTAGTAATAATTTTGGCCACATGAAAAAGAGAAATCTCTGTTGCTCACGCTTGTGCTGTGCGTTCCGAACTAGGCAATGCTGCACGACTATGATAGGACAGTTGCTCTGGTGAGCCCTCTCTAACTCTGCCTCATGTGCCTTCTAATACTGTATGCCTTATACCACAATATTTTATTTCACAGGTCTTCAAGTACATAAATAAAGTCCAAAAATGTCTTACACCGTACATAACATTGTCTAATTATTTTAAAAAGGAAACCAGCCCTGAATATAAAAAGTGCTGTGTAAATCAATGAAATGCAAAACTGAGGTCACTGAATAGCCCAAACAATCAATAATGTATAGATTTGCAAGTCATCCACGGAATGTAAATTCCCAAGATGCCAACTTTGGATGCTATTAAGCTTTTCTTGGTTTTCCAAACACTATGGCTGTAGGGTATGTTTCTCTCTTCAATTCAAGTCTGTGCACTTCTAACAGTGAAGAATTCCTCATGTTTGAATCCTGTTTCTGAGTCACTGTTGTCAAGATGATTGGATCTCATCCTCAGGTCCTTCCTCCACTGCATCTCTGGAGCTTCAATTGATGCTAGACGTTCCAGTTTTTCCAACATTTTATAACTGAAGGTGGATGTAAATGAAGTGACTCAAAGTGACTCCTGTATAGATATCAGTCCACAATAATGGTCATCAAGACATGGGTGATGAAGTCATTGTCTCTATGATCCAGAATCATTATAGAATGAGCGCCAACAAGAGCGAAACAATTCCCTATGTACTGCCACTATCGCACATGATTGGCCATGTCCACAGGTCACAATCACATAGTTACACTACGTTACCTTGTACTTGCTAATCCTATAGCTCAATTTATACATTTTGTTTGTTTTTCGGATAATCTGAACATTTCCAAATCCGAAGACACCACACCCCCCCAATTCGGATTAGTCGGGTTCTACTGTAAATTAATTTAATCATATTCAAGTTTAAAAAGCTACCTTAGGTAATGCCAGATAAACCAGTTCAAATATTTACCTTGGGAGCTCTTGCCACCACTTTTTGCGCAGATGGGGTACCTTCACTTTCAATTTGGCTCCGCTGCAAAGAAAAAAGATAAATGTAAAAATGAAAATAAACTCAGTACATGATTAACAATCATCATACGAAAAACTGAAGGTATTCATAGTGAAGCAATACAAATCCAAAGTTTTAACAAATCTTACAGACTATAAGCTTCACTTATCTTAATCTCTGCTGAAAGTTCTTGAATTCCAACACAGATGCAGTTTCACATTAAAATCTATCTTCAGTGCAAATCTTGTTTACACTGGTCATCATCATAACAACCTAAATTGCTTAAATTGCTGTGTGTTACCAACCTATGAAAACAATACAAACTTATATATGGAATTAGACAGCAGTGTTTCAAAATTCATTACTGCGATTCCTATTTTTCAAAATGAGTATCTTTTCCCAAACCATTAAATCTATGGGCCCATTTAATTGTTTAAATAATTTAACCTCTGGATTTATTTCACGAGTAAATGACCAAAAATGATCTCCCACAGCTGATTTATCAACTTGTTTATATTTAATTATGGGAACTTCCAAACAGTAATTACTGAGTATCCTCGAAAAACGGCAGTTGCAACCTGCAGGTTGATTACAGGACATGATTGTCTGACAAAACATTTGAACAGAATTGGGA
The DNA here is from genome assembly GCA_030765045.1 of Tenodera sinensis. Lineage (NCBI taxonomy): Eukaryota > Metazoa > Arthropoda > Insecta > Mantodea > Mantidae > Tenodera > Tenodera sinensis. The sequence continues at coordinate 119,712,090 of CM060971.1, read as the reverse complement.
TATATTCTTCACCACTCTGTCCTCTATGTGATCTGCAAGAGGAAATGGACCAAGACCACCTTCAAATATGCCCGGCCACTTCTAGTGCCCCATCCATCAGTGAAAAAGATTGGAGAGCAAAAGGATTAATGACTTCCTTGTCAGAAATCCACAATTAGCTAACAACATATTTAATATTTCTAAAATGTTCCTGCATTCTGGTTTCCAAAAGACATTTGGTTTTACCAATATAAAACCTGTCATAATCCAAGCAGCCAAATTGATAAATGCCAGATAATTTATAATTTGGAATTATACGCCTTTCAGAAATATTCAACAAATTTTTTTGTACTGTATTTATGTTGTGGAACCAAAGTTATAAAATGTTCTTTAAACATTTTTGTTAATTTTTATTAGCCCAAGGAAAATAAATGATTGTATTTTTAAAAAGTTCACCTATCATTTTATATTGGTAAAATCATTCAGCAGATATTAAGATAAGTGAAGCTTATAGTCTCCTAAGATTTGTTAAAACCTTCACACAGCAATCATCTACCCAAATACTTACCTTGGTAACTCTTGCCACTTCACTGTGAACAGATGGTCTATCATTTTCAGTTTGGCTACCCTGAAAACGTATAACAAAATAATGTAAAACTGAAAATACACTTATTACATAATTGACTATCATCTTCAGAACATATTTACCTTGCGAGCTTTTGCCACTTCTTTTTGAGCAGGTGGTGTACCTTCGCTTTCAACTTGGCTATGCTGTAAACACAAAATATTAATGTAAAATTGAGAATAAAATTATTACATTATCAATTATTTTAATACCATATTTACCTTGGGAACTTTTGAGCCCTGTTTATGGGCAGGAGATGGATTTTGACTTTCAACTTGGTTACGCTGGAAACAGAAAAAAGTTAATGTAAAGATGGAAATGAAATTATTACAATTATTAACAATGATCTCCATAAATTCTTTACCTTAGGAAGCCTTACCACTTGTTTAGGAGCAGTTGTTCCTTCACTCTCAACCTGGCTGCGCTGCAAACAGAAATAAACTTATAAGATGGGTCCTTCATGATACACTCCAAACATTTAGGCTAATACTTTGCAGAGAGGAGGTCTCCACAATGAATATGACTCATGTGCACAAGTGCCAAAATGTGACTACACATCTCTCATTACGCTACTGGAAAACAAGAAGGCAAATAGAAAAACTCCAATATGCTCAGTATTAGCAACCAAACAATCGAGGCTAGTCTGGTACACCAAAAACTAGTTATAATATTGCAATAATAATACAATAAATAAAGAGAAAGCGAAAATAAAGTACCGTATTTTATCGCATAAGGCCCCCCCCCCCCTCGCATATTTCCCTCCCCTATGATTTTTCATCACTAAAAATTATTTACCTACGAGTATTAAACATCGCATAATTCCCTCTCCTGGTTCGTTCTTATTGGAGCGGCCTTCAAATGACTTGATAATGGACAACAATTGATGCAGCGATGCCTGTCATGGACAACAATGGATGCAGTGTTTAACACAAAAATACTCGTATTGCCATTGTCACAACGTATCGTAAAATTGAAATGTGATGTTCCAAACGTTTTTCTACGTCAGTTTGTTACAAGTCGTCATATTGTTAAAAAGAGTTTTAAACAAACTGTTATTCTTATGCCATTAATGGTTCTGATGACATGTCGTGGAATAGTGAACATGAAGATGTGTTATCTGAACCTGATATGTATAAATGAAAATAGTGATGATAGTGACAAAAGAGAGACCACAGAAAAGTCAGAGAAAAGAAACAATACATTGTAGGCCCAATGAAAGCGTGGTAGTATCCAGTTCATTCACAAATTACTGTATACCTATATAAACTTTACATAATACTACATTCCTTTCTGAATTCCTAGAAGCACCACTCACATAATTCCCTCCCCAGTGTTTTCAAGCAAATTTTTCGAGAAAAAAGGGGGGAATTACGCGATAAAATACGGTGTCTAGAGTCAGACGTCTGTCAGGGAACACAGGAACCTATGTACCAGACAGAGTGAACACCTGCATGTATGAGAGTGAGGAAGTGATTACCCTCCCCTTATGTAGGACTTACAAGATAGTGTCTAGAGTCAGACGTCTGTCGGGGAACACAGGAACCTATGTACCAGACAGAGTGAACACCTGCAAGTATGAGAGTGAGGAAGTGATTACCCTCCCCTTATGTAGGACTTACAAGACAGTGTCTAGAGTCAGACATCTGTCAGGGAACACAGGAACCTATGTACCAGACAGAGTGAACACCTGCAAGTATGAGAGTGAGGAAGTGATTACCCTCCCCTTATGTAGGACTTACAAGACAGTGTCTAGAGTCAGACATCTGTCAGGGAACACAGGAACCTATGTACCAGACAGAGTGAACACCTGCAAGTATGAGAGTGAGGAAGTGATTACCCTCCCCTTATGTAGGACTTACAAGTCAGTGTCTAGAGTCAGACGTCTGTCAGGGAACACAGGAACCTATGTACCAGACAGAGTGAACACCTGCAAGTATGAGAGTGAGGAACAGGATGACATGAATGCAGCCGAAATCAATGATTGAAAAGGTGATAATTGAGCAATTGGTGGAATGAGTGGTGGGGGGAAACTGGAGAAAACCTGCCCTGATGCCGCTTTGTCCATCACAAATACCACATGCGGGTCTCTGGGATCGAACCCGAGCCACCTAGGTGGCAGGTGAATGGTTTCTTTCGCCAATAAAATAACATTTCAAAAAAAATAAGATCAGAATTAATTCTCTTCAGTTAAAAATAGAAAAAAAATCCATTTGAGTTGTACTTATGCAAGAATATATCCAAACAGTAGGTTCACATTTTATTCCAAACAAAGTGCGTTTTTACAAGTTTAATTAGATTCATTGATAATAAATGGTTTTTAAACTTAAGGGGATGTAGTAAGTAATATACAGTTAAATCTGCTTTATATGTAATTCCTATTTATACATACAATTCTGTAGGTCCCAGCAAAATGGAATTTGTACATAACACATTTATGTGTCATTTGCTGTTATATGTATTACACTGCAATGAAATAAACTGAGTTTTAAATTAAAAACAAATTAGAATAAAAAGCTCCACTTATCTTATCAATATTGCAAGGTAGTATAATGCTAACATATAATATAATGGTATAGGTATGTGGATGATATTTTTGCTGTTGTCCCTAAGAAACAGATAAAGGATGCTTTGAAACGTTAAATTTACAGGATAAAGCCATACAACTCACTTTGGAAACCGGAAATACTGGATGTCTTCCATTCCTAGATTTAAAAAATAACTGAATTAACAATAAATTGAATTTTGGTATTTATAGAAAATTTACTCATACTGATTATATAAAAAATAAAACTTTTAATTCCTTTTCATAGAAATTTGCTGTTTTCAATAGTTTAATTTGTAGGTTAATAAATATACCCCTTAATAAGGAAGAATTTAACACAGAATATAAACACATTAACACTCCAGTAATTAATGGTTTTTGCAAGTTTCTTGGCATAAATAAATAATACGAGGGTGGGTCAATAAGTAATGCCTCCTATTTGTTTTCTCTTTTAATTGCCAAGAAAATTGAATCCAATCTACATAGCTTGACAACTACAACATTGACGATTAATTTGTCACTTTTCAATATAATCTCCGTCCTTTTCCACAGTTTTGGTCCACCTTTTAACTAGGGCTGTATTCCAGTGTGGTAAAACACAGGGTCTTGCTTCCTATGCCATTGACGCACGGACGTTTTCACAGCCTCCTCATCTTCAAAATGAATCCCACAATGAGCTTCCTTTAGTGGCCCGAACAGATGGAAGTCTGATGGTGCCAGGTCAGGGCTGTATGAAGGGTGAGGTAAGACTTGCCATCCCAATTTCTCAATTTATGCAGTGGTGTAACGACAGGTGTGTGGTTTTGCATTGTCATGCAAAAGAACATCTGCCATAGTTTTTGTTGGGCGAACTCGGCGAAGACGTGCTTTCAGCTTTTTGAGAGTTCTGACGTATTGGACAGAATTTATTGTGCATCCCTGCTCCAAAAATCAATCATAAGCACACCCTCTGCATCCCAAAACACTGTCGCCATAACTTTCCCTGCCGACCGCTGAGTTTTGAATTTTTTTTTTCTTCGGTGACGTTGTGTGATGCCATTCCATTGACCACCGCTTTGATTCAGGTTCACAAAAATGAACCCACGTTTTGTCTCCAGTAAAAATTTTTTCCAGAAACTCCTCTCCCTCCAAATTGAAGCGCTGCAAGTGTTCGGAGGCTATTGTTTTCCTTGTTTCTTTGTTTTGGGCGGTTAACATTCTTGGTACCCAACGTGAACAAACTTTTGAGTAACCCAGTTGTTGAATAATCATCATTACACTGCCTTTACTGAGGGAGGTAATGCGACACAATTCACCTGTTGTTATCTGGCGATCACCACGAATGATCTCATCGACTCGCTGAATGTTGCATGGAGTCACTGCAGTCACCGGCCTGCCGCTTCGTGTTTCATCTGCCAATGGTGTTCGCCCTTCAGCTTCGTTACAGCGACGAACCCATATTATTCTGGCCGAAGCAGTACCTTCCACCCTGTATAATGTGCACTATTCACTTTTACCCCTCATTACCCTTTTCCATTTTCTCTATTTACTCAGGCTTCTTTTAACCATTTAAACCTCATTTTTCCTAAACATTTTCCTGCTTTTTGTATGTATTAGTCTGATTTTAAAATAAAGATTCTTTAATGAAAAATCTTTCCATTTTTTTGGGCACTAGATTCTCTCTTCCTGTTTCCATACCCTTACTTCCAAAATATAGTGCCAAAATACAGTAGACAGTGCCAATCTACCACATTTTGTGCATTGTTCCCCTATTTTCATTCCTATCATGCCACTTAGGGGCTATTATGCATGCTGTTTTGCTTCTGATTCTCATTTCTGTTCTCAGATTGTGAACCTGATCAATTATCTTAAAATATTTACCTTGGGAACTCTTGCTGCTTCTTTCTGTGCAGATGGTACAACTTCAGTCTCAAACTGATTACCCTGAAAAAGGAGACAATGAATAAAATGTAAAACTGAATAACTTCTGATTTCCTGATGATGTACTTTAATGGATTTTATGCTTGAGCATGCCCAAATGTAGTAATTACATGTGTGGTAGCTGCACTTTAATAGACCTTATTAAAGCACAGGTTTCTTACCAATCAAAAGAAACCACAACTATTACTTATTCTCACACATTCAATTGAAGAACAACTAGTACAAGTTTAGAAAATATAAATTCAGACACGAGTGACAGATACAACTTACACTGCCACACACATGTGACTTAACAACTTACTGCCACAAAATGTTTTACTGTTGTACTTTGAAGAATGGTTGCAAAGCATGAAACCATTGACTTTGTGGACTCACTGCTAAATTTTAAAAACACATGTTCAAGCTCGAGATCAGAATACAGTTCATTCTTTCACATGTGCACACATGCCAGCTGTTTCACTGTGAAGGTAAGGTCAATGTACTTACTGACGCAGGTAAGTACACAATGTTAAAAATAGTTTATAAATATTTAAAACTATGGCATAGGGATATGGCGACCTTTGGGTCACACTCAGCCAACCCAATGTCTGAGAGTATAGCCAGACCACCCTGTCCCAGGCAACATAAATATGGGAAATACCAAACTTGGTATTGTCAGATTACCTCTTTTACTGTCCTATCCAGTCTTCCTTGACTGAGCTCTTGTTCACTTCGACCCCTATTGTATCAGGAGTATTCAAAGCTTTCTATATTTACTCTTGGGTGGGGTTAATGTCAGAATCCTTAACATACTACGAGACTTAGTTACATGTGCCCCATGGACAACTGATGGGTATTCCTTGTGTGGAGAAATTGTTCTGAGCAAGGAGCACATGCACTGCAGGCGACCAGACCCCGAGAAAAGGGAAGGGAAGGACATACCGGGAAGCTACAGGACTAATGGTGTAAACCAAGCTTCCGCCATTTTAAAACAACAAATGCTCAAGCATAAATAGTTGTATGAAGTTTCACTATAATGGCAATTAAGATACTCGTATGAAAATTGTGAAACTCGCGGTTCATTTTATAAATGTGTGTGTGTGTGTGTGTGTGTGTGTGTGTGTGTGTGTGTGTGCATTACACAGTCATGATATTGTGTTGTATCAGCCCTGGACATGTGTGCAAATTCTCAAGTCAGACAGATCAAGTTGGTGAAAATTACGTTACATTGATAAATTTAGCCAAGGCACTTTTTATTCTGATGAACATGGTCGGGATATTAGGACATGATATTACTGTATTGTCATCACTTCTTGACATGTGTGGAAATTTTCAAGTCAATCAGACGAGCCTAAGTTGGTGAAAATTATGTCACAACATTTTGTTACATTGATAAATTTAGCTAAGTAATTATTTTATCCTGATGTTCCTGGTGAGGACATTAGGACAAAGTCATGATATTATTGAATTGTAATGGTCCTTGACACGTGTGCAAATTTTCAAGTCATTCAGACAGCTTCAAATGGCGCCCAACGTGGGGCGACCAACATCATCCCACATCAAATGGCGACCCAACGTGTGGCGTCGAGAGAAAAATAAAATATAGACCAACCCCAAGAATGAACTAGACCAGCATTGAACCAGTGATTAATAAGGACGACCAAGCCAGCATTGAACCAGCAAACAAGAAAGAAGGTGCCCAGCGTGTCAACATCGTCAGAGAACATCGTGTGAAATGTGTGGTGAATAAGTTTAAGTGCAGTTAAAAAAAAAAAAAATCATAATAGTGAAAATTATAAAATATTGGTGAGTTAGATGCATGTAAATAGTAAAAAAAGAAAAAAAAAAAAGAAAAAAAAAAATGGAAGGAGAATTAGAAATGCAAGCTAGTAGAAAAACATGCAAATAGCTTAGAAATGGAAGACAGTGATAGCGATTTTCTAGGTTTTGAGAGTCCGGAAATTGAGAAAAGTGTAGTTAGGATGGAAGAATATAGTCAAAATGTAATCGGTAGCAGAATATGCCAAGAAGTAGAAGTTCAGAACATTAGAGAAACACCTAGAGGTAGCTCAGAAATGTTTGGTAGTAATTCAGAAAGGCCAGCGATTATGTCAGGAATAGAGAATATGTTTCAAAAGATAATGGAAAAGATAGATGAAACTAGTAAAGAATTAAGAACAGAGTTAGGACAGAAATTAGAGAAGGGACAACAGGAATTGGGAGTGCAATCAATTGGAAAATCAGAAGAGAGCTTTAGAAACCTTTAGGGAAGAAGTTAGGGAGGAAATTAATAAAGTTAGTAGTGAAGTAAAAGAAAATAGAGAACAGGTTAAGGGAGAATTAGAGGCAATAAGGCAAGAAGTAAAGAATTCTGAAAAGAAATTAGGTCAACAAGTGAATGAAAAATTAGATAAAGAAAGGGAAAGAGTAACATATAGATTAGACAAAGGGAAGAGGTAGTACAACGGTTAGATAAAGACAGGGAAGAAATTAGAGAAGAGCTACAGGGGTGTAAAGTTAGAATGGAAAGATCTGATGTAGAAAGTGAAAGGCAGGCTAGAAATTTGGAGGATGTTACAGACCAAATAAAAGGGGTAGTAACAGAAATTACTCAGGTAAAAGAGGCCTTAGAAAATTTGAAATTAAATGAAAATGCATGTAATCACAACACTCTTAATAATGAAGCTGCAAGAAACGAGGTAATACCAGGTGTATCAGCTGACATTTCGATGCAAAATAGAGGTAACAGTAATTCCCATTCTGATCTCAGAAATAGCTCAGGGACAGGTGACAATTCAAATTTACATTGGCCTAGCCATGTCTTAAATGAAATGACACCTCCAGTTTTTGAAAATGAAGATTCAGATGATCCTAAAGCCTTTTTAGAAGGGTTACAAGAGTACTTCACGGTGAAACATATACCAGAGGAGTACAAGATGGTTATAGTAAGAAAATGTCTAAAGGGTAATGCTGCTAATTGGCTAGGCCTTTCTATCGGTAACAATAATGATTACAGGACCTTTAGGAACATCTTTTTAACCAGATATTGGGGAGCTAGTAGGCAGGCTAATATTAGAGTCGAATTAAGCAATGGAAAGTTTAATCCTAGATCGGAGGAATCGATGGTCAACTATTTTATCAGAATAGCGAGAAAGTCGAAGATGTTGGATCCTCCCATAGATGAAAAAGATCTAATAAATATAGTTACTCCACATTTTCCGGAAACGCTTCAACACTACCTAATCATAGCCCGACCCGGTACCATTGCAGCTATGATCGAATTATTATCAGCCTTAGAAGTCAATAAGCCAAAACACGCATTTGGAAATAAATATGAAGAAAAAGAAACTGTAAATTCTTTCGGGCAAGGGGCACAGTATTATCAGAATAGAAGTGAGGTTAGGGAAAGATATAAAGGACCAGTACCAAGGATGGAATCGTTCCGGTGGGAAAATCAAGGTAGATGTAACCAGGAAGGGCATCACCAAAATAGAAATGGTAATCTAAGGGGAAGAAATATAAGTGTGAATTATATGAATACAAATAGATTTGATCGAGGTAGACGGGGACGTTATTTTGGACATAGTAGAAATTCAAATGATGGGTATTGGACAAACAGAGATAATGAGTTTAGACCGAGGTCACCAAGACAGGGAGAAAGGTGTTATAATGGACGAAATTCCCCTGAAAATGCGGAAATGGTTGAGGCCATTAACACAGTCAAAAACATGGTAGGAAGTAACCCCGATTTAATGCAGGATAACAGAAGTAACAATTCGGGAAATAGTACAGGAGCCATACATAAAAATCAGGGAAACGCCAGACCCAGTCAAACGCGCCTTCAGTGAGAACTGGGTATCCTAGTAATGATTGTGATAAGTACTCGGAAATAAATAGTCCTGGAAGGCAAATGATGATACAAAAGAAAAGAGAATTGAAAAATAGAATCGACGAAAACGAAAAAGTAGGAGATCCACCTAAAATCAAAATTGGAGTAAATGGAAAACAATACAATGCAATTATAGATACGGGATCAAATAGCACAGTATGCTCACAAAATGTTTATGATAATTTACAAAGTAGTGGCTTTAAAGTAATGTCTTTACCAGTTAATGGGATATATTGCTCGCTAGCTGTGGGAAAACGAAAAGAGAGAGTAAAATTTCAAGCAATGATAAATATTGAAATAAATGGGAGAATACTAGGAATTTTATTTCTGATTGTAGGAAGACTTGTGACAGATATTATAATAGGTTGTGATTGTCTTTATGCCTGGGAAGCTGTGGTGAATTTTAAAAACATGATTGTAGAAATGAAAGTTGAAGATGAGACCATTATAGTGCCATTTGTGGAAGATAGCAGTTCAGAAACTATTGTAAGAGAAAAAGAGGAAGAAGAAATCCAAGGGGATACATTCTTTGTAGAATATGTTAAAGTAGGAGCTATGGAATTAGCTGAAGTAAATGTTGAAGAGTACAGTGTCGTTAATAAAGAAAATGTAGAATGGTATAAAAATGATTTCATAGACAATTTGAGGTTTTCTGACGCAACTAGGTACTATGATAGGGAGAGTAGTGAAGACTTAGAAGAATTATTGCGGGAAAAGGTAACTCAGGCTGATCAACTAAATGAACAACAGAGGGATAAACTGTTTAAGATATTAATCCGAAATAAAGAAGTATTCTCTGAGAAACCTGGTAAATGTAATATTTATACTCATTCGTTTGAGATGATACCTATCAAACCTTTTACACATAAAGCGAGAGCTATCCCTAGTACCATAAGAGAAGAGGTAGATGCAGTTATAAAGTCAATGTTAGAAGATGAGGTTATTGAGATATCGAATTCAGAATTAGTGAACCCCCTATGTATTGTAAATAAGGCCAATGGAAAGATTAGGGTGACATTAGACGCGAGAAAACTATATCATTGTTCCTCATACTTTCCATCAGGGAATCCAACAGAACGTGTCCTCCGAGATATAGGAATTTATTCACGTGTACTTACACATCATAATCACAAGGATTGGGTGAAATATTGTCCATTTATAGAAAAGATTATTAATCACACCATTAATGTAACTACTGGGTTTGCCCCAATAAAATTAATGTTAGGAATTGAACCAGAACCAATATTGATCGGGGTACCAAAAATACTCAAAATAAATGACATTGAGTTAAGTGAAGAAGAAAGAGCGAAAATTGCTTTTGAACGAATCAAGAAAAAGGCAGAGAAGCGAAAATTAAAGGAAAAGAGTAGAAAGCATAAATGGGAACCTAAGATAGGCGATTGGGTACTAGTTAAAGACCATAAGTTATCAAGTGCATTGCGAGGTAGGAACAAAAGGATGGAATTGTTATATAAAGGTCCTGCAGAAATTATATCAAAATTTGGTTATCATACCTATGAATTAAAAGATGTTAAAAATGAAAAATGTCTGGGAAGGTGGCATAAACAACTCCTTCGACCATACAAGAAACCGTGTGGTACCTTGGAACCTTGATTTCATGTAAAATTCGAAGGGTCATTTGTTCTATTGGCGCCCAATCAGCTTTGAGATAAAAGTTAAATTTTAGCTTACTTGAAAACCATATATTGGTCAGGTACTTACGTATTCATGACAAATGCAGAATGTGAATTGCTATATACTACAAAGAGCTTAAGAATATATTGTATAGAGCTCACAATAACAGCTTCAGAAAGATTGTTAAAATGTTCATCTCCGCATGGAGAGAAAACAGAATATTTACTTTGTAAACATTTGTTAAGATATTTAGATGTATAGATAGTTATCACAGCAAGACAAAGAAAGAACTTGTCTGAAGAGTGTAATGGATTTATATAAATATATGTACATTTTTAGTGCTTAAAGGATCTAGTAAAGATATGTGTTACAATAATAAAAGTGCAAATTCACAGTGCAAGTGATAACAAGAGCGAAGTGAGCAAACATGAACTAACTAAAAGAAGGAAGTATAAAGAAAGACTCTTGAAATTTAAACCTTTATATAAAAGTTTCACAGAAGAAACCATAACATATTGTAATTAGTATTTAAGGATTAATGTTAAGTCAAGTGTACAATTGTTTGTCATGTTATAAAGATTAATGAGAAGATATGTTAATAACCAATTTCAAAACAGTGTAATTGAAAATTGTATATAATGGGAGTGTTGCCGATTATTCAACATTCAGGAGTAATTTTTAATTTTTCTTTCGGGCAAGACATTTACATTATTTTATTATGAAATAATAAAATAACATAAATGGGGGCATTTGATACCGAAATTTAGATTTCAAATCGAATGGGATTGATAAAGACACGTTTTAGTTTAATTGCCGGATGTGAGATTTGCGATGTGTTGAGTAATAACATAGGTAGATAATAGAGTAGGTGTTGTAAGGTGAGCAAGATATGAGTAAATAATAGTCGTTAAATTTGTAGGATAAACGCATTGGTTTGAAATTAACGAGTCATGGCGTCATACCACATAATTTTAAATTTACGGTCAAAATTCAGGTCTGCCAACCTTAAAAGTTGCGCGATATGTTTAATAAAATATAAAGTAAACACTGTTTAATCATAGAAAGGTAACTATATATTCGGAATTCAAAAAAAGAACATGTTATAATAGAAAGGGACATTTCTAAATTGTGAAAAGGAATGAAATAGCATTTTGGATACGAGGCTTTCTTTTGATGACGTCTGAAATTTAAAATCGGGAAAGAACGTTTTTTTTTTTTTTTAAGCGTGGGGACGCCACGAAGCGTGATCACTTGCCCCAGACCGGTAGCGGACTTTGTGGTGTACACACGTGAGTTGCGATTGCTCTGCGAGTATATATATATATGTGTCGAAAGTCGGCATAACTCCCGAAAGTGTCAAAGAGTGGAAAATAAATAATCTACAAAAGTTATTCTGGGTGATCTATCAAATATACCTACGCATACCCTGGATTAAAGAAATCTCATGTTGAACTAGCCGGAGCAACCAACAAATATCGCATCAAATGGCGATCTAACGCGGACCAATCCACGTCAATTTAGCTTCACAGCTCTTAGTTGGTGAAAATTGCATTGAAAGATTCCTATATATATATATATATATATATATATATATATATATATATATATATATATATATATATATATATATACTCTGTTCATCTAGAGATTAAAGGAGACGTAAACAAAGCCACGTGCGTTTTGACAACAGCGCGCCCTCTTGGCGCTTTCACCATGTTGTTGTTGTTGTAGTGTTTAATGCCCGCTTTTACTACTACGGCACCGCAGGCGATGACACTGATGATACATGAAGATGGAGCACCGGTGGAATGAGATTGCGGGGGAAACCGGAGCACCCGGAGAAAACCCGCCCTGACGCCGCTTCGTCCACCACGAATACCACATGCGGGTCCCTGGGATCGAACCCGGGCCACCTAGGTGGTAGGCGAGCGCGCTAACCGCTTGGCCACGGCGCCGCCTTTCGCCATGTAAATAGTCCCTTGAAGAAATACTGTTACTAAGGTCTGAAATGTCACTTAATGTTTGCTAAAGCATGAACTAAGTGTACTAAGCATAGCTAAAGTGTAAGAATACGCACTTAGGTGAATCTGTAACCAGCCTAATTCATTCTGCGCGCGCATTATTCAGTATGACAGTAACAGGCGGAACAAGTGAGTGCTGTAAAACATAAGCGCGGCAAAGCGTTGCGAAGTGGTGAAAAGACAATAATATTGAACGTGTTTAACAAGTTCTGCGAGAAATATCCCGAACTTGCTATCGAAGACGTGATGAAATTAACATCCGAGTTTACCGGTGTGTCAGTTGCAAGTATTTACAGCACACTCAAAGAGAAATCATCAGTTGGTGAAGATCCCAGCCAAAAGCTTCCACGTGCCAGATAAATGGTGGATGTAGTTTGCAACGAATTTGTGAGTGTGAGATCTGCAATCCGTCGAAAAGTTCGTCAATCAATGAATCCCCACCTTAAACAAAGTGCTGTTGGCAGTTAACTCTGAACCCGATCTTCCAGATTTAAAACTAACCTCCCTCCACAAGCTGCTTCTGGAGATTGGTTTCGAGATTGTGAGCAGGAAATGAAAAAGTGTTATTGTGGACAGAGATGACGTAAGTAGCAGTTAATTTCCATGTGCTACACGTTATTTGGATCACGTAAATATATCCTTTTAGTAGTGTAAAATGCATATTATAACTACGCGTAGCGGTAGGTAACTGTGTTGCGTCATTGTGAATGCACGTGGCCGCGGAGTGATACAAACCGGTGCTTTGTTTATATCTCCTCTAATCTCTTGATGAACAAAGTTTATATAGGGTACATACAGGTGAAGCTAATAATAGTTTTCATGATTAACTTACAGTTCTTTGGCGTTTTGTTCCAGGGTCATAATCCTCACAATAGCCAGGATACTTCCTCTTGCCCTGCTGCTCCCTCATTGCTCCCTGTACATACTGCACCTGCAACGTCGTCTCCTACAATCACAAGTGTCTAGCATGTGTTAAACATAAGTGACTAACTTTCAATCCCTCTAACCTTATAGATTGTTGTCACTATTATGTTTTTGTTTTCTTTTGCTCATAATCATTATTTGTTTATCTTCCTCATTAAAGGTTTAATTTTCGATCACTTAAGTTTCCTGAAAGTATACTCTGCGCCAAACAAGAAGGGGATTGACAGTTGGTAACCACGTGGTGGAAATGTCAATGAACAGGAGTGGATGGATGCATCATGGAGATCGTCATAGCAACGGAAAGAAGAACCAATTAGAGCTAAGACATTTCCATAGCACGCTAAACGCTAAACCAGTGCTGTCGGCAGTTTTCGATATTTAACACATGATCAGCATGTACCTAACCTGTAGTCCAGCAGTGTGTCTTATCTTCTGTTTTCCCTGCAATATATACAATGCCTCCCTCCAGCTGCAGCTTGCATCGGTTACAGATTGCCTGTGTGCTGACAAGTTTGTTTACATCATTCTATTATGTGGTTATTTGCATTGTGTTTATGTGTGTCTGAATCTGTGCATATGTTGTGAGCATTTACAATTGTCTCTTTTAAGGAATATTTAATTATGTCCAAAAATATTGACAAACACAGCATAGCCAAAAGAAAAACTTTATGTACTCGAGAATTGGTATATATTCCAATTAAAGGATTATGCAGTCGATGGTATTGCTGAAGAGCACGGTCGCAAAATTGTTTGGTTTCTCCCTTTCCTATTGTAATCTGATTTAATTAATTTGGGCCTAAGTAAACGGTTACATTGGGCGAAAACAACAAAGATTTCACTGTGCCATCTGTAATAAAGCTACAGTAATAAAAAGCTGAAAACTGTGAACGAGTGGTTACTGATACAAAAGGCCTAATAACTGGAACATAGGAAAATAAGTTTTAGAAGAAAGGATAGACCAGTGTCATTTTCGCGGGTAATTCTAGCAACAACAGCATGATGCAAGCGATTCAGATATTAGTGGCATTTTCCCATTACGATATTTCACAGATATGTTTCTTTATATGTTCTATCCTTTGCATGTAGATTCACTATTTTACTATTTTCTTCAAATACGAATATAAATTATACCTGCTCTACATTCCAAATGCAATCCACCGTCTTCTTACGCATAATGCTCATGTGCTCTCCACGTGGTCGCAAAGCGGCAACGTTGCCTCTCTTTCATAGAGAACTGTCAATACCTTTCTTGTTTGGTGCCGATAATAAAAATGGCCACTGCATTTCTGACACTAAAACTTTTAACTTGAGAAAACTATACTGCGTTTTCAGGTTTTAATAACAAGACACCAGTTTAGAGTTTCTAAACTAATGATTGTGACTGACAAAGGTGATCAATTAAAAAAATAAAAAGGCAAAGGAAAACCAACCAAGATGTTCAGAGTAATACAGTCGTTAAATTTATTGGTATATAAGAGTTTTCTTGTGGCATCGTGCTGAAACTCAACACTCACATATTAACTCAGTGTTCATATGTGTCTCTTCGAAGGCTCATCGCCTCCATCATCAGGTTTTAACAATTTATTGGTATGTTTAGTTTTATTTATTTAAACCTTTAGACAAAATCCCGGTGAGCACACAGACTTTCTCTACCCATGACAAATTCAATGTCTAATATGAACAAACAGTGAAGCAACGTAAATCTATAATTGTAATAATAACTTAGAGACTACTAGCTTCACTTATCTTAATATCTGCTGCAGGTTCAGGAAATTAAAAGCAGACTGCAATTCCTGTCTTCGGTGCCATATTTGTTTATGCTGGTCACTATCATAATCAATGCAAAAATATGTATTAATTATTTCTATGTGTTACTAATGTTTTCAGTGATTGGTAACATGTAGAAATAATTAGGTGCCGCAACTTTGGGATTAGTAGGTCAGCATTTAACCAACTGAGCCACCCAGACCGACTGACAGTTAGTAGTCCCTAGGATGCATGGAAGAAACGCAGCGTTGTGCCCTGTTGCAGGGCGACAGTATCTGCAATGAATGAGTTAGGGACTGGCATGTGGCATGTGGCTGTTATTTGCTCTATTGGCTTATTATTTATTTTATTATTATTTTTTTTTTTTACTCTTGAGTCTCTTTCCAGTAATAACATATTTAGTTTTGTTTTCTGATATTTTCATACTATATTTTTCTAAGATGTTCTGTAGTTTAAACACTGATCTCTTTAAGTCATCTTTATTCTCTGCTAGGAACACTTGATCATCTGCGAACATTATTGTAATTGTTTTCCTCTATCCATCTTTATCCCTAGAGGATTTAATTTTTTTCATTCATCTATAATTTTATATAGATTTAAAGTAAACAATAGGGGGAAGAGTCCACATCCCTGTCGTGGCCTCAATTAACTTCAAACTGGTCAGTTGTTTTCCCATGGTCTAGTTTTACTTTTATAAATGTGGTATCATATAAACTTTTGATTGAATTTAGTAAATCATTTGGGATTTGATATCTTTTTAATATTTTCCACAGCATGTCTCATTTAACCCTTTCAAATGCTTTTTCAAAACCTAGAAATAGTATATATAGGGGAATGCTGAATTCTTTCCATTTTTCAATTGTTTTACTACAAATATGGTGTAATTACTATTCATTTTCTTGAAGAAGGTTGTACAAAATTTTCCTTTATTAAAGTGTCCGCCAACGTGCGTATTTGTAGAAATTTGAGAAAGGTCAGTATTATGCAGCGGTGCCAACTCATACGATAATTTTAATGTTTGTACACATGGTTGCCAACCTGTACGATAATTATGGGAGTGTACAATAATTTGATACTGGCAAAATTTCATTTTTACTGGTTTGTCACACCAGCGAAATGAAATCAATTACAAATAGTGACATCACTTTTGCCCTCATGGCCTATCTCCACCCCTCTAAGGCAACCGTTTCATTCCCTACTAAGCCTCCTACCTTTTATCCTCTTATTGCCAGTGTGCCCAGATCCGCTCAAGCCCAGCCAATCCCCTGTGAGCGGCCCAGATATAAATACGGCACCTCCGGCCAGTGATTCTGTTGTAACTGAACCTTTGCCGAGAAGACTCAGACCACATCACCGATGATGTCCACTGCCTGGACCTCTAAACTCCAGCAGACCACAGCTTTTAGGCCCGGAAGAAAACTCTAGCTTTAAATGTGATATATCTGTCTCTATCTACCACATACAAGTTGCCATTAGCTTTGTCCCTTTCCACTCTCACACTGTTGCCAGGTTCCTAATAGCATTGTGTAAATATTCAGTTATAATTTTCAGCTTTGAACACATTATCCCATGCAGAATTTTTTTTCCTCTATCAGATTATATTCCTTTTTAGAGCCATTATACATTTCTGTAGGCCCAAATTTCTACAGAAAACGTTTTTATCAGTAAAGTCTGATATTTGCTCTTTCTATGCTCATCATACAGTAACTGCTACAATATGTCTATATTTTTTTCTTAGCTAGAGTAAACCATGGTGCTGCTACCTGCTTACTTTGAATTCCCTATGTTTACTCAGTTAAGCATCAACATTTTTTTAAATTTAACGTTTTCAGAAAGATTTATATTTGTGCACTGCAAAAGTTACACAGTAGGAAACCTTATTATTGAGTTTACAAGAGGGACCAAGCGAGAGAAAATGTTGAAGAGGGTTAGAAACAGTTTTTAAAATAAACCAGAAGCTTGTGCCCTCTTGCTTTCACCGTTTAAGGCAAACAAAAGGTATTCACCATTCAGCTAAAAGGTGTCAAGTGTGACACAGAAGGCATTTGGGGGAGCACCAGAAAAAGTTAACATCAGTTCGTAAAGAAGTGTATGTGTTTATACTGTGTGGAACCTGTGAAGTGTTATTACATTATTAATTTAACATTTTCTGTAAATATTTGTAGTTATGGAGGGGGAAACTAGGAAGAGATAGTGTACTGGTAAATTAAGAAGTAAGGAACGCCAAATAATTATGAATGTGTTAGATTATTTTTCAACTAGAATGAGTATTAATAAGGCAGTAAAAGAAACAGCTAAGGCTATCAGGTGTTCAAACGCAGTAGTGTATAGGATTAAAAAGGAACTAATGAAAGGATCTCTAAGGAATAAACAATAGTGTGCTATCTTCAGGTTCGCTTGTGACAACCACAAGCTGTTGCAACTGAGCAACAAACATTGAGGCATACATATAGTACATGTCGCAACATTGTGCCCCGTTTAACACGTACTGTCTTCCAAGGTTGAGACGTGCTTTAGAAGTAAAGAACCTCCATTTAACTATCTAGACTGCTGTTCACAAATTTATAAAGCCATTTAAAATTATAAAACATTTTATCTTGTAATATTAAGTATTTGAATGTTACTTACTTCTTTGTTCATGTTCTTGTCTGGTGAAACTTTTGTAATTTTCTGTAAAAGTAAACAGGAATTAATTATAAATTGTTCTTTTAACACACTTGCCTATCATTATAATAGAACTGATGGCAGTTTAGGTATGAATTACTTCTTAATTTCAAAAGGTAGAATCAGGTTGAAAAATCAAATGGCTTAGCTGGGATTTGAACCATGAATCTTTGGCTTATTTTACACATCTTTAACCCTCCGTTAGGTGCATATCCTGGATAGAACACTGTTAGTCACATGGGACCCAGTAGGCCCTTGCTACATTTTTGTGCTTATTTTAATTGTTGAGCTTCACTTAGCTTAAATATACATGGTTTTCATGAGCATTATCTTACTAGATTGATCAAAGATATATAAAACGCAGTATGAATACAGAATGCACTATAATTTGTACTGCCAATAACAATAACCGTCTCCATAGCGCAGTTGTTAGTGCGCTTGCCTCTGGTGCGGAGGACCTGGGTTCGATCCTCGGTACCAGCATGGTGATTTTATCCCCTCTGGGAGGTCTGGCACAGGGTGCACTCTCTTGTTAGGTACCAGGGGGACCAACTGAGGAGCTACTTGATGAAAAAGTAGTGGCCCCAGGTCATGAAGAGCGCATAACTGGCTGGGAGGGATCGGGAAACTGACCGTGTACCGCCCTCCAGCACTGCACCCCACCAATGACACCTGTAGTGGGCTGAGGTGGGGGACGCAGCAGCTGGGCACTAGGGCTTGGCTCTTCATGGGATGTTGTTAAGTTAAACCTGTGGCACTACAGTCCATATCAGATCAGGGCCTGTTGTGCCACGATTTAATAATAATAATAATAATAATAATAATAATAATAATAATAATAATAATAATAATAATAATAATGATGATGATGATGTTGATAATGATTAACAACCTAATATCTTTGACAAGTATGTGATGTTACCTATTATTGCATAGGTTGCTTTCACCCGCTTCTTTATTTCAGTTTGTGAATGTAAAGGTCTCATTTTCAGTTTATCCTCAGAATGTCAATCACCTGATCCCACATGTAAGGCACCATTCAAATCATTGGGGTTTTGTACATCATATTCCTATTTTTGTTGTAGTGTTTAAGGGCCATTTTCACTACATACGGCATTGCAGGTGGTGACACTGAATGAAGATGGAGCACCGGCGGGATTAGATGGTGGAGGAAACTGGAGAACCCGGAGGAAAACTGCCCCAGCGCTGCTTCGTCCACCACATGCAGTTGCCTGGGATCGAACCCGGGCTGCTTTGGTGAGAAACGAATGGTCTAACTACTCGGCTACGGCAATTCCTGTTTGTGAGAAGTAGTGACATACTACTTGCAGTGGCAAAGTAATATTGCACAACTAACAAGGAAAAACATTCAGTAATATGCAACTGCACGTAACTGCCCATTAGTCATTCTTGGAGCTAAAGAAATAAACAGATAAGGTTGTTGTTCCACCAAACAGCTGAGTAAGCTGTAACATTAAATGTCCTAGTCACATAGGTGCATTCGTTCAAAAACTCAATGTTTAAATAAACATAAGAGAGGCCCTTAGCAACCCACAGAGGGTCAGTAAACTACCATGGTAACCTGTCTCGGCATCCAAAGGGTTACATAACACATTCATGTTCATCTTTAAAATATTATTTGACAAGTAGTTCTCAAACCACATTTTGGTTTTTAAAAATCAACCAGGTGACATTAGTGTTTCAAAAGTTCCTGCTTCAAATTACACTTACCTGCATTGGAGTGTTCTTTGCTTTTGGAGCTATAATTGAAGGAACAGCGTTCGCCTTAAGATATCTTTTGCCTTCCTTATTCTGCCAGAACATAGAACTCTCAAAATGGCACTGCAAGAGAGACAAATAACACTATTATTATATAAAAACAATTATTCATTATATTGTGATTTTACACTAAAGTAGAAACTGTCTTTTTTACTTTCCCTACTATGCATAGTAAGTAGGGAAAGTGTTGTACTCGACTCAAAATGTTGAAAAACACATTTTTAGAAAAAGGTTCTGTGTGTGTGTGTGTGTCTGTAAACAGCATAACTACAAAAGGACAAGTCATCTAAAAACTTTGCAACTCCACAAAATTAAAACAAGACACACATCAGTGAAAAAGCTGCATTCATTGCTTTATAAGACCAGTCAAAGATAAGAACCCTTTACAAAATAATCCAGGCATCTATAAAATTACCTGTGATTGTGGTGAATCCTACATAGGTCAAACAGTAAGATCTATCAATGCAAGAAGAAAGGAAGATATGAGATACATGAAACTCTCTCAACTGGAAAACTCTGCCATTGTGGAACATGCAGAAAACACCAGCCACCACTTGACTTTGATAGTTTAAACATTTTAACAATCTGTGACAATATCTCTCAAAGGATAGTGAGAGAAAGCATAAAAATATTTAAAGAAAAGAGCAGTCTGAAATGTGATACGGGCAAACCACTCAGCATGATATGGAACACTCTATTAGGAGGTCAACTTCCTATTGGAGGAGAAGGAACCAATAGGATTACAGTGGGATGGGACAGCAAGACCAGTCAGAGCAGGCAGTGACTAATTGGATGCACTTTCTGCAGTCACCCATTGAAGAAGTCGAGCATAGTTTTGCGGAGCAATGTTGGCATACTTTTTAACTTCTTACAAAGCCAACAAGACGCGGCCTATACCAGAAACAAGTAATGGACAAAAGCTGTGAAAGTCTACATAATCATTTAACGACAACTGTACTTTGTGCTTCAGTTTTAGAAGAAAAATAAGAAAAAGTATTTGTACTTAACTGTCATTTCACAATACATTAGGTGGAAGTAGAAGATGGCAAGAGGTAGTCGTCCGAGTATCACAGATTGTGCTAAGTTTTAGTTCCATATTGTAACGGGTGATCAAAAAGACTGAACCGGCTGCATTGTGTGTTTTGTCTGTATGGGTCCTCTGCGCTCATCACCAAATGCTGCTGTCATGGAACAGCGCAGATAAAACCATACAGCATTATTAAATCTACTTTTAAAGGCTTTACTTACCAATATAATTATACAGACGCTACCGTTGTTATCCATACATTTTTGGCACCTCTTTAGGAAATTATCCACATAACTGATAGATGAAAGCTCAATATTATTTGTTTATACAACAAATAAACATACACAGAATAATTAGTTCCTTGAAATAAGGGTGGAAGGGAAGTCATTACATTCTTTCTAACATTTGCTTCACAGAAGTATTACAAACAAAAAAAATCTACTGGTATTTTGTTCTTTGATCAGCCGATTTCGAAAATAAACATTTTTTTATTCCAATTGGATGCGTAATTCCACAAGAATGTACGAAAGTAACAGTTTGTTACTTGTAAGGTGCTTTGAGTAACTTATTTTTGACATAGCTTCGGTAGTAATTATGAGACATCACACAGGGCTTCGAAATAACCAATCACTTAAAAGAAGTGAAGGAATACTCCAAGCTGTTATCTCATGCATTAGGTAAGTCAACAACGTTGCTTTGAGGTTGGTCAGGGAATTTACCTAGTTTGTGAATGTAAACAGGCTGGGCACTTTTGCTTTCGTTGGGAGCTAACGCTTCTGACTGGCCTACACTCCAC
The DNA here is from genome assembly GCA_030765045.1 of Tenodera sinensis. Classification (NCBI taxonomy): domain Eukaryota; kingdom Metazoa; phylum Arthropoda; class Insecta; order Mantodea; family Mantidae; genus Tenodera; species Tenodera sinensis. Next base: position 119,690,543 of record CM060971.1, on the reverse strand, counting down.
AGTAAACACGGAAAGACAAGGCAGGGTATGAGTTTGTTTTTAAGACGCACCGTTACGCTGCTTGTTTATGTACTGAGCTAGAGAAAGCGACCATCCACACAGTTTGCAGTGCTGCCCAGTTGTTTTCAATAAAACTAAAATATATTCATAGGAAATGGTGAGAGACAAAAACGTAAGATACAAAGTGTGTTCCAAATACCGAGATCTATCACTGGTTTAAATTAATGTAATGACTTCCCTTCCACCCGGTATATAATATACACAATTTGCTACCTTTTCTAAAAAGGATGAAGATTTTGAATTTTCATTTATCAATTTCTTTGTTTAGACTGACAGGGTTTATGTTGGTAAGACTAAACGTCATTTGGAAACCAGAATAAAAACATTTTAATATTAAATATAAGCAGATAGATCAGCTGTGGTAGATCATTTTTGGTCATTTAATCATGAAATCCAGAGATTAAATTATTAAAATTAAATGATACCACAGATTTGCTGGTTTGGGAAAAGATATTTATTTTGAAAAATAAGGGTCATGTAATGAATTCTGAAATACCACAGATTGATTCTTTCAATAAGGTTTAAAACAAATCGGTCGCTGGGTGGCAAAGCAAACAAATACCCATAATGGAAATGGAGTATAGTGCAAAAAGTGATGAAACAACAGTATTCTAGACTTTAGCAATTTAAATGCATAGACTTGCAACTGTCTTCTGTTTTATAATCTTGTGGGGGAATTGTGGTGACATGCACACTGTAACATAACTGTTTAAGGTTAGCTATTAGGATGAAATTAGATTTGAAACAGTCACTGTGTGCTAAAGTGAACACTTACTGAACAGTACTCAGTCATCATCTCGCATTGTAGCTCTCCTGTAATGTTAGGTTTCCCTGAGGAGGGCAAAGTAGTGCAAACTGTCCCAACCCATCACAAACATCCACATGAACATGTAACTTAGGTAGTAAAGGCAAGTGAATATACGAGATACCTAAGTATCACTCTTAACAGTAAGCCTTTCACCATCTGTATCCCATTTAGCCATCTTAGCTGTCAACTAAAATAGCTCAACCTTAAAGTGAACTTACATCACAAATGCGGGTTTGCTTTTTGATCACCATAGTATTCTGACGAATGTGCCGTTTCCACAGTACGCACTTTTCTGCATCCTTGGGGAAGTTCCTGAACTGGCATTGGCCAGAAACATGAGGACAATTCAGCACACAACATATTTCAGGCATGATGTTTACTTTAGGTACACACGTTACACGTTACGAACAATGAAAACAAACTGCATGATTTTATTATCTCAAAATGCTTCCGCAGTTAAGTGTCTCAACGCAATTGTCTGATTTCAGCTTACAGCCACTGTAACTATTACACAGAATTAACACTGCAGCCTTTTATTAATGCATCTCAGCACTGACAAGTGCAGAAACCACCAATGTGTATAGTGCGAGTATGTTCTCTCACGATTATAACGTCTCATATTTGGCTCTGTTTTTCACACTTGCTGCGCAACACTTTTACCCTCCTAAATCAAAGCATTCGCGGCCATATTGTTTCTCTTTCTACAGAATGCAAATGGTGCCAACCGCATAGCAACACACTTTAACATTTTGAGTCCAGATTTTTAACACCATTATAAATATTCATTATCTGAGTTCCTCTCAATACAAATGAAAAAAAAGTCAGATATGTGACATTCCTATGATCTCTATCAGGCAGAACCTCTCATTATCCCTTTCTATTATCACATTCATGTTACGTAACGATCAATTTTTACTAAATTTAAAATGAGCCATTATAGAGAGGGTTGCATGCATGAAAGGAACGTAAAACAACCACTTTCATATCGTTACCAGTTTTTCTTACTTATGTACCCACAAGCGGGAAAAATATTAAATGCTTAAGCTTTTCTTTGGGGGGGGGGGGGGGGGGTTGTTTATACTCTTTAATCTGGTAGGTCATATCGGACGATGAATGAAACGGGTGAAATGATGCTCAAATAAGCCCGGTAAGAGCAATATTTGTCTTTCCAGAATAAAGAACACCCCGGAAAGAACCTTATCCAACTTACTTTAACCGAGAAACGCACTCGAGACCACTTGAATGTGAGGCAGACAAGATTCCTTATAGTGGCCGCATGACTAACGAGAAAACTGAAACATGTAACAACGAATATTTCCAAAACAATTAACGCTACCACAACAAAAATAAATAAAAACATAAATTGATACAGTTCAAATACTACAAACTTTTGTAATTCGTTTCATTCTAATATACAAACAAAAATTCAGTATACAACTAAAATAACAATGCTTCCATTTATTGCGTTAACTATTAATACTTTGGATACACATCCTGTTACAATGCCATCAACAAATGACAAACCGCGTATTTCGCTGTTGTTAATTATTGACATTTGCTGTTCTCCGCATTGATTACCTCAAAAGCATCACCCATAAACATTTACACCTGGCCTTAGAGCTGTATTGTTTTGAACACTTCCATTACTTGAGAAAGCGTTGAGGCAGGACCTGGTTGAGGCGTATCAGGACCTCCTAAATACTGACCTTGGCCGTTGAGCGCTGCGATCGCTTCTTATCTTGTTTGTTATAAGAGCGAAATAATAGTAACTTGGCGTATAGTCAGTGATAAAACACAAGTAGATGCTCTCTGGCGCCTGCTGATATATGAAACGTTGCTGTCCTGACAATATCATTGCATCTGAACAGAATGCACATGCGCTGTCCCGCCTTGTTTATGCGATAAGCTCACGTAAACAGCTGGGCAGGTTCACATTGTTTCCGATACGCTTCATGTCTTTGCCAGGTAGTACTTGCCTTATTATTAGCGATTGTTATGCAGAAATTACTGTCGGTGTATATCCTTTGCAAGACTCTTACAAAGCTAATTCTCATTCTTTTCTTACTCAATTTGAACCATAGGCTTCCTTAACTGTGTCGAAAGCCTTTTAAAGATCTACAGATATGCATAATTTACCTCCCTCTCTCTAAATATTTATCGTTGTAAATAGTAATCATAAAACTGTTGTGTACTGATCTCTTTTTCCGCTTAAAACCTGCTTAGAGATCAGATACTTTTCTCTCATCTTCTGTCAAAATCCCAGTGTAAATCTTACCTACAACTGATTCCCCTATAATTTGTTAGGTTAACGTTCCCATGAGGTTCAATGAGCGTTGCATTTATTTTTGTGGAGCAAGACTCTCTGTCCCATGGTTTGGATGCAATCACATTAAGCGGCCACGCTCTTAACGGTACATGGGTCACGGTCTTGAGCCGCTTCCTTCCAGGCATCTTTTCCCGACCGTCTTATGCATCGAAATAAATAAGATGAATGGCCAAGGTCAACTAGAACTACCATAATTTCACAAATTGCAATGATAAATGTCCCGTACATTGCTCCCCTTTTCAAAAATGATGTTGAAAATGTTCTCCTTGTGTTCGAAGACAAGACATTGCAACGTCTTAAAAGATTGTCATAAACACATTGCAATAATTGTTCTTGGGATATGCTGGTTATTTCTTCCCCTACAGCTTGTGGTGTTCAGGGATTCGATTTATACACTTCCAACAAGTAACAATTGCAAAATGTGAGGTCTGTGGATCGAGTGGGACAAATTGTTATACTCAGTCACCAAACACATCAACAATAATTGCATCTAAAGAAGTGTGGGCTGTAGGGAATACACCGCAATGTCGCTTTTGTGGAAACGCATAGCGTTAACTTCGAGAGAGTACTTCAACGCTGGCCGTTGGGGAGGTCTTCTCCAGGACTCCTGGCACGTGGGACTCTTACAAACAGATACAGCTCTATGAAAATGGACAGATTATCAACATAATATACAGCTTCCTACATCTATGTCACTTTACTGTAACACATGCACATCATACGAGGCGGGGCCCTATATTGCCTCCTATGCTGTTTAGTAGCTAACTTTCCGGTACGAGTGGACTCAATATGGCAAAGCTTACTGATGCCATTTTGGTGTACAACACAGAAATAACCTACCCCAAGCGCTAAAGCCAATTCAAATACACGTCCACTTGGTCCAGCAACGATGCATACAATGTGGACCTCTGTGAATCCAGATGTTCTTTAGACGGAGCTCCTATTCCATAAATTCTTCTTCTTTACGTGATTACCCTCCCCTTATGCATGCCTTACACCCCCTAGCACTTACAAGCCAGTGCTTAGGGTCAGACGTCCGTCAGGGAGCAGACGAATCTGTGTACGGACAGAGTGAACACCTGGAAGTAGATGGTCAGCCTAGCACCAGATATGATAGTGAGGAAGAGGATGATATGAAATGCAGAGAAAATCGATGAATGGAAAGGTGATGATGGAGTAATTGGTGGAATGAGTGGCAGGAAAACCCGGAGAACACTAGGAAAATATGTCCAGGCGCCACTTCATCGACCACAAATACCACATGCGGGGCCCTGGGATCGAACCCGGGCCACCTAGGTGATAGGAGAGCGATCTAGCGAAGTATTCTGTCGTGGCTGAGTTCTATTAGAGTACACGGCATGCGTTTAGTTTAAAATTGAAGTGTTGAAGTCCTAAACAAACGTATGCTTCCTGTTGTAGCAGCTATAACGTATTTATTCTGTAATGTATTGTGAATAATAATAATAATAATAATAATAATAATAATAATAATAATAATAATAATAATAATGACAATAATAATGATGATGATTAATAATAATAATAATAATAATAATAATAATAATAATAATAATAATAATGAAATCACCGATTTACATTTTAGGTTATACTATTTCTTTAAGGAATGCAAATTCTTCCTTTACCGTTTCATCAAATGAACCCTTCCACTTGGGTATTTTCACCACACGACATTTTCTGAATTTAATATTCACATTCACTGACGATAGTTTTGTCTGCAGAGTTGACCGCGGTCGACTTTCGCTTCTAAGTACGAAAAATAGGAAGATTTGAGGCGTTGTTATTGAGTAATCGAAATGTGATAAAAATGCACCGCACTTTCACTTGTCTGCATACTGTTAGGACAACAAGCACTCTGACACACACCACATTGCTCACATTGTTCACAAAATTAACTTCTACATGAGTGCAGTACCGTTAGGAGAGATGGTTTAGGTACGAATGACACAAACTTTAATGGCGGATGACTCAACACAACATTGCCACGTTTTGGGTGTTGGATAGTCAAGCACGTTGTGAAATCACACTGTATAGCCAGTGATGTAAATGTCATTGGCGCCCACTAAAGTTATTTGCACAACAGGAAAGAGAATAGTAAATTTTGCGTCTGCCATAATGTTATTTTATCATGTGAAAAATATACTTCTGTAACGTTTTGGGAAATTCGTTTTTTTTCCATAAATGTTTAATTAACAGAGAAATATTATTGCACGCATTTGGTTCCTTAGGTATTTTTAAAAAAGTGGCAACTCTAGTTTTTGCACAGGTGCCATAATGCTTGCTTAACAATATGTAATAAATACTTTAGATTTGATTCCATTGTGATTCCCTCTTAACCGGCGCTCGTACTATTGTCCTTTTGTTTCCTTTTTATCTGAGTTGACAATGGAAATTACTTTAATCTCAAACACCTGATACGTATATGCCCTACTATTGAACATAGAGGCATTGCATATATGAACTAACAATCAAAAGCTTCATGAATCGATATCCCTACATTATCATCATGATGCTGTTGCTGATTATTATTATTATTATTATTATTATTATTATTATTATTATTATTATTATTATTATTATTATTATTATTATTATTATTATTATTATTATTATTATTATTATTATTATTATTATTATTATTATTATTATTATTATTATTATTATTATTATTATTATTATTATTATTATTATTATTATTATTATTATTATTATTATTATTATTATTATTATTATTATTATTATTATTATTATTATTATTATTATTATTATTATTATTATTATTATTATTATTATTATTATTATTATTATTATTATTATTATTATTATTATTATTATTATTATTATTATTATTATTATTATTATTATTATTATTATTATTATTATTATTATTATTATTATTATTATTATTAATTATTATTATTATTATCATCGGCATCGTCGTCGTATTATCATCATCATTACTATTATAGGCTTTAAAGCCAGCATAAGTTGAAAAAAGGTAAATAAACTGAAATATATAATTGTGCAGTGTTTCTAAGAAGTGTTTAACAACGCCCGTTATCACTACATAAGGCCCCGCAAGTGGTGGACAAAGATGATACAGGGCTGTCGAACTGTTGCTCAGTGAGCGCAATCTGCTCACGGCCATGCACTGTATGTTTAGCAGGTAAAGGAAATGATAGCTCAAGCTGTCCCGCGAGTTATACAGGCCTGCATGAAATAAAATGTTGAGAAAGAAAATTTGGGAAGGAATCATTCCAGGCCTATGTTTAGAATATCAGTTAGGAATACTGAGGAAATTTTGAAAAAAAAAAATAGTCAGGGAGTTGGCTCATATCGGGATTTGAACCGCGGACATCTCATTCACAATTCTATGTATTAAGCACCTCGGTGGTCGCGCCGTGGCCGAGTGGTTGGACCTTGCACTCGTCACCAAAGTGGCCTGGGTTCGGTGCCAGGCGACCGTATGTGGGATTTGTAGTGGACAAGGCGGTGCAGGGTCGGCTTTCTTTCGGGTTCTCCAGTTTCCCCCACCATCTCATACTACCGGTGCTCCATCTTCATCCCATGTATCATCATTGTCACCGCTTGCTTTGCAGCATGCAGTAAAAGTGGGCGTTAAATACTACCAAAAATGTCGAATCCGTATTCTGTAAGTTTGGAACTTATTGTCCATTTGTAACATTGTTTGGAAGGGGAATGTTAGCCAACTCATGTATAATTATATGTTACAGTCGATTTTTATAATTAGTCACATCCAACTAAGATGTTCACGGCAGTAAAGCGGAACCACCTTCTATCACGTGACTTACTCGCGCGGTCGCGTTGTTCATTGGCTGGAGTAGAGTTCGATATTATCATCCGGTAGGAATCGATTCATATCGAACTTTATAGACATGAGAATATCTTCCGCAGATGATAAGGTGCGTTGCAAAACGAAACAACCACCCCATTTCAATAGCCAGTGTTGGGACCTTGTTTGAGGACACACGCAGTCTAGGAGCGTGGACAGCTCCCAAGCAGATGTGAGGGCAACTTCCACCTCTGCGATATCTGCCATAGGCATACACTGAGCGACATAATACGCCCCATGGGGTTCAGATCCAGCCAGTCCATTACATGCACTCCATTCTCAGGTGGAGTTTGCATTGTCGTGCTGGAAATCCAACATGGACCGGCAATTCCTTCTCCAAAAGGTAAAAGTTGAACATCCCGTAGACTTTGGTAGTCAGTTGTTTTCATTCGATCCATTGGTCCAAACCATTAAAGAACCTCCTCCCTGCTGCCGTTTCCAAAATATTTGTTCTCTCAGCAAATCATGGCAGCTCCATCTGGCCCATGTAAATTGATTTTTTTTTTCAACGCTGAACGCCACTTGCTTCCATTGGGTCTTGCAGATCACACGTTCTATTCTTATGCACATTATGCTGACTATTATTCGGATAGCGTAAATTTGTGCACACGAATGTTTGCATCTTGAGTCCATATTCCCACGGAGGTTCCACCGTGTTGTGTTACACTTCTCTGGGTGTAAATTTCCGTGGCCTTCCAGAGACTTCTTTATGAATAATTCGTTCCAAGGCACAAAACGTTGTTCGCAACGGAATATATTTGTGAATCCTTCTTGCTATTTCTGTAGACAAGTTGTTATATGCGATTACTGGTGTAAAGAGCCAACTCAATATCATCAGTGGAGTAAATGGGGAGAGTTGGGTACAAAGCATGGTCATATTATCAACAGTCGAATGCTCTGTGGTCAGGTTACTGTAAGGCAAAGGGATCAAATATTTCCGTGGTTTGTAATGAGTTACAGGCGCATCAACTAAGTTACATTAGAACATCTATGCAAGTTCACTAGGCACTTAGTCGCACTACAGCTGAAAACCGCGCTGCTTGTATCATTTTGCAACGCATGGCTGTTAAATATGTAGCTCTTTTCAGTTGCACGCAGGCAGTGCGTTTGTTCTGAAACTGAGTCCTAATCGATCGATCGATCGATCCGCCATACATGACGACTGTAAGAAATATGTCCCATACAATTCTTGTCAAGAAACAACAGCTTCGCCGAAAAAATGTATTAAATATTTGGAGCCATCTAGCTTCATCACAAATGGTTTATTTCACTTATTGTCGTGGAAACATTCGCGCTTTAATGCTTTTCTATCTTCATTCGAACGAAGTTAGCCGCAATTTAATGTAAATTGCCGAGCAAAGTTTAATTTCGAAGCAAAAATGCAATAATAATTACTGCAACCTTACCTGCTTGTTGCTGCCTGCTAAATGACTTGAAGTAGACAAACATTTACTCTCTGATGTTTGGTCTTCCAGCCAGAAAGCTTCTTCTTTAATCTCCATTTTCACATCCGCTTCAAAGACATTTTTGCGTGTAGCCCTTTTACTCTGAAAGAAGGAAATAGGAATTAATAAAATTTAGTACCCCAAAATATGAACACCCACGTTATATTATTTTACAGCAAATTTGATTTGTGATGCACAGAATCTAAAAACAATTGCGAGATTGAATGAGAACGGCCAAGAACCCTCTGATGTCGACGAAATGCTCTAACACAGGCTGTTCCAAATGCACGAGTACGCAGCAGTGTTGCGCGGAGCACGACTGTTGAGGGAGTGGCGGCGGACAATGACAGCCATTACGTCACTGGGTGAAGCCTACACGTCTCCGCCGTGAGCCAAGGCAGTTGTTTCTAGCGTTAGATTGATGTTCAACATGTGCTAGCCTGAGTACGCTCCAACAATGTGCACAGAATCAGCACTGCTGTGTACAGCTGGATTCAGCGTTCTTGGCCCCTGAAGGAAGTAAATGTAAAGGCTGAAAGCGAGTTTATTTACCAAGCCAGCAAGCGAAATTGGTGCGTCAGCATCATATCTACTCACATAATGTTCTACTTCGTGAAGTAGTATGTACAGTCCATGCATAAAAAATGTCTATACAATGTGCCTAGCTTAATTAGCTGTGCCAATGTGTTCGTATTAATACATGCATAACTGCAGATATTGTAAATTTGGTCTTTTCCCGTTTAAAACCCAGTTCTCTCACTATTCTGTTTAAGGATGACTTGCTGTCCTGGAAGTTAATGCCTTCTCTTAAAATTCTAAGTAATTTAGCTATTGTAGGACCACTTTTTTTTGCCCGCTTCGGTAGCGTGATGGTTAGCGTGTCTGCTTCACGTCCAAGAGGTCGCGAGTCCAAATCTCGCTTAGGGTAAGTTATCCGGGTAAGGTTATTTCCGAGGTTTTCCCTACCCTGAGAAGACGAATGTCAGGTAACTTAAAGCTCCGTGGCCCTTGGGCCCATTTGAGCATCATTTCACTCATTTCATTCACCGTCCGATGTGACATTACGTTGGAGGACGTTAATTAAAATAAAAAAGCACGTTTTTCCTGAACACAAGAATTATGAATCGTTCTTCTAACGACACATTTATCGAAGCCATCTAGATCCGTTACTCATTTCGGAACTTTTTTTTTTGTTCTGATTTTCATGTTGTTAGCGTTCTTGAACAATTCTTTTCACTGTTCTTTCTGACGCTCCTATGGCATCTGATAAGCGTTTTTGAACTTTTTAAATTTTTATGAAAAACTCTTCTGATGTAAGCAGCTCTTTGCTTTTAGGTTTTTTCTTAATGTATGTCCGTACATTTGAAACAATTTCGCTGCTCTGATTGTGTAATGTTTTGGATCCTAATGTGGAAACAGTGGTAGCATAATTGATTTATGCTATGACCAATTTCTCATAAATTCATTATATTCACTTCTTATCGCAAATATCTTAATATGTCTTCAATTACTGTACGCTATACGAAAAAGCAACCATGAATTTGCAGACTGTTGAAATGCAGACATCATTACCTTCCCCATCGCCACCCCACCTGTTGTGCATGGTTTTATTCCCAGAATTATATGAGATGACGAGAGAGACAGAAGATATAGATTCGCCTACAGGACTTCCATTCAAGGGCATGGGCCAAGAACGCTGAATCCAGCTGTATGTATTACAACGCCTGACGCTAGGATGGATCTCAAGCAAGAGCATTTCCACGCTATTACTTTCTCCGTCTTTAAAGCCGGTCTAGGGGAGGGAAAAGGCATTGTAAAACTGACCATCGCAATCGATGGTTTGTAGAGTTTAGAAGAGGGGGGGGGGATTCCCTTCAGCAATATCGGAAGAGAATGTGGTGAAAGAGCGCGTGTTGTAGGAGAACGATCATTGGGATTCACGAATCCCTGAATAACGAACGGATCAGCAGCAGTGAGGGTAATCTTCTCTCCAAAGAAGAATGGCATTCAGCGATTGAAAAAATGATCTGAAAGGATGGCATTATAGTGAATGAAGATTACTTTGAAAGAAATACAAAGATCACATCTAAATTTTAAATCTTTTGTGTTCATTGTCAAAACTTTGAAAGTGACCGTCGTATGACCACGGTCCTGCCGCAGTGTAGCACACACAGTCATGCTACATAGAGAAGATGCATGGGTGTGATGCTAGGATCTCAATGGGTGATTTCAGCACACGACAAAATATACTTTCTCCATATAAAACTGATGAAAATGAGTGATGGACGCAACTCTCTCCGAAACTAGTCCTATGATTATTACAAGTTGGAGCAGAATGTGTTTAGAAATATAGACTTTTTTTTTTCAATTTATACTTTCTTTGTCTATTGTTTTAATAAAGACTTACTCCCCAATTTAAACATCCTAGAAGATATTTAATTTAATATTTTAATGAAGTATGAATTCCGCCATAGCACGAAGACACAAAAAAGAGCAATAATTATTAGTTGCAGGTGTGCAGGCATAATACGTTCATGAACGATTGCTTTTATTCATAAACTGCCGTTAGTGTTATACCTTTACACTTTAACGCAGATAAAATGTCTTATAAACTTATTGCATATTTCGGAAATCGGAAGAAAACTTTGACGTAGCCGTCCACTAGGGGCGCTGTAGTCACATCACTAGGGAGAATAAGTCCCCAACTTTCGTGATAGTTTGCTTGCGCAACAGACGTCGTTGCTAGATCCTACCACTACTGTGAACACGTGGCTAACGAGATATACCCTGTGCGGTTTATCTTGTCTCGAGCCTAAAGAAAGAGAAACGAGAAGCAAGTATTAACCCCTCTAGCGTTGGTGTTATGGAGAAGGTGGAAGAGGCTCGATCCCCTATATCCAATCATTGGTGGATTGTGAACAAGTAGCAATAGCTCCATCATCTGCGCTCAAACTTCCAGCGTTTGTGACTGCAAAATATGGTTTCTACCCCGACCCCTAACTTGCCAGTGGCAGTGATCCTCGAGCCAAGTTAGCCCGCAGAAGGTATAGAGACTACAGCGCAAATTGGAGTTACCTGTCTGGAACACGGCTAACATCATTATATAACTGTATCCTTTGTACAAATTCAATAAGCAATATTTTTCTTGTTTAGAAAATGGATGTGTAATTATTATTTATTTATGCCAACAAACTAACTGTTGGTGTTTTTGAACACACAAGCCGTGTGTGGGGTAATTTGTCTCTGATGTGAGACTGCCTTTGTGGTTTACCAGGAGAAATAGGAGCTGGTTTGAGAATTTAATGCCATTCTGGCAGTTTCTCACAATAGCTCAGTGGTAGAGCAGCCGCCCGGTAAGCGGAAGGTCTGCGGTTCAAATCCCAGTTGTGGCATTGAATTTTTAAGTTCCAGTTCTACCTCTCAAATGGATGTGTAATTTTACCTCAATGGGCCATGATTGGACTAGGGGAATCAGCTAATGCCAGTTCGCACCGTAGTCGGTCTATCTCGTTAGCCACGGTATAAAATGCTATATTGTCATAATTTTCATGAACTCTATCCACCACTGTTCTGCTGCCTCACTAACTCTCAACGTACCTACGAGGTTAGCTCCGGTAAGGCCCCATTCACTTCTGATGAACCACCTATAACAAATATAAGATAAACAAAGGGATAAAGATACTATAGCGTAACCAGTAATTGGCACACGCACATAGGAACCATCACCTGAACTCCAGCAAACACCACGTTCTTTGCAACACTGCACCAGCAACTGTTAACGATATGTATTAAAATGTTAAAAGAAATCGAATCAGAGTGCTGATTTATCCGGTTGAAACTAACCCAGGCAGCGGTATACTAATTGCATACAGTTGGTCATGCATATCTTTTCTATGATTGCTTTTTTTTCTACTGCCGTTGAAATGTTATATTTGGCTTACATTTTAAAATACTAGTGCAAAAATGTTTAAAATGTTTGGGGTGAACTGGATTTCCCTACCTACTTGACTTCCTACCAGCCCTTAAATCCTTCTGATCGAAATGTTCACTTATACTAGTTTGCAGTCATAATATAATATTCAAACAACTAACCTTCTTTAGACCTTCAGGAGATATGGAAGTGGTACTACCGCACGCAGCAAATCGCGAAGGAATCGCATCTGTAAAAAAACTCAAAATTACTTCTTACGTTGCTGTTATTTAATTACTAACATGTTGAGAAAGAATGTGGATATTTATAGCACTGCCTAGGAATGAAGCAGGAAGCTTACCTTTTACCAATCTTGGAACCAGCAAAGGTGAAGTGAGCCACTTACTACCTTTGTCATCAAATGCGGTTAGCGATCTTATAACTTCATTCTCTCTGAAATGAAGTTCACACACCTACAAAATAAAACACATAGGTACTAGAATAATAGTGTAACACGATTAAGTTATATTTACTGGATACGCTTCAGTATCAAAAGAGTTCAGTGTCTAACCTAGAAGTACACATACCCTAGAATTCCTTGTAGGGGTAAAATTCTTTCGATTAATGGCTTCTAGCCATTTCAATCTCTGGTCTTCATTCGTTGGAAAAGAAAATACACTCACTTTTGGCCCACTTGAATAATTACCTTTACAGTTCGGAACACTGCACTTATGAGGCATAATGAGTTGATACATTTAACACTCAACCTGTAATAGTTCACATGCACACTTTATTTGCCCACATATTTATCGCAGAACATTGTTTGCAACATCTCACTTTCATGAATCAAGTCCAGCAACATCATTATTTGTCTTGCTTTGTCTGTGAGATTTGTAATTCTAGACTCCAGCTTCACTTAATTTTATATGTGAAATTAAGGGAACGTATTATTGGTGTTTTGACATTAAACGTAGGTCGACCGAGTTATACAGGCGTCACCAAACTAAATATAACTATTCTTTGCTATTAAACGCAAACTGTATCGCACATTACACGTTACTGTGTCTTCCATTTTCTAAGCCTTAGCGTGCCAGCTGATTTAATGTTTTGACTTTTAGTTCAAGATTTTCTCGTTAGATGGTACATTACTAATCGTAATCGCTGTTTGGTAAAATCACGGTAAAATAAAAGCTTTTGTAACTCAAAAATAAATCGTCTTCCAAGATGTAAGGGAATAAGGTAGTTATAATTATTGAAAATTTTATTTTAGTGGATCAGAAAAAGGATCACCAATGTTAGTTTTATAATGGGTCGTATACGTTAATACAGAAGAGTAATTCTATATGGTATACGTATTCTGTTCTTATACTACTATTTGTCAATCCGGAAGCGTTTTTTTGCAAATTAAACCGGCGTATTCTCACAATTAAAGTTCAGGGAATGTACATATTGGTTTGTTCATAAACGCCTTTGACATATTTATTTTCATTTGTCTACAACGTCTGTAGGTTGTCGGTCTGTCGAAGCTTATCTTTTGTTTATCCATCAAATACCCGTTTGTGGGGCATAATGGAAGTTTGGATAAGCCGGCTGAAAATTTTATTAGAAGGAAATAAAGGCATATGTGTACAATGTACAGTGACGTAAGTAAAACGGAACTCTGCTTCCGTATAGCTTTACTTAGAATACGTTATTTAAAACCACCAGCGCATTAGAGAATTAGTTTGACGTATATGTTTATGGTTAAGCGCGTAGACATTTAAAGTGACAGTGTGGTGACAGTTCTAAATTTGGCAGTCGCAGTTTGAACTGTCAAACCGAATTCGGTTTAAAGAGGAAACATTTTGCAACAGAAATATAGAGGAAAGAAATATCGAAATGAAGGTGGAATGAAAATAATACCTGCAGTTAATGTAATGTCATGATTTACTTCTACATTTTCAAGAGGAATACCGTACATTTAATCGCCTCTGAGACTTAAAATAGTAGAGCCCTACTGGGGAAAATGGAACTCAGGGTATCGAAATTGGATGTTTTACTTCAGGAAAGCTGAACATTTGCTTTGCTAGAATGGCTTGAAAGCAGCATACTTTGCTTACTTATTCCTCTTTAATTGAATAATATTTTGGAGTAGTTATGCACATAGGAAGAAGTACATTATAAAAAAGATGTAGGAATCCTATGCACTATTGAGCCTCATCTTTTAGGAGAATCTTGGTTAAAAATCTTAACATTCTCACTTGTACATATTCACTCTTAATTTATCTTGCAGATACATATTTTGCTGGGTAATATTGCTGTACATGACTATAATATCAGCCATACAATTATTTCCATAGGCAGTAAATATTCTAAAACTACTCCAGAAGGTATATTTCTACTGGTTTATTAAAATGTTAATTTTTATTGAAACTATTAGGCAGTCCAAGGAACCATAGTGTTGTGAAAACAATCAAATTCATTTTTAATTGCACACGCTTTATATAAAATGAAAGACTATTTTAATATCATTGTTGCATAATATGTAAGTCTTTCATTATAGGTATACTCTGTGAGTAATAGTGATTTACATGTTCTGCAGTTTCACAAAAGAAGACTGTCAGAATTATTTCCAACATTCTTAGCAGACAGACTTGCAAAGATGTTTTTAGGTGACTGGAGATATTAACCTTACCCTGTACGTGTATATTTTTGATCCTAAAATTCTTTGTATGCAATCAAGCCCCATTTATAACAAGCATTGAAATCCATGAGTATAAGAGGGTGAATCAGAAACTGAAAAATGCAATGCCATAGCCGGGATTTGAACCATGGATATTCCAGTTATCGAGCAGCTGCTCTAACCATTAAGCTACCATGCCCAACTTGCCAGTACAACATTAAATTCCCCAGCTGATTTGTACACCAGCAGTAAGCTTGTTGGCATAAATAAATAAATAATCCTTGAGTATGTTAGAGTAACATCTATCTTAGTGCAAAACTTCCTTTCTTCCAGAAGGGTTTGTATTATGTAACCATAAAAATATTGCTCTCCCTGATGATCTTAGGGCAGAAATTGACAATTTCCATGCGTTTAAAATTGCTGCTAAAGAGTACCTATGCTCTAAATCATTTTATTCTGTACAAAATTATCTAAATGACAGATTATCCTGATAACATTTATGTACCTAGTATCTAGCTGTTTTAATGACAAATTTTTACCAATTGCTTTGAATGCCCACTCGAAAGCTACTTATATATTGAAGAGCTGACAATAAATGGTGTGCATTACTAATCAGATAACAAAATGATGAGATGTTCTGACTAAAAGCCTAGTAAAAGTTCAAAACGAAGCAATTTGTATTTACATATTATATTAATCAGATTACAACTGCAGGGAAGTATTTGACTTTGTTTGTGTGCATAGTTGCAGAGTTACTCCTGCTGTGTTTTTCCATATTGTCGTGTATGTGTTCATTACTTAAATGTAATGTTTACATACTTGGGCAACTAAACTGTACCTTCATGGTTCCTAGTGAACTCGCTGTATTCAATCCAATCCATCTTGCATAACACCTTTTGTTACTGCGTAGATTATAAATAGTGAAGTTTTTGACTTAATTGAATTCTGACTAAGCAGTGCTTGGGAATATCAACATCCTGTAGCAAATATAATTTCCAAACACACAACATTAACACGGAGGCCGAGAGCGCCTATACCGATCAGGTCAAATCAAAGAGATATGCCATTTGTTTACTTAGGGTTATGGCATTGCTTGGCTGTGACAAAAATCAAAACCAGCTATTTGTATTATGTTTAATTAAAAACCTGATGAGCATCTATTAGTTCCATCAGTGAATGAACTTATCTTAATGGTGAACTATGTCTTAAAGATGAGCTTGGGAAGTTAAAGAAAAGGTAGGCCAAAACAAATAGGCTTAATGTTTACAAGTAAATAATTTATGAATAAGAATTAAGGTCTGAAACAACAGGCAAAAACTCGGTATTTAAACTACTTAAATATTACAAGTAAAAGTCATGTTTATTTAATAAATCTTTTGTTTTTCCAAAATTTAAATTGTTTGCCTCCAAAGGCTAATCTTGGATCACTTACATGAAGTTTGGAAATAAATGCTGTATTATTGACTGCATTTTGCTGATTGGTGTGTTGAAGTGTGTTATCTCCATAAAGGGATCCTATAACCTTTGTACAATCATGACCATTTAGAAGGCTGTAGCAAAAGGCATGTGGTTACTGTACAACGCTTGTGAGCACCAGTCCCTTGGCCTTGGTTTTACTTTGTGCTCAATTGTAGGAAATGGCCCAGTAGTGGTGTGTTTGTCCTGCTTTCACAATGTGCGACGTATGTTTCATTTGAAATTTATTTTTAAAAGTTTTAAACTTTTAGGATGCAATATCCTTGTTTTACCTGTTAGCTTTTTAACCATTTATGGTTTTAACTTTCACTTCTTAACCTTTTAACTACTTCAACTTTTCATTTTGTTTTAACTTTGAACCCTATTGATCAGTGAGTTTTTCTGGCTTTTTACATTTTTGACTTTGGGCTCAAATACCTAGTTGCTGACAGGTCACTAAACCCCACTCATTCACTTCATATTGTACACTTGTAATTAAATTTACATTTGAAGAGTGTGCTTAGTTTTAAAGGGGTGATTTCATAGCTAGTGCAAACAGAGTTGTAGTTTCTCTGATGCAATTCACTGGGAATAGAAGTTTTAAGCTCTCTGGAAGCTCAAAGTAACATTTTTATTTTTCCTACTATAGAATCTTTAAAACATAACTGATTGTGTGGGTTCTCTACATTGTGCGAGAGCACCAAAAGCTACTGAGGTACACTAAAATTACCTTATTGTAGATACTGGAAATGTTGACATTCTGCTCTCAAACAGGCAACTTACCTTGCATAAGCTCAGTAGTAGGAATATAACTGTGGATTTAGGCTTGAAGACGCAACTCTCTACCAACAATGCCACATACAGACTTACCAACAAAATATTAAATGCAATGAATAAGGAATTTATCATTGGTATTTTTTGTGATAAGACCAAGGCCTTTGATAGTATTAATCATGAGCTGATGCTGGAGAAATTATACTTAGGCCTGGATAACCTCTGGATTACTTGGTTTAGATCCAATTTAACAAATAGAACACAAACTACTGTCAGCAATAAAGAATCAGATTCAGGTACAGTCAACTCTGTGTTCCACAGGGCTCAATATTGGGTCCATTGCTCTTTCATCTTATGTGATCGATAACTACAGTATCTTTAAAGTCAATTGTCTTGTACACAACCACAGTACTAGACACAGACACAGCCCATGTAACCCTTTAACCCTTGTACATTTATCAGAAAGGTCCCTGCTATTCTGCTATACAACTATATAATGGTCTTCCTTTAGCTTTAAAATTACTGTGTAACAAAAAAGACTGTTTAAGATTTAAAAATAAAGTGAGAAAGTTCTTGCTCATGCATTCTATTTGCAGCATAAGAATACTATACAATAGTTAACTAGTATTAACCCTATTATAATGATTGTGTTTAGGTGTCGGGGAAAAAATAAAATTGCATGGTTATATGATGTGTTCTATACCTTGAACGTGGCTCATTCTAGGATCAAAAGAACAAGATGCAATACAATACTTACAATTTTGTGCATGTTATCACTAAGTTTGTGTAGTATACGAGGGTTAAAAGAGCGATTCCTGCTGCCTGAGACTTAGGTGAGTGAACAGTGTTACCTGTTTGAGAGCAAAGGTCTGCAATAAGGTAAGCATTTTAGTGTGCCTCTGACGACACAGTTGTCTTGTGTACTAGAGAGAGCCTGTGGGACAGTTTAGTGTGCCTCTGACGACACAGTTCTCTTGTGCACTGGAGAGAAACTGTGGGACAGTTTAGTGTGCCTCTGATGACACAGTTGTCTTGTGTACTAGAGAGAGCCTGTGGGACAGTTTAGTGTGCCTCTGACGACACAGTTCTCTTGTGCACTGGAGAGAAACTGTGGGACAGTTTAGTGTGCCTCTGATGACACAGTTGTCTTGTGTACTGGAGAGAGCCTGTGGAACAGTTTAGTGTGCCTCTGACGACACAGTTCTCTTGTGCACTGGAGAGAAACTGTGGGACAGTTTAGTGTGCCTCTGATGACACAGTTGTCTTGTGCACTAGAGAGAGCCTGTGGAACAGTTTAGTGTGCCTCTGACGACACAGTTCTCTTGTGCACTGGAGAGAAACTGTGGGACAGTTTAGTGTGCCTCTGATGACACAGTTGTCTTGTGCGCTAGAGGGAGCCTGTGGGACAGTTTAGTGTGCCTCTGATGACACAGTTGTCTTGTGCACTGGAGAGAGCCTGTGGGACAGTTTAGTGTGCCTCTGACGACACAGTTGTCTTGTGTACTGGAGAGAGCCTGTGGGACAGTTTAGTGTGGCTCTGACGACACAGTTGTCTTGTGTACTGGAGAGAGCCTGTGGGACACTTTAGTGTGCCTCTGATGACACAGTTGTCTTGTGTACTGGAGAGAAACTGTGGGACAGTTTAGTGTGGCTCTGACGACACAGTTGTCTTGTGTACTGGAGAGAGCCTGTGGGACAGTTTAGTGTGCCTCTGACGACACAGTTGTCTTGTGTACTGGAGAGAGCCTGTGGGACACTTTAGTGTGCCTCTGATGACACAGTTGTCTTGTGTACTGGAGAGAAACTGTGGGACAGTTTAGTGTGGCTCTGACGACACAGTTGTCTTGTGTACTGGAGAGAGCCTGTGGGACAGTTTAGTGTGCCTCTGACGACACAGTTGTCTTGTGTACTGGAGAGAGCCTGTGGGACACTTTAGTGTGCCTCTGATGACACAGTTGTCTTGTGTACTGGAGAGAGCCTGTGGGACAGTTTAGTGTGCCTCTGACGACACAGTTGTCTTGTGCACTGGAGAGGAACTGTGGGAGAGTTTAGTGTGCCTCTGATGACACAGTTGTCTTGTACACTGGAGAGAAACTGTCGGACAGTTTAGGGTGCCTCTGATGACACAGTTGTCTTGTGCACTGGAGAGAAACTGTCGGACAGTTTAGGGTGCCTCTGATGACACAGTTGTCCTGTGCACTGGCCCATCTGTCATCCATCATCGCTGGTGAAGTGTAGAAGTCAAGGTCAATTTCACTTTTCTTCCTTTCCTTGATGTTTACTAGTGCCTTGCTTGCTTCTGTTGAGTGTAGATAGAATTGTGATCGTATGTCTTTTATGACATACCATCGTATACCATATGGGATGGCACTGTGTTTCCAACTCAGGTAATCCTCTTCATGAACATTGCTTTTATTCTTTCTATTCTCATGAGGTCTCTGATCTTCAGCTTTCCCACACAATCTCAATCCCATATGTTATCACTGGTGCAACTGTTTCTTGAAAAGTCTCATTGCCGTGCAAGTTGATTGGCTTGTTATGTTTGGGATGTTGTACAAGGCTCTGATTGCTGCTGCTGCTCTTTCTTGAATATGTATACCAAAGGACGCCGCTATTGTCTCTGGTGTTATTCCCAGATACTTATAATTTCCTACTTTTTGTAGTGGCTTCTTGTGCAAAGTTATGTGTCTTTGGTCGTTGACTTTCCCCCATTTCTCAAGGTCATTTGTAGTGTTTTTTCTTCATTTATCTGTGTGCAGAGGAAGTATTGCACTCCACCCAAATGATTGAAATGGAGATTTCCTGTTAATATGATTTTGAGACTTTCTGAATCCAAAAGAAAGTATTTTTACAAAAAGATGTGTGGTTGGACATGATAACTAAAAAATAAAAAGTTAGTTAAACAGCAAACTTGGTGTTGAAGTTGTGCGTCACATGAACATTTGCAAGAATATCCCTGTACCCCAAAACTACCTTTTACTGTCTGACCACCATAAGAAAGTGAGCTAGAGGAATATGTTACATAAACATTTCCTGCTGCCCTAATCATATTTATGCACAGTAATGACACCTGTAGTGGGCAGCGGCTGGACGGACGGCAAGCCTTGGCCCTCCATGCGCTGTGGTGCTTGGGTTTAGTTAGTTTTAGTTAGATATACAATACACAGTGTTGTCTGAAAAATGTGTAATATCTATCACAGCAGTTAGGTACAAGTATTACATGTGGCAACATGGGCGTTTCACATATATGCATTTCATAGTAAACAATTAGACTAACAGTTCAAGTCCCCTCACTCATACCTCAGACCCCTCTTGCCTTGTTCTGATGCTCAGACATTACATGACAAAATCTTCATTATTTTTTACTTTATCAAAAATGCTCATAATGATTTTGATTAAAATAGGTACCAGATGTTTGAAATATTTGAATGACAAATAAAATGTATGTCTGGAATATTCTCTTCCTTCTGAATGACTTTTGTATAACTGGTAAACCGTAAGAGATAGACAAAATCTTAGTGCTCCAAAAATGTAAGTAGATGTCGTTAAAACACACTATTCATTTGTGGAGTGAGCCATTTCAGAGATGTTACTTATTTGTCTGATATGTGTCCTGTGTAACGATCCAGCAGAAATGAACGAAGACCTGTGAAGCATTAAGATCAGAAGGAACTACAGTTCAAAATTATTGGAAAGCACGAATGCTAATGGCTTCATTGCCAGATACAAGGCACTAGAAAACAACAACAACAACTTATTTGTCTGAATTTTCCAAACTTACTTTTCTCGTATGGATTTTGTTATCCATTTTTTTCTCTCTTGGCCATGCAAAGAGAACAATTTCAAAGTCAGCATATAGTGACCAGGTTTAAAACATTTGACTATCACTTAGTCTATTATATTCCATATTCCCCTTGTACCTACAAGGAAATAAGCAATAAGATAATTTGTACAAATGTTTATCTCAATTAACATGAAGATATAGAAATAAGAGTTTGTAAGAATGGTTAGTACAAGAGTAGAGAAAGTCATGTGAGTGCTACAAATGAAACTTTTCTTATTGGTTTGTGTAATAAAGATTTCAAATTAGGGAGTATGTTCTTAGTTACATGAAACAAAATGGGAACAAGTAACAAAAGAATGGAGCACATGATAAAATACCTATTAGAAAATTCAAAGCGACAACAAAAATATTTTGGAAATGGCTAATGCTACAAAAATAGTTTAGAACTCTGTATGTTAGCAAGATGTACAATTTTTGCTCTCTTATGGTTTACAGGTTATACAAAAAATTAATTTCAGATGAAGAGGTGCTATTTGCAGAAAGTTGAATATATGATTTTATTAGTGATGCAGATATGTTAAACATGATTACCATCAACGTCATGGTTTAGTCTGTTACCAAACTGTGCTGTCGTTGTGAAGAACAGCCTGTGACGTATTAACCAGAATCAGTAGAGCCAATTGTGAGTAGATAAAAGGTAATAATTTTCCATTTAAAGTATGCTTTGGGGTTGGATAATGTTCTTGAGAAATCTGTATCACGTTGAAACATGTTGGTTGACATGTGAGGATTATGCTTGCTTTTTATTTGAAGGTGTGTCATGTTGTTTACCATTGAAGTCAGTAGTGCTAGATACAGCGCACCTTCCACTGCTTGAATATGGAATAAGTTGCTATAACTCTGGAGCGTTGAAATATTCTATTCTCCTATAGATAGCTGAAAACATGGTACAACGCACATGTAACTGTTCATGTTGCACGATTGTCTCTCTGTCGTGTTATATTTTATGGAGTACGGAGGTATATTTTAGACATGGTGAAGGGCGGAAAATTATGCAGTGGTTTATGGTCGAATTCACTTTTGTATTTATAAGACTATAAGCGAACCATCACATGACTGCATGTTTAGGTACAGTTATTGCCAAGGCTCAGTTTATAACCTAAAAATGTTAGAAATATGCAAGTACTTATGACTGAAAAAGATTAGAAAATATGACAGTCAATATGACCAAATATTTCTTGGCGCATAGCGTATATATGTAAGTGTAGGAGAAAATGAACACTGAGTTTAAAACCACTCAAAAGATGACTTAAGGAATAAATGTAGAAAGATTAATGAGTGGAAAAGAAATATTCAGGAATTGATGTAAAAAAGAATAGAGGTAGTACTGCCTCAAAACATTTTGCAGTGGTGAGAATGTCCTTGTGTGTACAGACTGAGTACATAGCATTTATTTGTTGTTAATTTTCAGATTTTGTACATGAAGTGTGGGTTGTGCGTCCTGAAGTAATGAACCAAGAGGTACCTCCTCTGGAAGAGCTTGTGTTCACCTCAATCGGTGACCTGCTCTACAAGGAAGGGCACGACCTGTTCAGTATTTTAATTCAACACTGTGAGGAACGTTGGCAAGGAGCGCTCTTGGATGTGGCCAAGCGATGTACTTACTTGAGGAAAATATTCCATGCCATCTTACCTGCTTCCATTGCCAACAAGTTCACAAAAACTGCTCTGCGACGAGTCTGGGACTGCAACTATCTGCTGCTGAGGGCCAGCGACCGGGACTTGTCGCTCAAGTGCTACAGCGAGTTCCAACGGGGCATGCAAGAGCTGCTTTCTGTGGCCCTTCACCCCGACATCACTCACATAACAATGACTCCACTGGTGATGTCTGCTGTGCACAGATCGAAGCTACGCAGGAACCTACGAGCACTGGAGATTCATTCTTGGGGACCCAGTGAGCCAGAAGAACAAATCCTGCAGCTTCTTTCGGATGACCTAGAAAGCTTTGTTTTCCATTACTGCTCTGATTGGATGGTAGCAGCGATCTCGAGACACTGTCCTGGACTAAAACTTCTCAACATTTCACTGTCTCCACGACTGACTGACAGCTGCGTGCAGTCGTTACTGGACCTGCGAATGCTGGAGTCGCTAGATCTCACCAGCACAGACATTTCTCCCGAGGGTTATCAGAGTCTTCTCCAGGCACTGGGGTCATCATCACCTCCACGACCTCTCGTCTCCCTCACTTGGAGCTCTGTGAGGACCTCTCATCTCAACCTGCTTCACTCCTCAGCACTACCAAACCTGCGGAGGCTTGGTATTGCAGAATATGGCACAGATACTTCCCTCGTCTGGGACATGAAACACATAGAATCATTAAGGTGGGTCTCTACTATGTATTCAGTATGAGTTTCCAAAGAGTTGAGTCATATTATCCAATGTTAAATGTGATAAATCCATGATCATTTTCTCATGAGCTTTTTAATCTCATAAAAACCAGAGCATACTTGTGTTTTAAATTTTGACAAAATAATAAAATGCTGAGTATACTCAGGTTTAACATTTCCGACTGACATATGTTTTAAAAGTCAGAATTTGTTTGTTCTGTCTTAGATTTTAGTAGTCTCCTGATTCTTCCCCGAGAATTCACCGTGGTCTGATATTTTGAATGTATATTTCTGCCAACAGGTGTCTCTGAATCAGCCAGTTCAATATTTTTCCACATGTTCTATTCATACTAGAGGTCTCGGTTACAATGTGCTCTTGCAGTTTGTGTTTGTGTTCAGATGGCTTGTGTGTTTAAAAACAACCAACAGTAAGTTTGTTGGCATAAATAAATAATAATTACCATGTGAAGGTTATTTAATCCCAGGACATAAAGTACTTACAACAGTAAGCCACCATTGGGGTAATTTGTCTCTGATGTGAGACTGCCTTTGTGGTTTACCAGGGAAAAATACGAACTGGTTTGACAATTCAATGTCATTCTGGCAGTTTGTCACAGTAGCTTAATGGTTAGAGCACCCGCCTAGTAAGCGAAGGGTCTGTGGTTCAAATCCCAGCAGTGGCATTGAACTTTTAAGTTCTGTTCTACCTCTCAAACTTTGCCCAGACACGGCTTGTGTGTTTAAAAAACACCAACAGTAAGTTTGTTGGCATAAATAAATAATAATTTACTCAATTTATGTCTAAATACATTTTTTTGTAGAGTGAACCATTTCAGAGATATGCCTTGCTATTTGAGTGAGTTTTGGAGAACTTACACCTCTGTCAAATGGAACATTGCAGTTTGGTTTGTTATATATTAATCGTGCAAAGAGAATGGAATTTGGAAGCTTTAAAACATTTAACTCACTCAAAGCGTACTTTATTCCCATATTCTCGTTGCACCTACAAGAAAATAAGATAATTTATACAAATGTTTATCTCAACTAACACGAAAAAGATAGACGAATAAGAGTTTGTAAGAATGGTTAGTACAAGAATAGAGAAAGTCATGTGAGTGCAACACATCAGATTTTTCAGTTCTGATTCTACCCATCAATTCATATGTTGTCACCCTTTTCTTTTTTTTTTTTTAAATTATTTTGTTGTTTAACGATGCTGTCAATTGGTAGGATCACATCAGCGTTGCCGGAGTGCCAGAATTTTGTACTGCAGGAGTTCTTTTACATGCCAGTAGATGTACTGACATGCAGCTGTCATTTTTAAGCACACTAAAACCATTGGTCTGGGCCAGATTTGAACTCGCAACCTTGGGATCAGTAGGCCTGCGTCTAACCAGCTGAGCCACCCAGACTGACGTGTTGCAAATGATCTCATCAACTTGCTTGCAGTCACTGCAACTGCCAGCCTGTCACTCCACTGCCCTGTAGCTTCTCTACGCCGATGAATCCATTGTCTAACAGTGCTGACGTCTGTTGTTGCATCCCATTAACATTTTTCAGCCTTTCATGAATGTGAATTGTTTCATCTTCTGCATTCAAGAATTCCATCACAGAGTATGTACACTAATGTCAGTCATTTGATAACAGTGTAGTGCTGCCACCTGTTAACTTAAAAAGATGTTATTGCAGTTGGTTAAACAAGAAGGTTTGAGAAAATGCACCAAATTTGAATTTTGTACCCATCTAGTTTATTTGATAAAAAAATCTGATGTGTTGCACTCACATGACTTTCTCTACTCTTGTACTAATCATTCTTACAAACTCTTATTCCTATATCTTCTTCGTGTTAGTTGAGTATAAATTATCTTATTACTTATTTCCTTGTAGGTACAAGGGGAATATGAGAATACACTAGGCTTCTTGTATAGTGAGATTTTGTCTATCTCTTGCGGTTTACAAATTATTCAAAAGTCATCCAGAATAAACAGAACTATATAGGCTATAGCCAGAAAATTCAAAATATATATTTCATTTGTAATATAAGTACCTTAAACATACAGCATTTTAATCAAAATCATTACAGCCATTTTCAACAAAATCAAAATATTCAAAAACATGCGCATGCACGCAACACACACACACACACGCACACACACACACACACACACGCACACGCACACACACGCACACGCACACACATACACACACAACTTCCTCTGCTTAGCATCAGAGAAATTAGAAAATTGGTTGTTTAGATGAAAGCCCTGAATATGACCATAGAAATTAAAGGGGCTTCACAAACTAAATTAAGTAAAATAATATTTAATAAGCATATGAAATTAGACAGGCACACTTGCAAACCAGAGAAATGGCTGGTGTCTTTGCGAGAGTATGCACATTGATGCACTCTCTGTGTTAATTGCAATGGGCGTGTGTTCCAACATTGACTTTGAATAGTAAAGCTGTGATTAACTGTAAACAATGAGAGATGTGTTTTGTTTGTGTTCTGTCTGTTTCTTGGATTAAGATTGTGTGCCTTACTAAGATAAATGCAATACCAGTTTGCATTGTTGATTTTGCCGTAAATACTTCAACTGGGTGGGAGGCAGTAATCTATGACATTAACTCATCTAGCGCTTAAGTGAAGCACTGCAGCAAAAAACTTTGCTTAACAAAAACTGTTTAAAATAATGTTATTTATCAGCTCCCGAGTTTGTCATTCTAATTTTGGGACACTGTATATTTGATTGCAGTTTTCACAATTTATTCATTAGATATCTTCCTTTCATAGAAGTTTGAAAACAGTGTTGTAATAATCAATTTAATTTAATATAAATATATAATACAATATAAATTATATTCTAAGTGTTGTTTAGTGTTATTAATTGACTCACCTTTTAAATTAAATTATTCATTAGATTCCTAATTTTCTATCATTTGGTACGGTGTAAAGGTTGAAATAAAAATAAAAGTAGATCCTTTGTTAATTTTCTTATTTGTAATAAGCAATTTATATTCCTGCAGTATATTCCTGAGGTTATTGTTGTTATATGAAGTTAGTTTGATGCTATCTTCTTGAAATATTTGTTAAACTTAATGAAAGTCTTGGAGTGGAGAGTCTGGAGTATCTTCGTTGCATTTGACCCATTCTGTGAAGAGTTGTGATGACAGCAATTGCCATCGAAACAAGTGTCCAAAGTAATATAAACTAGTAAGTGAAACTAAATTCTTATCATCCTTCTCATAAATTTTAACTAATTTGACAAAGTTTTATTGTTTCAAACACTTCCATAAATCATATGCAAAGATGTTTCTTATGATATGAGTCATGATATGTAACAATGGGTTTTTTGCAGTGGTCTACACCAGCTCATGAAACAGTGACTTGACTTTTTTTAATGACTAATAGTATGCAGTGCTCATATTAGTAAGGGAAAACTATTACTTTGATGGGTCGGTTTCTGGTTAAGCATGTCAAGGTGATTGACACGTCCTGAGTGCCGCTTGGTGGTTAATGCATGCAGATGTGATGGAATGTGTGGTGGTTATGTTGGTACATGCAGGTTTTTGTGTGAATATGGGAACGACATGCAGTGGATGATGTGAGATGTGAGGCGAGGTTCTCCGCAGCACATGCTGGTGGAAAGGCTGTCGCCCATTGGTCTGTGTCGCATCAGTGGCAAGTGTAAGTGCTGGATCAGTCTGTGGAAGAGAAAAACAGGGTTTAAGAGAGCTTGGTTTGTGGGGAATTTGTTGAGTAAGATGTATGCGGGCATCTAAGGCTGTGTGGTTTGGATTGAGGTTGCTGTCAGAAAGGGAGAGCAGGCAGTTGTATTTGTCATGGTCAGACTCGTAATGACCTAAGTTACGTGCTAGTGGGTTGTTGCAGGGGAGGGAGGCATATAGTTCAAAGGCCAAAAGCTTTGTGAATTGTTGTATTGTATGGATGTCAAGTTGAGTGTGTAACAAACCGGAGGGTGCAATCTTTGGTACTTTGCCTACAATGTGGAGTGCTTTATTTTGGAAACTTTGGAGACATTGTGTGTGTATTGCCACATGCTGGGAGGGGGGGTGGCTGCGTGTGTTAGAATTGAGCATGTAAGTGTAAGCACTCTAGCATAATTGTGCATTGGCGTTTTTGTGTGTTATTTGGATGTGGTGTTTCCAGGTGATCCCTTGGTCCACATGCAAACCGAGGTATTTAACTCGATTGGTCCATGCGATGTTGTTCCCGAACAGTGTTCACATATTTATAGTGCACCAAGATTGGCCATTGGGAAGTCCAGATCTGAATCTGCTGTATTATCAACAATGGGACATCATCGAGAAAAAAGGTTGCACGAAGACAGAAGGCCCTAAAACGAGATTTGAAGCAAACATTGCAGAATTTGGACATAAATGTCATACATGCTGCTATAGATGATTGTGTGTGGAGGACATTTTGAGTAACTATCTGTTCTTTGTATTATAGTTAATAAATGTTTTGGATAGTGTCATTCTTTGTTGTGCTATCCACGTTTCTAGTTGTGACAGAAGTACCAACTAGAAGGTCCACCAATGGCAATTAATTGTTCTTGAACACTAACTGTGTGAAGCAAATTGGTTCAAATCCTGTCTTTGCCTTACACCTGGCTAGTGTGAAAGAAGAACAATTAATTGCTCTTGAACACTAACCGTGTGAAGCAAATTGGTTCAAATCCTGTCTTTGCCTTACACCTGGCTAGTGTGAAAGAAGAACAATTAATTGCTCTTGAACACTAACCGTGTGAAGCAAATTGGTTCAAATCCTGTCTTTGCCTTACACCTGGCTAGTGTGAAAGAAGAACAATTAATTGCTCTTGAACACTAACCGTGTGAAGCAAATTGGTTCAAATCCTGTCTTTGCCTTACACCTGGCTAGTGTGAAAGAAGAACAATTAATTGCTCTTGAACACTAACCGTGTGAAGCAAATTGGTTCAAATCCTGTCTTTGCCTTACACCTGGCTAGTGTGAAAGAAGAACAATTAATTGCTCTTGAACACTAACCGTGTGAAGCAAATTGGTTCAAATCCTGTCTTTGCCTTACACCTGGCTAGTGTGAAAGAAGAACAATTAATTACCATGAATATTGTAAGTTTCATTGTTGTCTTCATCATCAGCTTTGCTTGCTGTGGTGGCTTGTAGATGGTGTTTCCTGGCTGGACGTGCTATGAGACGAGATTGCTTTCATACGCTGTGTTTATTACTGTACTTTATGTGAGCTTAGACTTTTACGGCCGGCGTCTATCCAGTAAAATGATGTTTTCATGCTATTGGCCGTGGTCGAGGCGATGTGTGAACACCTGACATTTCGCCCGAGCATCATCAGAGAAAGGTGACTTCCATGCCACGATGTACCATGAGGCCATACACAGCATTCACAAAGCATGGATACCAGTACTGGCCAACACACATACAAAGTCATACAGCCCAGCCAGAGATAAAACTTGTCACAGGCCACGATTGGCTGGGTGTAGCCAATGGGAGTGAGGGGCAGCAGTCTCGTCTCATCATATATAAGATGAGCACCTTTTCACAATAAGTCACCTTCCTTTGATGATGCTCGTCGGAATGGCAGGCGAAACATCAGGTATCTTCCTACCTTCGAAACGCATCCCGGAAAAATATGTTGTAAGTGTTGTTCAGTGTTATTAATTAACTCACCTTTTAAATGAAACATTAGGTGTTTGCACATCGACTTGACCACGGCCTATAAGCCCAAAAACATAATTTTACTGGATTTACTACTTCACTCACATATGTACATGGCAACAGACTTTACGCAGTGCGGATGGTGATTGCTAACTCATTTACAGCCAAAAATAAATGTGGGCTCTGTGAAGAAGTGGTTGGTTTTTGTATCTCCATCTCCATTAAAACGGCACGCATAGTTGTCATGGACGGGCAACAAGATAAAAGATTAATTCTTGACCCAAAAATCCAGTTTGAAAAAAATTAGACCAAATTAAGGGGGTTGATAAGAAAACACACTGCACTATGTCATGCAATCCTTATTTAACAAACAAATACTAAATTTTAAATTGGGAAGTGACTGCTCTACTTTCTGGTGCCTGTGCCTGTAGAGTAGTTACTAAGTTTACTATTGATTGGTTTTGACACTTTGAATTACAATTAAATGTTTTAGAAGACAATGGTCTACCAACTATGCATGACTCTGTATATTCTACACACCATTTGTATACAGCACTAAAATTAAATAAATAAATGAATTCTAAAATGGTTAGCTGTGTTATTTTCAAATATTATAATACTTTCATACATTATCACACTTTAATTATTAAAGTACCTGGGTGACTGAGCTTTGCTCGATACTTTTGCCCCCTTTTTATAAAATCCTGTTTTTTGGGAGAAGATACTTATTGAGATAAACTTGAAAAGTAAAACATTAACTAAGTAAAAATTTTTGTCGCAATTGTTAAGTCATTTCTGAGATACATATAAATATTTCATAAGTACCATCATTTCAGCCATAAATTGTTGTTGTTGTTGTTAGCTAATGCTGGATTTCTGACAATGAAGTCATTAATCCTCTTGCTCTCCAATATTTTTCACTGATGGAAGAAGAGAGCAATAGCAGTAAATGTAACCGTTTTTTAGAGAGCACCATATTTTTATGTTTTGGTGGTCACATAGCTCTCTCACAACCCCCAGAATGTCTGGAGGACCACACCTGTCGTTGAGCCATAAATTGTAATATGTTGTATTTCTATTTCAAACATATATACAGGATGAGCTGTAACACATAAACTAATATAGCTGGGCCAACTTTCTTACTGTATTCTGATAGCCCTGGAAGAGGACTTTAAAACGCTAGCTTGTTTGCTGAAATCGAATTAACAGAGAAGATTATGGTCTAAATAAGGTTTCAACTAATTGTGACTGTTACGCATAGACTAAGATAGCTAAGGTAACTTTCTTTAGGTTTTCTGAAAGCTCTTGACGAGGCCTTTAATATCCTGGGTTGTTTGCTGAAATTGGCCCATTAACAGAGAAATTATGGCCAAAATAAGGTTTAGAATAATTGTGACTGTTACATGTAAAATTGCATTTTTTCAGGAATGACACTTATATAAATAAACTTAAAAATCAAAACCTTATCTGAATTCAAAATTTGATTGATATCGTTAGCTGTTTCCAAGATGCACAGAATATATTTATATACAAGAATTGCTGGTTTAAATATATAAGATATCCATATTATACATTTATTAGTCTTTTTTAGTCATGTTTAAAATTCTGGTATAAAAAGTATTAGTAGGCTGCTTCCTTTATGAAAATGCTAAAATAGGACAGCTATCCAACTACTAGATTTTCTCTCCTTAGTAAGCAGAGGATGTATTGCATCCCATGTGAAACTTTTATACCAAAATTTCACTTGAATAAAGGAAGAGACATATTTGGAAAAAGATTTATGCATATGTGCATAACTGAAAAGCTAAAAGGTGCTTAAGTACCAAACTTGATATTTAAGTTCAGCATCTTCTAATGATGCGACATACAATTTTCAAAAATATTCTCCCACTCCATTCTATGCTTTTTTATTTTCTCAAAACTGGCCCTAATGATTTGGATTAAAATACAATATGTTTAAGATGTTGCATGAAAATGTAAATGCATAGGTAACTTAATTTTCTGGGCATAGCCTGTGAAATTGCCTTTATTCTGGATGACTTTCGCAGCACTGTTAAACTGTAAGATGTAGACAAAATGTTACTATACAAGAAATATGTTGTTGTTGTTGTTGTTAGCTAATGCTGGATTTCTGACAATGAAGTCATTAATCCTCTTGCTCTCCAATATTTTTCACTGATGGATGGGGCACTAGAAGTGGCCGGACATATTTGAAGGTGGTCTCGGTCCATTTCCTCTTGCAGATCACATAGAGGACAGAGTGGTGAAGAATATATCCCAATTCTGTTTGAATGTTATACAAGAAATATAGATCTCATTAAAACACAGAATTTAACTAAGACTTGGATCACTAACATAGGTTAGAAACAAAAGCATCCTCAAACAGTTTATTATGCTGATTTTCATTCATTAATGACGTATGAGGTAATGCTCTAGGAAAATTTGGTAGATGCCAAAAAAATGTTTGTTATTCAAAAAGTAGTAATGTCAGAAGTAAGACAATGGACTTGCTGTAAACCACTATTCAAGACATTGGAAATGGCCTGCAAGTACATTGTTACAGTGGACAACCAGAAAAGTGCAGATATGCATTACAAAGAGACCCGATACAGACAGGTCAACTAATAATTTGATTATTCCAAAAAGGGGTTCATTACAATGGCATAGTATTATTTAATTCATGTACAAATAAATTCAAGTGAACATTAAAACAATATCTCATTACTCAGACCTATACTGAGGAAGAAATTTGTTCTTGTAACGATTGATTTACACTGTAAATATTCTAAGAAAGCATGCTTGCACAATTATTGCAATTGTATGTTATGTAAAACTGACTCCTCTGAAAACTTTGATCAGAGTAAATTGTAAATAATAGAGTACACTGGAGTGTGTTCATAGATGAACCGGGCCACCCAGTAGTTGCACCCTCCACCAGAGTTACACATAAAGGACCGGCAAGTCTTGGGTATGGAACACTAACTTACATTAGACTTACCCTCACATTCCCTATGCTTGCAAAAGTTCATGTTGACTGATTGCCTGTATTTCTCTTATCATGCTGTCCTCCTATTCATGTAACGTGTGTGTATTTGATGTTTACACTTTATTCTTTAATGTTCTCCATAAATAAAAATAGTATGGAGATAAATCCGGGCAATGAGATGGCCACAATCCTCGACTAGTTAGTGTTGTCTCCATAACACTTGACAATTCATGCATAGAATTCACAGTAGTGTGCACTGTAGCTGAAACCAGTCACACAATCTTTCATTTCTTGTTAGTTGCTGAAAAAAATTATCTAAATAGAATTGACATAAACATCTTCTTGATCTGGTAAACAGCTCTTACAGTCTAGCTAGTGCCTCCTTAATGATGATAGCCCATTCTTCTCTGTTTTCGGCCTTTCTCTAATCCCCACATTATGTAAGTTCTTCTCCACACAATCCAGCCATCTTAATCTTGGTCTACCCCTGTCTCTTCTCCCTTCAAGTTTGCCTTCAGAAATCTTTTTAACAAACCTGCCTTCATCCATGTGCACAACATGCTCGGCTGGTCCATTCAATCCTTTTAGCTTTAACAAATGTGACTATGCTAGGTTTTTTTATATAGTAATTTTAGTTCTGTATTTGAACGTATTCTCCATCCCTCTTTATCCTTGATTGGTCCATATATTTTCCTTTCCCATCTTTCCAACTGAGCCATTATGCCTTCTGACATCACCCAAGTTTTGCATCCATACATCACATTATTGTGTTCTAAATCTGTAATTTAGTTTGCTTAGACAAGGTATTGTGTTTTCATCATTTTGGTCAAGGCAAAGAAGCACTTATTAGCTGCTGATATTCTCTCCTCGATATCTTCACTACAGTCATTATCAAAGGTGACCGACCAATGAACCTAAATACGAGTATTAAATTTATACATAGCAATCAACTGTTGTGAAATATGGGACCGATGATTCTACATACACTCACTGTGCACCAAAGCCAACTTTTGCAGTGTGGTGAACAACTTCATGAATACTATGAGGATTTTTAGTAAACCAGAATTGTTTTTGTACATATAGGGAATGTGTTCACATTGGTCATTAATTTCAGCATGTGTTGTGATACAGGTAAGTGTAATGCAAGTTAGTGTTGTGTACCCATGACTTGCCTGTCTGGTAGATGGCTCGCTGGTCTTCGCTGGGTGGGACAGTCCAGTTGATATACAAATGCACTACACAATCAGATTACAACGTGATTCCTGACATGATCTATGCCCCTTTGGTCTAACAATTTACACATTGAAATAATATGGCATGATATAAACCATACAATTTATCTATTAACCATTTCCAAGATATCCTTTGTTACTGGTTTGAATTTTCGAATATCTATATTTCTTCAAGTGGTGAGTTGCTATGTTTTTGTTTTGTGGTGAAATTCCAAAGCCATCACATAGTGGCCCCATTGAGTATCACTTTAGCCTGGTATATTCTCCTTGTATCTTCAACAAAATATGCAATTGAATTTTATGTTCATTAACAAGAAATAGAGGAATAAACTTTTGTAATGACATTTTGTAGAAGAGTGAATAGAGAAAGTCATGTGAATGTAACACACATCTCTTTATGTATAAATAGATTTTTCTCAGATGAAGAGTTTGGTTTGTATTCAAAGGTCTTTTAAAAGCATCAGTTTTTTTTTCTTAATGCATGATTTAATAATTTGGTGAAAATTATGTAATAAACTTAGTTTGAAAACTATGTTGACATTTGAAAACACATTGTACATCGACTGCCTCCCTGTTCCCTCGTTGCCTGACTTGCTGCTCTTCCTATTGCTCAGTTGTAGGACATCATCTATGATTGGTATATCAAAATGGATTAACCAGTCTGTATCCTTAACAATATAAATGCTTTCCCACACTGTTAACTCCCAGTAAGCTTTTGCTGGACTTAAAAGCTTATGTTGGTTAATATTATGGTTCCATGATCAAAAGTGGTGAGCTATGGTTCATTTATCTGTCTCTTTGTATTTTATATTTCTGATGTGTTCCCTCATTCTTGTTTCCCAATTTCTCTTTGTTTTACCGAAAATACCACTCCAAGTATTAAGTTATCAGGAATCTACCATGTCAACCGTAAAGACTGCCATAAGATATATATTGGTAAAAGAAAAAGAAATTTGGAAACCAGAATGAAAGAACACGTCAGAAATATAAAATATAAAGAGATAGATACATCAGCCATAGCTCACCACTTTTGGTCATGCAACTATATTAGCTAAGACATCAAGCTTTTAAAACCAGCAAAAAATTATTGGGAGTTAACAGTGTGGGAAAACATATTAAGGATAGAGATCGACTAATGAATTTTGATATACCAATCATAGATGATGATGTACAACTGACCAATAGGAAGAGCAGTAGGCTAGCCAATGAGGGAAGGGGGAGGTAGTTACCTGACATTGAATCAGTCGACCAAACAGCTGAATGATGGAGAGGACCTTCTCCGAAACTAGTACTGTTTCAAGTATTATTACAAGTTGGAACAAAACGTGTTTTCAAATGTCGGCATAGTTTTCAACTAAGTTTATTAATATGCTCCACTGTTTTAAACATTTTTGGGATGTTATGTATGTTTTAGGTTTGAGAACTGTCCGTTCTGGCAGATCCAGCAGATTCTCCTGGAGACATGTGAGGGGTTACAAGAACTGTGCTGCGATGGTGTGGGCAAGCTGGATCTCTTGTTCGTGTTAGACAACTGCCCTATCTTACGCAGGCTACGAGTGTACTCACGCTTTAGACCACTAATCCTTGCTCCTGGAAAGGATAGTCCAGGTAAACTACCACTACTTACGGATGTCAACTTGTTGGACTGCCAGGACATCTCGCTTGTGAAAGTGATTTTGGGGTCATGCCCCAACCTGCGACGACTGGAGGTGTGGGTGAAGCACCCTCCAGAAACCCTGGCCGAGGTGGAAGGTTTCCTGAGACAGGTGCTGCATAAGAACCCCCTGGTGCATCTAGAGCACTTTGCACTACTGGCTCCTCTTAGAGGACTCCTGTCACTTCAAGCTGTACAAATGCTTATCGAGTCCTGCCCCAAGATATGCTCAATCGAGGCAGTGTCAGACAAAAATCAAGTACTAGGATACCTCAAGGATGTAGACAAGTCTTGCATTAAGATCCAGTAGTAAGCTCTTCTCTATTTTTTCTGTATTTTGTCTTTCCTTTTTTTCTCTCTTTTTCCGTCAAAGAGACAATTCCTTCTTTTTGTAAATAAATGTTTTGTAAATCACTGTATATTTGTAATTTATATATAGAGATACCAGAGAAGATGTATAAACAGTTGCTCAGCAGAAATTGTTGTTTTTATTGGAAAATGGCTTGCCGCAGGAATGAATCATTGTGCCTCCATGAAACTGACAGGTGTTAGCTTAACTTGATATGTCAATACAGTAACACTCTTTTCTCTCCCCTCTCTTTCTCTCTTTCTTCCTCTTCTCTCTTGCTTCTTTCTCTCTTTCTTCCTCTTCTCTTTCTCTTTTTTTTATCTTCTATTTCCCTTTCTCTTTCTATCCTTTTCTTTTCTTTATTTCTTCCTCTACTCTCCTCTTTCTCTCTCTTCTCTTTTTCTCTTCCTCTGCTCTGTCTCACCTCTCTCCTCTTTCTCCTCTCTCATGTCTTAACCTCTTGAGCGATGGCCATTTAAACGTCCGCGAGCCGAGAACTGCTAGCATTTAAATTGTTAAATGCGCTTCGTATATACACAGCTGTATTTTGTGTAAATATTAAGTTATTTTAATGAAACAAAAACTGGTATAAAACTCGTTATTTGCAGTATAAATGTACGTCATCAGCAAAGTTGAGTTGTATTTACAAAACGTTGAAATGGCACAATTTTGTTTCACTGTGGTAAAAAATCAACTTTGCTCTGTCGAGCGCATCTAATATTAGTTCTCAGAAAGATACAGTAAAGAAACACACATTGTATGTGTGGCTTATGCGTCAGCATACTGTGTAATAAAGCCCTACTGCATGCGTGGTCTCTTGAGTCATCAGAATAGATCAACATTGCAACTTTTGCTTACGCGAGTTTCGTAACTTAGTAGAGTCCTTGTCTTTCTTTGTTGAAATACATACGTATTCTTTCCTGCTTGTAGCTGAAGGGAGAAGTGGTATAAAAAGGAGTTTTTGCACCAACTGGATATAACCATATACAATTGTTTGGGGATTTGGACAGCTCTCTAAACCCACACAGGACAATGACCGACCTTGACTTCCGACTATAAATAGCTCGCAGCCTAATTGAACAATACCACGCTGGGGGTTGAAAATCCAAAACCCCTGCACCCTTCAGACTTCAAGGAAAACATTATCCTAAAAGGATACCGTCAACAGCAAAGAAGTCCCGCCCATCTCGAAGGTGTTTCGTGTGCCGCAAGAAGGGAATTTGCGAATTTGGAAATGTACATACCCTTGTGTGTTTATCCCTGTTTTGAGGTAAATCACTGCAGAACGAACATATTAAGGTAAGCCAATAAAGTATATAGACCTTACTAAAATGTTTCATAAAGGGAAAATTATAATAAGTTGAGTTGGATAAGGGATAAATAAGGGTTAAATGCTTAAACGCACAGGACGCCCATATCGCTCATCCGCCATTTTAACTTGATGTGATTTCACGTCGATATCCCTCAAGAGGTTAAATTCTCTTTTCTCTTTTCCTTTCCTCATTTTCTATTCCTCCTCTCTCTCTCTTCTCTCTCTCACTTTTCTCTTTTCTCCTTCTCTGTCTGTTTCTTTTTCTCTCCTATACACAAACATATACTAAATTGCTGCCTAACCTCTGGTTAAATCTAGAAAACAAGAAGCCTGTTGCTTGTTATGGTCTGACGACTTATGCTCAGCTTGTGTTTGTTTTTCTGCATGTTGAATGTTGAATTCCTGCAGCAAGTTGCTTGTAAATCCATACCTGCGTGACCTACTTAGGGACTGTTTTACAAGACATCCTATATTTACTGGATATGTCTTGCATTTAACCTGGTTAAAAAAAAAGCCACAATGAGAACAACAAAATGAAAATGCATGTATTGACGAGAAATGGGAACTATGCATATCAGGTCCTGTGAACAGTAAAGAAGTGTTACAGGAGTGCATATTGAACACTCACAGACAACTGTCAGACATTATACTTGAATTAACGTAACTTGGGTATTCTGGCGTGTGCTATGCATGTGATAGGGGAGTGGCACAGTAGTCTATTGTCATGACAACCACATTTGACCTTGAAGTAGCCAATAGGCTTTGTGATGGAATGCGTGGCCACTTCAAGGTCAAACCTGGTTGTCACTCCCCTACCACGTGTGTAGCGCACACTGAGAGAACTGTCAGAATACCCAAGTTATATTAATTGAAGCATAGCTGCTGGTGTTGTAGAATAGAATGTAAAAGGAAAGTGGCTTCATGCTTTTGCAACTCTGTTTTGTATCATCTGTTTTTCCACTGCCTTCAACTTTTATATTAGTACACAAAAGGATAAATTAAACACGGTGACAACAAAAGGTTTTACATACACATAACAATTATCCAAAGGTGTGTATAACCATGGAAGTACCTACAGGATCATACAGCAGCACACATTTAGAATGAGATAACATGGAGCACCACTGCTACATACATAGGCACAGATAACAACTTATACAAAAACAGTGGAGATTCGACAAGCAATGAGAAAAATTAAGAAATATTGAGAGAAACTCAGGGCAGTTTGACAAGCAGTTTAAGCAGGTTATATAGGTATAAAATAAAACAAAACATTTGGAACTACAGTGTTACAAAGCGAAGTAATTGTGAGAGTACCACCAGAGAAGAGTTGCATTTCCTACATCAGAGAAATGGCAACATAGACGATTTGTAAAGCACAATGATCTCAAGAAGGAGCTTTCCATCCAACACTTTTTTGGACATCTCAGTGATAGTAAAGCATAGCTCTTGGAATTCTGTGAGATGACATCTGTTTAAGATGGCCCAACCAGTTCTTCTGGTAATTTTGTATGTGATAAAGAATAGGTTCCATATTGGGTTCTTCCAATCTTTTATGGTCCTACTTCGTATAGCTGCTGTGCAGTGCATAAATCCCATCTTGTTAGTTTGTTAATTGGCATCTTCGTAGTGTTTACACTTCATTACTATAACTTAAAACTGGTGTTGCAAATGTCTTATACAGTCGCAGTCTTGTATTCCTTTCCACTAAGGATGGTTTCATTCTTCTTAATTATTCCCATTATTTTTGTAAATTTTGTAATTTTGTTTGCTACATCTACTTCATTATCAAATGATAAATTATAGTCCAAATAATTAAATTCTGGCTGTAATCTCTCATTTGATAATGAAGTAGATGTAGCAAACAAAATTACAAAATTTACAAAAATGGGAATAATTAATATCATGAAACTATAAATTGAAAAATATGTCAATATTTGTAAACACATTCTGCTTCACCTTACTTGTAGTTCTGTTAGTTACAGGACTAGTTTTGGAAAGGGTCCTCCCCATCATTCAGCTCCACTTCATTTTCATCATTTTATATCATGAAACCATCCTTAGTGCCAAGGAATATGAGTGTATCAAAAAGTAATGGCAATTATTTTTCTGTGTTTAAACATGCCTTGTCAAAGTTTGAGAGGTAGAGCTGGAATTTAAAAATTCAATGCCACAACTGGGATTTGAACCACAGACCTTCCGCTTACCAGGCGGCTGCTCTAACCATTAAGCTACTGTGACAATCTGCCAGAATGGCATTGAATTCTCAAACCAGTTCGTATTTCTCCTGGTAAACCACAAAGGCAGTCTCACATCAGAGACAAATTACCCCAATGGTGACTTACTATTGCAAGTACTTTATGTCCCAGGATTAAATAACCTTCAGATGATAATCATTATTTATTTATGCCAGCAAACTTATTGTTGGTGTTTTTAAACACACAAACCGTGTGTGCGCTTGTGTGTTTAAAAACACCAACAGTAAGTTTGTTGGCATAAATAAATAATAATGCCTTGTCAAAATTCACCAATCGTGCTAACAGAGGTCTGACCTTGACTGACGCTGGTATAGGTGCCACAATGTGTGTGAGCTGTTCAGTTTGTCTGAGAGAGCCATTGTGTAAGCACGTGTTTCAATGACCCAACAGGGATTTCAAGTTAGAACAACGAGCAGCAATTCGGTTTTGTATTCTGAAAAAATCTCGAAAATATTGTTAGCTAATGCTGGATTTCTGACAATGAAGTCATTAATTCTCTTGCTCTCCAATATTTTTCACTGATGGATGGGGCACTAGAAGTGGCCGGGCATATTTGAAGGTGGTCTTGGTCCATTTCCTCTTGCAGATCACATAGAGGACAGAGTGGTGAAGAATATATCCCAATTCTGTTTAATTGGGAAATTAAATTTTGGAATTATTATTTATTTATGCCAACAGACTTACTGTTGGTGTTTTTAAACACACAAGCCGTGTGTGGGCAAAGTTTAAGAACTGGCTTGAGAATTTAATGTCATTCTGGCAGTTTGTCACAATAGCTCAGTGGTAGAGCGTCCGCCCGGCAAGCGGAAGGTCTGTGGTTCAAATCCCAGTTGTGGCATTGAATTTTTAAGTTCCGGTTCTACCTCTTAAATTTTGGAAATTAATTCTGGAAATGAAACGCTGCAAATGATACAGGAAGCATATGGAGATGAAGCTTATCAAAAACATGTGTTTTTGAATGGCATAGAAAATTTCAAGATGGTGAAAAAAATCTTGAAGATGCTCCACATTCAGGATGGCCCGCCACTTCAAAAGCTGAGGTAAACCGCAACACCATTGATGTCCTGTTGCAAGAAGATAGACGATTAACGATAGCAAAGATAGCAGACATTATGCACATTTCCTATGAGTCAGTTGAAGACATAATTCATAATGCTTTGGGCTACAGAAAAGTGGTGGCAAAAAGGATTCCTCGAATGCTTAATGAACAAATGTGTCATTGGGTCATAACCTGCCAGCAGTGGATCACAAGACTTCAGAGGGAACCCAACTTTCTGGACCAGGCTGTAACTTGTGATGAGATCTGGCTTCATCACTATGATCACAAGACTTCGGAGGGAACCCAACTTTCTGGACCAGGCTGTAACTTGTGATGAGAGCTGGTTTTATTACTATGATCACAAGACTTCGGAGGGAACCCAACTTTCTGGACCAGGTTGTAACTTGTGATGAGAGCTGGTTTCATCACTATGATCACA
This sequence comes from Tenodera sinensis, assembly GCA_030765045.1. NCBI lineage: Eukaryota > Metazoa > Arthropoda > Insecta > Mantodea > Mantidae > Tenodera > Tenodera sinensis. Next base: position 119,650,121 of record CM060971.1, on the reverse strand, counting down.
AGACTTCAGAGGGAACCCAACTTTCTGGACCAGGTTGTACCTTGTGATGAGAGCTGGTTTTATTACTATGATCACAAGACTTCGGAGGGAACCCAACTTTGTGGACCAGGTTGTAACTTGTGATGAGAGCTGGTTTTATTACTATGATCACATGACTTCGGAGGGAACCCAACTTTGTGGACCAGGTTGTAACTTGTGATGAGAGCTGGTTTTATTACTATGATCACAAGACTTCGGAGGGAACCCAACTTTGTGGACCAGGTTGTAACTTGTGATGAGAGCTGGTTTTATTACTATGATCACAAGACTTCGGAGGGAACCCAACTTTGTGGACCAGGTTGTAACTTGTGATGAGAGCTGGTTTCATCACTATGATCACAAGACTTCAGAGGGAACCCAACTTTCTGGACCAGGTTGTAGCTTGTGATGAGAGCTGGCTTCATCACTATAATCACAAGACTTCACAGGGAACCCAACTTTGTGGACCAGGTTGTAACTTGTGATGAGAGCTGGTTTCATCACTATGATCACAAGACTTCAGAGGGAACCCAACTTTCTGGACCAGGTTGTAGCTTGTGATGAGAGCTGGCTTCATCACTATAATCACAAGACTTCACAGGGAACCCAACTTTGTGGACCAGGTTGTAACTTGTGATGAGAGCTGGTTTTATCACTATGATCACAAGTGCAATTTTCTTTGGTCCAGTTTTGTAGGTTGTTTAAAGATTGTTGCATGGTTTTTTCTAGTTCTGTACTTTTGCTTTTTGGTTTTGAAGTCCACATTACTAAGTCATCAGCAAATAGTGCACACTTCACACCTGATTCTTGTATTTGTTGTGGCAGATCGTTAATAAATATATTAAAAAGTGTAGTGCTGAGCACTGCGCCTTGTGGTAAGCCACAGTGTACTTGTTTATATTTAGATATATTTCTTCCATATCTGGTTGCAATAAAGCGTTGTGTTAGGAAATGACATAGCCATGAACACATTGAACCTTGTATCCCTATTTGTTTTACTTTCTTTAGTAGTTTTGATCTGCATATAGAATCATATGCACTTTGAAAATCAATAAAAACTGATAAATTATCTTCTTTTCTATTGAAGGAGTCTTTGATTTCTTGACTGAGAAGTAAGACTTGTTCATTTGTAGAGTGGAACTCTCTGAATCCAGCTTGACATGGGGAAATTAAATTTTGTGATTTTAGAAACCAATTTAACCTGTTTGACACCATTCTTTCCATCACTTTTGCCATTATGCTAGTAAGAGCTATTGATCTATAATTTTTTATTTCTGATGCTGTTTTGTCTTTCTTCAAGAGTGGGACAATTATTGCTTTTTGCCATTCGGCAGGTACAGTGGTTTTCCAGGATAGATTGTAGAGTTTCAGTAGTTGTTGTTTTGCTGTTTTTCCAAGGTTTTTTATGAACTCTGGATGTATGTAATCTGGTCCAGGAGACTTTTTGTTTTTTAGATTATTTATTGCAATGTTCAGTTCTTGCATTTTAAAATTTTGAAAAAAAGATATTGTATTGAGTGTTGGGATCACATTCTTTTTCTTGTTTCATATGTTTCTAAAACTTTGAGAAGTAGAACTGGAACTTAAAAATTCAATGCCACAGCTGGGATTTGAACCACAGACCTTCCGCTTACCAGACGGGTCTCTAACCATTAAGCTACTGTGACAATCTGCCAGAATGACATTGAATTCTCAAACCAGTTCGTATTTCTCCTGGCAAACCACAAAGGCAGTCTCACATCAGAGACACATCTGTGGCATTGAATACTAATTTTGTTACATGAGAATATCTACCGGATTGAAATCAATTTGTATCCGATAAAGATACTATATAAGTTCTAATGTATTCCTAATACGCTGCAGGCTCGTGAGTTTGTTTTCTTAGCGAACGTGGTATAATACATCAAAGCCACTGAGAATTACTGCCTCAACATTTACATTCACATGCTTTTCTCTACACGATTTTCTTTTATACAACACATTCGTATATTCTTCTCTACTCCAAACAACAGGAGTCATCTCTCGATCCTCCAATAGTTATTGGGTCCTCCTAATACTCTAGATGATATTCCCTTTTCTACAATGGAAATTCAGCATATTATTCTTAAACAGAATGATAATAAAGCACCTGGTTGTGACTCTATTTCTGCCAACATTATTAAACATGCATACTTAGTCCTGCCTACTATCTTTCCAATTCTAATTTCTCTATAAAATCTTAACCCCTAACATGCTGACCTGTCATGGCATGTAATACGTCCTCTGATTGGTAATCAGAGGATATGGTCGGTGAATTTATTTTGATAACTCTCCTGGTCAGGTCGGTGAGACCCGTAAACCAACGACAGGTGTGGTCCTCCAGACATTCTGGGGGTTGTGAGAGAGCGATGTGACCGCCAAAACATAAAAATATGGTGCTCTCTAAAAAACGGTTACTATTACTGCTATTGCTCTCTTCATATTGGAGAGCAAGGGGATTAATGACTTCATTTTCAGAAATCCAGCATTAGCTAACAACTTTTATTGTATCTAGAATCTAGCAATATATTCTAAAAAAAAAACATTAACCTCAAAATGTACTTAAAATACGCAAGTGACCAAAATAAAAGCTTGAATAATTTACATTTGAACCTTGCGTATACAAATCGATCTCATTCCGGATTGAATTCACCATGGAAACGCGGATAGTTTTGAGAATGGGATTGGACTCAAATCGATTTCAGTTCTCCTTGGAAAGGTAGTAATTGAAACCACGTGTATGTTTGGCACTTTTTACCTTATAATAAGAACCTCAGTTAACGATGGTTATGTGGCACTATAACCATAGGACCTGTATTTACTGATGCGTAGGTATTCAAATAGGAACCCCTGTCTGTCCGGAAGTGCACGGTTTGGACGCTCTAGCGCATCCAAGTCTGAGAACGAAGGCTTTTGACAATTTGTTAACATTCGTTTTGGTATAATGCAACCATTTAGCCATCTGTGTACTGGGATGAACATTCCTGCGCATGCGCCGAGTCCTTGGTGCGCATCTTACTGCGTTACTTGCGTAGTGTCCAGTACAGTAGCGGCGGGTAGGCAGGTAGGTAAACTGTTAGGTTTAAATGGTTGTGCACATGCCACTGTATGTATGTATGTACTGTTTTAGTGCCCAATACAAGTTTTCACACTTCCTCATGTCGACTTTACAAAACAATAAGGTGTTGTATCAAAACAAGATTTGCCAAGTAGATTTTACGGACTGATTTTATGGTAGTAAATCCTACTGCAGTGACAGTAGGTTGTGTGGGTATTATTTGGCCATGTTTAACTTGTAGGAGGTGGTAGACCTGCGCCCTCCGTCCCTCCTTTCGCAGAGGAGTGTTACCCAGAGAGTGCAGGCCTTGCAGGGGAGGGATGTGGTATGATAGAAACCTTGTTTTTGCATATTGTTTGCAATCCCTATTGTTTAATTGGAAACCATTCCTTGGCGAAACACATGGTGAATAATTATCTTAACCATGCCTTGGGAGGACTAAACTGGTATTTGAGACTAGCGTTGGCGCTTTTTCACTCGCTGTCCTTGGCCAGTGGTTCAAAGCATCGTCTTATGGCACATAGGTACCATCTCCCGGACCTCACATTTTAGGGATATTGCTATACCCAATACACAAAAGACTGAAATGGCTGGCCCCGTAGCGCAGTTGGTAGAGCAAGGGGTCCCGGGTTGGATTCCCGGCAGGGGGTTATTTCTCATCCTCTCCTGTGTGAATTCAGCGTATAAAAACCATAAGGAGCGAAAAACCCACGGTTAAACGAGTAACACCATTGCCAACAGGCAAGGCCGCCGATATGACTTCTGCAGTTAAAGGAACACTTAAAAAACACTGAAATATGCAGCGAGAAATTATATAAAATATATGAAATACTGAAACTGCAATCCCTCCAGATACACTGTTGTATGTAATTCTTCCGTAAGTCACCTTCTTTCACTCTGCATTTATTAAACAATCAAACAATATGTTTGATAACGTGGGAAGAAGCGATTAAAAGAGTGGTGGGTAATAAAGGAAAGACTTGGGACCAGTTCAATAGACTAGTGGATAGAATTGAGGTTAGAAGGTGCATCTGAGGCAAACCCCTGACACCACGGTATAGGGAAGTTGAAGTAAAATTAATGTGGTAACCACTAGGTATATGGAATGTCTCTGCTCTCCCATTAAGACCACCAGCTGGTGGACATGCAGCACGTAACGTCAACTTTCCTCATTGTCAGATACGTACGTACATATGTATAGTTTCTCGTCCAGGTTGTCGTTACCCTTGGCAGGATATTGTACACCGTTATCCATGCAAGTGGAAACAAAATGGCCGCTTGTAGGTAGGTACAACAATAAAGGTGGTTTTCCCATCTCTGTCTCAAGTGCAATGAACCGCCATGAACATTATATACGTAGGTAGTCGTCATGCATAAAGCATTAGGCGCAATGCTAACCAGAGTGTGTGCAAACTGACCTTTGTATTGGTGAAGCATTCAAATGTTGTAACCAAAACTTGTCTCACTGATTAACAGTAGGTAACTGAGCGATTAGTACTGTCTTACTGTGCCCTGAATGCACTACACGCGTTGTACAAAAATCTGATGTGTTACACTCACATGACTTTCTCTACTCTTGTACTAACCATTCTTACAAACTCTTATTCCTATATCTTCTTCGTGTTAGTTGAGATAAACATTTCTATAAATTATCTTATTGCTTATTTCCTTGTAGGTACAAGGGGAATATGGGAATACAGTAGGCTTTGTGCGATAGTCAAATGTTTTAAAGCTTTCACAATCCGTTCTCTTTGCACACTTAACATATAAAAAAAATGAACAACGATGTTCCATTTCAGTTTTCCGAAACTCACACACATAACAAGGAATATCTCCGAAATGATTCACTCTACAACAAAATTTATCGAGACATAAATTGTGTTTTAGCAAGATCTACATTTTTTGTACAGTAAGATTTGGTCTATCTCTAACGGTTTACCAGTTATGCAAAAGTCGTCCAGAGTAAATACGACTACAGGGGCTATAGCCAGAAAATTCAAAATATACATTTCATTTGTCATCAAGATATCTCAAACATATGACATTTTAATCAAAATCGCTAGTCATTTTTAAGAAAATCAGAATTTTTAAAAAAAATTCCATGTAAAGGGTAGTTTAGGGTGGAGCTATTTTCTTCAAAATGTTGGTGTCGCATCCTTGAAAGACATTAAACTTACATACCAACTTTGGTTTTTAACCGACTTTTCGTTTTTGAGTTATGCTGTTCACAGACACACACGGACCTTTTTCTAAAAATGATTTTTTTTCATTCAGAGGTTCTCAAAACATGTGTTTCCGTTGAAATCTCGACATCGAATTTTTGGATGCAATACAATACTTCCTTCTAATTAGTAGTAGAGAAAGTAAAGAAGTCAAAGTACATTTTGTATTTGTGGTTCCTAAATGTTTAAGGTGGTTGCGATAAAGGTGAAAGAAGGGAGGCTGCCGCTATGCCCTACCTCTGTTGCTATGACAACCAACATGTTCAAACATTGCTTTACATTTTCCCGATAATACCTACTCATGCAAAAAGAGATGCCGCTTTCTTTCCACAGCGAGTGTTCCCATCAAGGCACGCAAACCATTTATTCTCTTAACTATTAGAATGTATGTGTATTGTCTTGATAAAACAACACTTTCTTGTTCGCTAAATGCGGCGTTTCATCACTCAAGCGCTGCAACAAGTTCGCATAATATTCGCACTTGATTCCGTTTCCTTTTTGGAGATAGATAATGAAAATCATCCCGCGTGCATCCCGAAAAACTGGGGCCATGACCTTGTCTGAGGGTGAAACTGTCTTTGGAGCCGATTGTCCACTGTTTCGACTGTTCCTTCGTCTCAGGTGTGTAGTGATGGACTCCTGTTTCATTCTCTTTATGAACCGCCGCAAAAAAACTCACCTTTTTTGCTGTTTGCCGATGTTTAACTCATAATTGGAATTTCTTTCTCATGCACCCTATTCGCCAGATTTAGCCCCCTCTGATTATTTTCTTATCTGTTAATGTTAAAAATAAAGTGAGGTTATAAACCGGGTTTCTGTTAGAACGACAAGAGAAGACCAAAATAGCCGCAATTGTTGCGTTTCGGTTTCCTCAGTTGGTCATACTGAACTACACTAATAGAAATTAATATATTTTAGTTTATTTTTTATATAATTTAATATTTTCTGGTTATAGTATTTAAATAAATAGTTTATTTATGAAATAGCTTATATAAGGTGGTGAAGGAACGCTAAGTAACGACGTATAGAACAAGTGTGTAATCTTTGAAGCGGCATGAAATAGAAAGAATATCAACTTATACAAATATATAGATCGTCCGTGTTTGTGGAAGTGTGAACCCCGTAGCATGATGTAAGAAGGACGCCAAGCCATGAGATTGTGTAATTTGTATGCTTATAGACTGAAATAAAAACAAACATTTTGACGTGGATGTATAGAATAATGGATTTAATTAATTGTTGACCCGTACCGCGCCCGAGATACGAACAGCAGATGAAAAGAGTTCTGTTGCAATGACACACTTAACCTATATGTACCTATATTCGTGGTATAGCACGTGACTCCTGCATTCATCTGTCGGCCACGCACAATCTTCGCTTAGGAGTGAACCAGTAGAACATTAGAAATACCTAACTTGCTTTCTCAAGTGACCCAAGAAGAGTGGAATCGTTGCTTTTACCGAATGAATGCAAACTCTACTGATGTTAAAGGGAAATATTTTGAAAATGAGATAAAATCATTTAAATGTTTTAGAAGTAATGCTTGTTTGACTTTGTGAAAAGTGTGAGTGTGTTGTCAGTTGTATGCGCTGTAGGCTTATGCCCCTTTTCCACTCACACGGACCTCTACTTTCTTCAAAATTTTCGTGTCGCATCCTTAAAAGACATTAAACTTAAATACCAACTTTGGTTTTTAACCGACTTTTCGTTTTTGAGTTATGCTGTCCACAGTCTGACACACACACACACACACACACACACACACACACACACACACACACACACATACACACACACACGGACCTTTTTCTGAAAATGCTTTTTTTTTTTTTTGGATTCAGGGGGTCTCAAAACATATATTTCCGCTGAAATCTTAACATCAAATTTTTGGGTGGAATACAATACTTCCCCTACATACCAATAGAGAAAGTAAAAAGTTAAAAATTAGTTATAAACGCGTAAAAAAAGCCATATCAGATAAAATGTCTAAAAATGCAGGAAAAATGACATTTTTAATTGATTTAATTTCAGTTATAATGAATGTTATGAGCCCTATAATATCTCCCTAGTATCATCAGAAAGTGACGCAGTTCTCGAAATGCAGCCTTAGCTATTATTAATGTTTTTCTGGGACACCCTGTAATATTTAAGCGTACCTACCGCTTGGGCAGGTGTGACAGCGGCTTTCCCCTACAGACCTACTCTAATACACAATGGCAGCTCACAGTTTCAAACAACTACTTGTTAAAAGGTTTCCCAGCCTGCTTGACCAAAAGCGGAATTTCTGATCAAGCACAGAAGCGATTAAAAAGTTGTTTTACTGTTTCAGCAGCGTCCTCTGTCACAAACAAGTATATTTTGACGTAAAGCAAAGAACTTGTGGGACAAAACAAAACAAAAATCACAGACACATTCATTATTTACAGACCTATTTATTTTCATTTAACACCACTCAGTTTTAAAGTTGGTAAAACAAACAAAACGCAAACAGGAACAGCTCTTGTTTGTTTTCCAGCATCGAATTGCACTACAGCGCTGCCAACGTCAAACACAGAGCATCTCTTTTCACTCCCATAAACACGTATTACCATAGTTATACATTCCCACTTTTTTTTGTTTGTTTCGGAGTGCGCACTGCAAATTATCCCTGCTGAATATTTCAGGCTGGCTCCAAAGGATGCATGGGTAGCGCTCTGTCTCTACATTTAATTAAATTAACTTTGAATGTTTAGCTAAAGTGCTTCTGAAGCCACATAAATTCATTCCTCCATTCCAACCAGATGCCCGCCCTCCTACAAATAATAACAATACTACTACTACTAGTAGTAGTAACCTACTACAGCGGAAGGGTTGGCAAGCTTTTTTTTATCTTGTGTTATGAAGTTGGTACAACCCGGGCTATAGTCACTTGTTAACAAATTCGTTATGTCCTTGTTTACTTTGCGAACTAACAGAACGGCTGTACATTGTTGTGCTAGAGGTGCAATTTTTATTTTTCGTGTGGGGATAAAAATACTGTTGCAAGCATTACGACTTAATTTCCCCTCAGTTCTATAACTCTTCATTAGCCACTTTAGCGAATCGGGCGGGCGCTAAACGCATAGTCGTCGCGTGTTTTTGACGTCGGCCTTCATTTGGTTTAAGGCGACCTTCTGCTAATAATCCTAACTTGGTGAAATCCTGAGGATATGACACACGCCCTTGAGTGTTATGCCTACAGTTTTTAAAATCCTCATTATATTAAAAGCCCTTTCCCACCGAAGTTTCCTAAAATTGCTAAATGCTTTACCAATTTTCTCAGAAACTAAGACATTGGATTGAAATGTTTACAGGATATAAATGTATTGAGTCGCCGAGCTCGGCGCACAACAAATGACGGACGGGGCCAAGCTGTTCACATTATATGCCGAGGGGGCTCAGGCTGCCTCGCCTAACTGTGTAACAATGAAAGCGGCTGCACGAAAGGGGCCTTCTCCACAACTGGAGAAACATCTGGCCACATGGTCATCAGCAAGTCGAGACCCGTGTCACGTCATCCGCTCCATATAAGGTGTCGGCCTGAGGGGCTCTGTTGGTTACACGCTGGCCTACTGATCCCCCAGCCCAGACCGGTGTGTGCTTAAAAATGACAGCTCCATGTCAGTAGATTTACTGGCATGTAAAAGAACTGCGGGACGAAATTACGGCACACCGGCGACGCTGATGTGATCCTGGCAATTGACAGCGTCGTTAAACAACTAAATGATTATATTTATTTTCCATATAAGGGGGCCAGAAAACAGCAGAGTCAGACTTAGAGTTACGGACGTGAGTCGGTCAGTGTGTGTGTCGTCGTGAAAGATACATCGGTTGTCGTGAAGATTCTGACGGGCGTCGAGTGATTGTAACATTGTAGTTAGTGTATGAGAGACAGAGAAGCTGAAGAATGACACTGAAAGGACTGGGCAAGATTACGAGAAGTAAAAGTTGTGAGTTGTGGTAACACGAGAAACTGTAGGTATTTGCGATAATATTTTATAAGAAATAAAGTGATACTGAAGCAACCGAAATGGATTTTATCATTTTGTCACAGTATGTATGTATTCAGATCACAGATATATTTTTATCCGACCTAATTTTGCTTACTAAGCAAGATAGATTCCTTTTCACTAATGCTATCGTTAAATTAAGATTTATCAGCGATTATTTTTTACTTTTGTCCATTACGGATAGAACTAGGGGAAGTATTGAATTATACCTAGAAATTCGATTCTGAGATTTCACTGGAAATATAGTTTTGAGGCCCCTAAATCAACATAACTCAAAAACGGAAAGTGGGACAAATACCTAAGTTGATATTTTCCAAGGATGCGACACGAAGATTTTGAAGAAAATGCCCTCGTGTTAGAGTACTTTATACATGAAACATTTTTTCAAAGCTTTGATTTTATAAAAAATGGCTCTTAACAATTTGGGTTAAAATACCATGAGTTTAAGATATTTGTATTACAAATGAAATGTATATTTTGAATTTTCCTGCTATAGCCTATTGGCGCTGTTCATTATTGATGAGTTTTGAATAACTGGTAAACCGTAAGAGATAGACCAAATCTTACTATACAAAAAATGTAGAGCTCATCCAGGTGTATTTTTTGTGAGTTGTGCAATACTTATACTCTTCTCAAATGGAGATCGTTATTCACTTTTTATATCTTAGCCGTGCAAGCAGAACTAAATTTGAAACCTTTAAAAGATTTCACTATCACTCAAAGCCTACTGTATTCTAATATTCCCCTTGTACCTACAAGGAAATAAGCAATAAGATAATTTGTACAAATGTTTATCTCAACTAACATGAAGAAGATATAGGAATAAGAGTTTGTAACAATGGTTAGTACAAGAGTAGAGAAAGTCATGTGAGTGTAACATATCAGAGTTTTTACTACTAAGTTAAAATGTTATACATGAGAATAAAGGAGACGTAAAGGGATCTTAACAATTTAAAGTTGCAAGCTTTACAACTCAATATTTTTATTACAAAAGTATAAAGTGAAGATACCAAAAAGTATTTCCAACAGAAAGTTTAATTTTGTATAGTTATTATTATTTATTTATGTGGACAAACTTACTGCTAGTGTTTTTAAACACACAAGCCGTGTATGGCGGAATCAGGACTGAAAAATTCGGTTGGGGAATTTAAAATCATGGTAGCTTAGTGGTTAGAGCAGCCGCTCGATAAGCGGAAGATCCGTGGTTAAAATCCCGGCTATGGCATTGCATTTTTCAGTCCTGATTGCACCTGTTAATTTGTATGTTTAAAGATTGCAAGGTTAGGTTTATTTTATAGTCACTAAGGTGCTGTGTTACGTCACAAGTATGGCTGTTTGATGGGAGGGAAGGAAACAGACATTGAGTTCTTTCTTGATAAACGGCGTCTGCAGCAATGGTTGCCATGACAACGTCACGGAAACATTGCACACACTTGCGTCTTGAAATATAGCACAGAAATGAAAAGGAAATGGGTTTACGTAAAAGCAAAGAAATAATAGAGTAGTTCTACAACGTTGTTCTTTTTTCTTCCTTGAACCTGACGTTCCGTACACGCTGTCACCAAAACAAAGACAGACTCCGACTCTCATAATTAGTAAACCCTTTCTCTTTTGATACAGGTACAGAAAGCATGCTCACAAAATGACAACTCAGTTCAATTACTTTTTATATCACTTTATTTTCTTCTAAACAGAAGCATAAAAACCACCGTCGTTAACACAGTCTACAATTCTTCATGATATTACAACTCACAGCTGTTTTCTTCTCGTAACCTTGACACAGTTTTTCTGTCTCACAAGTAGCTGGCTTTGACGACACAATCACTCAGCACTCACTAATACAAGTCCTTTGTTCTGCCATGCTCATTATTGGGTGTTTACTCGCTGCGAGTGACGCAAGATACCTTGACCTTTGCTCTCCTTTCGACGCACGTGGTCTCGAATTTGTTTAAAGCAGGACCAAGTTCATTGTTTTCTTCGTTTTGTTGCTGTTTGTAAACTTTTACACATGTAGGCCAACTATATTGGTTTCTCGTTAAACAAAATATGATGCATTACGAAATCTCATTTGTAAGTAATTCTGAATTACAAGTAATCCTCTCTCTTCCCTTTATATACGCGGTTCAATTGTATTTATTTTGATTTAGCGACCTTCTAGCGACTTTTAATTAAGCGTTGGCGACCAGTTGGCAATACTGTTCAAACGCGCAGAACGTTGTATGCTGAAATATAATTGGCAAGAGGCAATTGTTCAGAAGGATATCTCGAAACATAAACATTATACTTGTATACGAAGTATGCCTTTTGTAACACGTAGATTTAATAAACTGCGGGTAAGGTTTAACTCCATTCCTTGTGGAGAGGTTAGAGTTACTTCTACTAGTGTCAGTGCACATATACAGTGGGTTGAGTCAGCTTTTCCTTGTTTACGAAATGACTATGTTCTAAATGTAACACTGGGAACAAATGCTTTGTTTATTTTTACCGTTTTCACTAAACTTTCAGTTGGGTTTCGTGTGCTAAAGCACAACCTAGCAACTGTATACGGAACACATGGTTATGTTATCTTATGTTTCATGTTCGTCTTGTTCAGAACTGAATAGTTGGAGGTTAAGGTGCGACAAAGTGTTAACTGATGATTATTCTTTCACACTAGTGTGCTGTATTATTAGCGAAGTCGGAAGCAGCGTCACCAGAGCATTATAATGTGAAGAGATTTCGTAATACCTGCCACAATACTGCAACACTACATCCGGTAAGTATCGCTCATAACCTGAATTTCTGTATAGCTGTACAACACTCTAGCTTTTCACTTACCACATTGTCATCTAGTATACAAACATTGAACTTTGAAACCTGCTTCGTGCAGGAAAATGATAATATTGAAGTGCACAGTAAAGTGGCTTTTAAATCACCACACCTACTTTAGAAAAATAAGATTCAACAGCCAATAACTAAAAATATAAGGAAGATATCACAATAAAACAACTTTTACATGATTTACCAATATATTGGTTACCCGATTCACAAATTTTATGTGTAGTGCAAGTTAACGCTACCTACTTAAATTATGTTGTTGTTGTTGGTTTATTTAATGACGCTGTATCCAGTGTATTCTGGATTTCCGCGTCTGGTGTCCTTGATGAAGTAGAGATGTAGATGTAACATAAGATGTAGTTTGAATATACATATGTTCTTATTATGCTGTTAGTATTATAGTTTCATTTTACATTTTCTGAGGAAACGAAGAAGAAGTGGTGCTATATAACGTATTTTCCAATTTAGAAGTGAGGAAATATTCCAGGGACCGTGTCCAATACGTGCACATATGTGTGAATAAAGAGACGTCGAATGTTGTTAATTTTTAGGGCATTGAAAGAATATATGATCTGCATCGCCAAACTGACCACACTCACAGCAATCTGTATCGCGTTTTCCGATCTTAAAT